>OZ023263.1:137286062-137781062 GCA_964006375.1 Tillus elongatus
TTAAATGCCTGTAATTTTTTTGTCTTTTAACTTAGAGACTTTAATTTGGGTACATGGTTCACTTTTTATGATACAAACACGTGTACCAAATTTGGTTGCCCTTGCTTTTTATTTCCGGAGATATAAAAACTTTCTGAAAGAAAACAAATTTTTTCGGGGAGACCTGGGCCGATTTTCCTGGCTAACATATAAAAATCGAAACTGACCCCGGATATCTGTTCTAGGGGACTAGTCGCGCTCATTTGAAGAAATGTTTTCAAAATTAAAAAAAGTCGCGATCTCCTCATTAGTAATTTTTTTATAGAAAATTCACTAAAAAATTAAATTAGCTACAGGAGGGTTATGAGGGTGCCCATATGACCAATTAAATGACATTACATATGTGACAGATTTATAAATTAAGTACAGTTCGCCTGTAGAAAATAATTTATTTTAAAACTGTTGGAATGTTTTAGGGTTTGTTTATTAGAAAACTTCCAATTTCATCAAAAATATGTGATTCTGTGCTGAAATTAAATTAGGGGTTGAATGTGTGGGGTTGGATTATCGGTGACAAAAAATTTTTTTGTCTGTCAGTCAGTCTGTTTGTTAGTAGGCGCAATAACTTTCGAAAGAATTGAGATATCATCTTCACATTTGGTACACAGTTAGCACCCGACAAAGAAACGGTTCGAATTGTTTTTGGGTAACATCGCCTCAGGAGGTAGGGGATAAATGAGTGGTGATTTGGTGTAATAAACCTTTCAGGAGTTTATGGGTACAGGATAACAGATATTTTCTGTGTGGTCAAGTCATGGACCCTAAATTTATTTAATGAGAATATCTTTCTGAGGAGAGTAGATTATCACAGCTATGTGGAAGTTATGATTTAATTTGCAGCACTATTTTAAATACAACACTCACCTTATTTTTATTACAATAAATTCAGAGCTCCACTGTCACCGAAACATCCAAATATCACAACTCTATTTGATTCAGATTTTGAAATATGGCAACACATATTTTTCGTCCAAAGTCCCGAAACGATATCGTATTTGAAAAACAGCCAAGTTAAAAAGAATTTACATTTGCTACAGGAGCGTTATTAAGAATGGCATTGGCAATGTTACCAAGTTTACCATTTTCCCGATAATGTAGGTAACTATGCATTTTTAAATGCTCCAGGCCCTTTCGAATAATAAATGCAAATTTTACATAACAAATGCACTATTTTACTTCCACATCGTGAATACCTGCGGAAGTATGGCATCGGCGACAAAAATTTTAACAAATTTTTGTCGCTTAAATGTCGTAAAAACTGTCAAAACATATAAAAAACATGATTTGTATTTGTATTTTATCTGTCGGTCTGAATGTCCGTGTGTTAGTAGCCACGATAACTTTAGAACGAATTGAGATATCGTTTTCAAATTTGGCATACAGTTAGCACTAAACAAACGAACGGTTCGGATTGTTTCTGGGTAAAATCGCTTCAGGGGTAGTGTGATTTGGTGAAAATTGACATGTTTTCGTTAAAACTCGATGAATATAACGTTTTAGGGTTTGTTTATTAGAAAACTTTTAATTTTATCCAACATCTGGTATTATGTGCTGGAATTAAATTAGTGGTAAAATGTGTGAGAGTGGAATATCGGTGACAGATTTTTCGATTTTTTTTTTGCTAAAACGGCGTAAAATCTCAACAGATATAGAAAACTTGATTCTGGAAGGACATTTATTTGTCTGTCGGCCGGTCTGTGATCTGTCTGTTAGTAGACACAATAACTTTCTAACGAATGGAGATATCGTCTTCAACTTTAGTTTACAGTTAGTATTTGACCAACGAACGGTTCGGGTTGTTTTGGAGTAAAACCGCTCCAGGGAGTAAGGGATAAATGAGGGGCGATTCGGTTAAAATTGATATTTTTTCGTTTAAACTCGAGTAAGCGTTTCAGGGTTTGTCTATTAGAAAACGTTCAATTTCATCACTCATCTAATATTCTGTGATGTAATTAAAGTAATGGTTGAATGTGAGGGGGTAAATATGAATTTAGTTTTGAAAGAATATTACATCTAGTGTACGTAGAGTTAGTTCCTCTCTTTTTTTTTTTTTTCGTCGAGAAATTAACATTTCAGCATGAAATTAGTTGGAGTGATGGCCGAATTTAGCACTTAAAAAGTGTCAAAACATATAGAAAACATGATTTGGGAACGAACATTTTTGTGTCTGTTAGTAGCCCCGATAAATTTAGAACGAATTGATATATCGTCTTCAGATTTGGTATACAGTTAGCACCCGACAAACGAACGGCTCGGATTGTTTTGGGTAAAATCGCTTCAGGGGGTAGCGGATGAATGGGGGGTGAATTGGTGACATTGACAAAAACTTTCAATTTCATCAAACATCTGGTATTCTGTGCTCAAATTAAATGAGGGGTAGATTGTGGAAGTTACGATTCAATTTGCCGTACTATTTTATATAGCTAGGGAACTACTTAAGACATTGTGGCAAGTATCTGTCAGGACATTTCAAAGTTTTGACAAAATGAATTTCGAATTAAGTGAAGCTCAGCGCATCGATATTTTGGTATTTCTTAATTACAGAAACAAAACTAGGTCATATCAGGAAGTCTGTGACCTATTTAACGCTCGACATTAACAATGATTGCGAGTAGTAAAACTAAAGTTCGAGGCGTTTTGCAGTCACAATATCTATAAAATCGTTCTAGATAAAAACAGATTGGCAACCATTCGCGCGAGGAATGTTTGGATTTTGAGATTTTTGGGTTTAGAGGGTTCTGAAACTGATTTCTGTGCAAACGTTTTTTAGATACGGCATTTATAAAAATGTCATCATTAAATAATATCTTTTTGACAAAGTGAAATAGATATAATAACAGAAAGTGAATAGTAGAGATAAATATCAACTAAAAATTAAACCACAACTTTCAAGATCGAAACATTGCCTAGGACAAACGATTTGTACAAAAAAATGTTTAGATATGAAACAATTTCATTTGCGTCTAATAACAAATGTAATGAACAAAAAAGAATGTTGCGCGTAATTAGTTCCATCATTCCGAAACCACAAACATCTGAAGACCGTAACTTCATTTGGAGGACTTATACGCTGGAATTTATTATCAAAAGTTCTAAACATTTTGTTATAATGTCCCTCTGAGATCGTGGATTGTGTAGTGGGCTGCGATAAACCTCTCAAGACTTGGCTTACGGTTGAACTTCGCACACAAACGACACAACTTTAGTGATTCTAGAGGAGGGAGGACCATTTGAATTTTATGGGCGACTTTTCTATTTAATGAACTGGTAGTACACCAACGGGCTAAATACATTAAAACGTAATTACATAGTATAATATCAGTGATGGTGTTTTATCACAAATCAATAAAAATCGCTATCTTTACAATGTACATACTTGTCTTTGTATTAGTGATCAGTAATGGTCTGTTGCCGTTTCATCATCGAAGTTTAAACTACTAAGACTGAATTTTTATAGTTTCTGGGCATCTAAAAAGTCCCGAGGGTTATATATATATATATATATATATATATATATATATATATATATATATATATATATATATATATATATATATATATATATATATATATAAATTTGAGGACAGCCTAATTGTGGCTTCTCGGATCTCTATTTCGCGCTAAAGTCCTAATGTATATGAGCCATTTTTTGCTATGGAAACTCGCTAAAATGGGAAGATTTTAAAGACTAAATTGAAATAAAATAGTGTAATCAACTTACATAATTATAGATGTGTACACTGTTAGTATGTGATAACTGTTATAAAATGATGGCGGGGTAAAAAGGAAATGTGACACACTCTTCGAGTACATAGCAGACTGACAAATTTATTGAATAGTTAACATGAAACCTAGACAACATAATGTACAGATGATAAGACAATAGATTCAGATTATTTTGAAAGTTTTGAGATGAGAATGTATTTCGCGTCAATACTTGAGAGAGCAATAGTTTTTTGTTGAGTAGTTCCTAAGGTATCACAGAGTTAGATAACTAACACGTAGTGCCGCCATGAGAAGGTAATTCAACGGTCCAAACTAACCGCAATTTTTTTTGCAGTTATTCGTTAAAAAATATGGTATATACAATAAAACACTTTTAGTTATTTTTTTTTGTTTGAAAAAAAAAACGCGCCAATAACGAATTAAAAGAAAAAAATGTCATATGAAGAGGAACAGGAAAGACTAAAAAAATTATGGAATGAGGTGCTTTCTGAAGAGTCGGATTTTTCACCTGACGTGTCCGAGTGAACCAAGGGCATCGGATGATTCGAACAGTTCTGATGATCCGGAAGACCAAAAAACGTCGTAAAATATTTGAAACGTGTCCTCTAAGTCAAGACAAGGTCGTCCGAAAAATTGTTAACTTTGACGGAGCATCTACCAGTTCTCAGCAACCAATGGTTGTGGAACAATCACAACAAATAGGAATTGAACAGACATCTAAAGCAGTAGAGGCGTACTCAGAACATAATATTCATGATAATGTACAATTGGTTGACACTAACTCAAACGAGTATAATATTGAGATAACAATTGAAGAAGTTATTGCTCAAAATAGTTTTTATTGAATCTGACCCTGATGATGATGCTGCAGCTAATAAAGAAATGTTATCTTCGATTGAGTGGAGACCTGTTAGCGGAGAAGTAATTAGAAAAACTTTGCATTTCCGCAGGAGAATCCAGGAATTTGTATCACTTTATATGATACCGATCAGAGGATCCTTACGACTTTTATAAACTTCTGACTACAGATGACATATTCCATTTTTTTTTTTTGCAAATGAACCCAACCGTTATGCCTTACAACAGAAGGCTAAGGGTTATCGTAGATCACGCATACAAAATTGGCAAGACACAACACCTGAAGAAATGGAAAAATTTGTAGCCTGTATTATGTGGATTGGTCTTGTATCTCTTCCTGCAATATCATCATACTGGTCAAAAAATGTATATATAGAAATGAAATTGCTAAGGTAATGTGAAGAAATCGCTCACAGTTACTCTTAAAAGAGTCTGGACGCCGCAAGTGCGTTATGGTAGTGAATTTTTATAAAAATGTTTTTAACAGCAAATACATATGTTTTTTTTAAGAAACCAGGCATCAAATCTGGTTACCAGTATAACCTATGTAGTAGAAACAATGTGCTGTGTTTCATCAAAATAACCTTATTGTTTGAAAATCTACAAAAATTTCCGAAAGTAAACTTGAAGTGTTCCCGAAAGACTAGTTTCTTGGTCAACCTTATAGGTTAATAGCAAATTGAGCTATTCAAATTTGAAGCATTTAATGAAAATTCGCTACCATAACGCATTTGCTGCGTCCCGAATTTCTTTTCTTACAAACATGCATTATATTTCGATGGAAAATGCAAAAATGCAATAACATAAGGCGTGTTCGATAAAAAAAAAAAAGAAAATTTGTATCACCAACGAGCTATGGGCCAGCCTGTGATTGTAGAAATATTTTTAAGATGTAGCTCAATACACCCTATAATTAATTTATAAAAAAATTTCGTATCTTGTATAATAACGGATATATTGAGCTTTATTGATTTTACGAAAATTCAACAAAAAATACCATTAAACGATAAACTCTATAGCGAAGACTACTGCCAAAACATCAGAGAAAGGGTGTATTTGAAATGAATTTTCTGGAAAGATTTTAGCAAAATGAAGGACAATGATGGTTGAAGCTAAGACTTCAGGCTTTGTAAAACGTTATTCTTGAGACATTTTATTTCCATAGCTCGTATTAGTTTCAGGTTATTTGCCTAAATGTTGACAATTTTGATGTTTTAAATCGTGACTTTGACGTTTTGAGGAAAACCGCAATTTATTTTTCCTTAGGTGCTCGTAACTTTTTTGTCTTTAACCTACGGAGCTAAATTTTTATAGTATAGTAGATAATACCTGTAATGATATTAACCCGCGTACTAAATTTACTTACTTTATTATTTCCGGAGATATGCATTCTTTTTCGAAAGTAAACACAAAATTTTCCGGAAAAACCTGGGCCGATTTTGCTAACGAGCTTATCCAAGCCACTTACAAAAGGAAGGTATTAACCAAATTTAATCAAAATTGGCCCATTCTTTTTTGAGTTATTGGTATGACACACACACACACACACACCCGCGCGCGTGCGGTATAATAATAATTATTTGTGTCCTTTAGTTACAATTATTGTAAATCGGACAAGTCAAAAAACTTACAAGATAAAAAAGATAAAAGAACGTATCACAACTTATCAAAGATAAGTGCCCAAAAATCTAAAATATAACGAGCTTCACATCACAACAAAAAACATACGTTCACAGTGCAGCTTCACAAAATTCACTTAAACTATAAAAACTATGAGTAATTAAAGCAACCTTCAGTTGCTTTCTAAATTTTTTTGTACAATTTGTGTCCTCCAGAGAACGGCAGCTCGTTGTACAAAAAGCAACCTGCATAACATGGCGACTTCTTAAAAAAAGAATGGTGAAATTTATTCGGGTGAAAAGTTTTATGAATGTGAGTTAACAGATGGAACAAATAAACTGATCTTAACGTCATAATGTTATTTTTCTTAAAGATGTCACGACAAGAGTGCCCATAAGGTAGATTGTATATTAATCTCAGAATTCGTTTCTGTAGCACAAATATTCTATGGCAGTTCGAGGATTGGCCCCAGATAACGATACCGTAACTCAGATGTGAATAGACAGCCGCGTAATACTTTCAGCAGATGTTCCGAGCTTAAGAATTCTTTAAGCATCAAAATTGCATAAAACGCGGAATTTAATTTCTCGCACACGTGATCGATCTGCTGTATATATAACAGGCTACTGTCAAATCTAACACCCAAAAATTTTGTGACCTTTTTGAATTGCACCGCATTTCCGTTCACCAAAATAGTGCTGTCGCACATCCTCTCTCTTCGATGGCAATTATGCATTTCAAGAGAAAAAGTCTTGTCATAGTTTAAAATTAGTACGATTTCTATAACACCATTCATCAAAAGATTGTACTACTGATTTTAATTTTAATTCAGTTTCCTCCACCGTCTTGCCGTAGACAACAATAGAAGTGTCATCGGCGTACATGAAGACTTTTCCGTCTTGTATAAATTGTGGCAAATCGTTTACCTAGAGTGTAAACAAAATTGGGCCAATAACACTTCCCTGGGGTGTGCTAATACTTACACTATATCTTTGGGAATTAATATTATTCGCTTTTACAGGTAACTGCCTGTTGTTGAGATACGAAAGTAGAAGGTCGTTGCAAGTGCCTCTTATCCCCAATGCCCACATCCTCTCCCTAACAAAAAAAAAGGATTTACCGTGTCAAAGGCATGAGACAGGTCAAATAATAAGGTCACCAGATTGCAATTGAGGTCCATTCTTTCGTTTACATATTGACTGTATTCGATAAGGGCAGTTTCTGTAGAATGATCAGTTCTAAATCCGTGCTGTGATGGTGATAGTATAATATTAGCGTTTAAAAACTTGACCATCCTTTTATGTACTGCCCTTTCTATGATCTTTTAAAAAATGCTTAATATAGAGACGGGACGATAATTCTCCAAATTGGTACTGTCTCCCGCCTTCAATACAGCACCAACCACAGCCAGTTTCAATATGTCAGGGAATTTTCCCAGACATATACAGGAATTTATAATCTTTGTAAGTTTATATATTACAATGTTTTTTGATTCTAGTAGTTGCGGCAAATTAAATGGCATTTGTACGCTTTTTAGCCCACAAACATTATCTGCAAATGTTGTTATATTCGCTGCGTATAAATTGCAATTCAGCAGGATGTGCCCTGAGTCACCCAATTCACCACAGCCACAGAGCGGGCAATCAGCTAACCTTCATTTAAATAAATGTTTTAGTACAAGTGCATGATTAAACCTAAGTCTACATATAATTTTAATTTTTTGTTTACTAAGGTTGCTTTTGAGGCCGAGGTGTCGTGGGCCAAAGGACTCCAGGGGGCAAGCTGAGGAAGTGGAAACAACAACATAAGCTTTCGATGAAGCTTTCCCCAAGACCGTCATGCGCGGTGAAGCGTCGCATCCTGCACGAGGTGACCCTGCTGATAACTAAACAGGACGGATCTAGACCTGGAGGTCGAAATAAACTCCCCCAATCTACGGTGTCACGTGACTCGTGCCTAGGGATGGATGGCACCAGGGTGATGGTGTCGTGAACGGAACCTCTGGAGTACTGGGCAACCCTCCAGAGTAACTCGCCTTGCACCACACAGGGGGTTCTGATGGTGTGGAGAGTATTTCCCCCATTCTGTGGGAACAACATGGAGATCATAAAAATACATATGGAACCAAAACCAATGAGGCTCGAGGAGTGGCTCCGGCTACAGACTCGTGCCTTGAGTCTATTCCGGAAACGGAGACGAGCCAGGGGGCGGCAGCGTCCGCGGAATCTGCAGGTCTCACGATCGAAGTAGATACGGAGGATCGGAAACCACAGACTTATCCCCGACACGCAAGCTGGAGGCTGGGTCCCACCGGAGGGCGGCGAGGTCCGCGGACTCTGGGGGTCCCTCTACCAGTGAGGACCCTACTGTAGGGGTAGAGGGACTGCCCCGGCAGTCCAAGCGTCTCTCCGGGGTGCAAAGAAAGAAGTTTCGGAGGGCGCAGAAAATGGCGACCGGGACGTGGACGGTCGAGAAACATGTAAATGTGCAAGAGGGGAGTGGGAGTCAGAAGAGGCCGCGCTCGGGCTCTAGCACCCCTACTACAGACATACGTCCCAAAAGCATCAGGGCGGGAACACCGGCGCAGACTGATTCGTATAGGAAGGCTACGAAGGGTCTCGGGATGGCGGTGATTGACAGAACCCCATCCTGAGGTCACGCTAGACCAGGGGAAGGCGGACCTAATCCAGGCTGCGGTGGACTCTCTTCAGGAAGGGGAGAGCCCGCCTCAGTTCCACCAGGCGAGCCTGGCGGGGGGCCATCCTCTGGATAACCTGTGGCGGCCCGCAGTCCCGGGACTGGCTGCGGAAAACGATCGGGGGCCTCGGTCAGATTTGGGAGGGAGCGGGCTTGGCAGCCGTCGGGCCCAATGAACTTCCAAAGAGACGCAAGGTCCTGGTACAGATCCCTGACACCGTCCCGTAGGAGCCGGTGATCAGTAGACTGAAGGTCCAGAAGCCTGAAATGGGAACACAACACTGGTCGGTTCTAAGCAAGAAGGCAAATTGGAAAGGACAGACTCTCGCTTTCTCGATCGACCAGGCGTCTTATAGAGCCCTTGAAGGAACCTCCTTCAAGGCATTCTGGGGCCTGGGAAGGCTTAGCTTCCGCCCACTGTGGCAGCAACTACGGGTTAATGGGACTAAGGTTCCTTCAGGTCAACCTCCAACACAGTAGAGCAGCCACGGCTTGACTACTGATGGCTCTGAGGAACAAGGATGTGGCCCTCATCCAGGAACCGTACTCCTATAAAGGAGAGATCAAGGGACTCAGCGGAGCTGCTGGAAAGCTCATCTACAGCAGATCCAGCGAGAATCCAAGGGCCGGCATTTTTGGCAGGGAGGGGATAGAGTTTCTGCCTTTAATGAATTTCTGTTCCAGGGACTTGGCAACGATCAAAATCCGATGTGGAGGAGGAGGCATTGGAAGCAGACAACCTCTTGAGTTATAACGAAAATGGAAAACAGTGAATTTCGTGTGCTCATCAAACATTATGTTTTGTGGACAAAACCATCGCTCAAACCAATACTAAGCTTGTTAAATACTATGGGGACTCTGCACCATCAATTTCCATGGTAGAAAAGTGGTTTACTGAGTTTAGTTGCGGCCGTACAAGCACAACTGACGCCGAACGTTCTGGACGCCCAGTTGAGGTCGCTACACCCGGAACAATTGAAAAATTTCACGATATGGTGTTGGCCGATCGGAGATTGAAAGTGTGGGAGTTTGTGGAAGCCATAGGCATATCACATGGCTCAGTGGTTTCGATTTTGCATGATCACTTGGGTATGAGAAAGCTATCCGCAATATGGGTGCCGCGTTTCCTCACAATCGACCACAAACGCAATCCTGTGACAACTTCGAAGGCGTGTTTGGCGTTGTTCGAGTTTTTGCGCCGTTTCGTAACCGTGGACGAAACATGGATTCACCACAACACACCAGAGACAAAGCAGATGTCAAAACAGTGGGTTCCTCCGTGCGAATCGGCGCCGAAGAAGGCCAAGGTGGGTTTGTCAGCCAATAAAGTCATGGCGTCCGTTTTTTTGGATGCACGCGGTATAATACACATTGATTGCCTTCAAAAGGTAAGAACAATCAATGACGAATATTGTACCAACTTATTGGACCGATTCAATGACGATTTGAAGAAAAAACGACCGCATTAGGCCAAGAAAATAATTCTTTTCCACCAAGACAATGCAAGTGTGCGCACATGTGTAGGCTCCATGGCGAAATTGCATAAATTGGGCTACGAATTGCTCCCTCATCCGCCGTATTCTCCGGATTTAGCCCCGAGTGACTATTTCTTGTTTCCAAACTTAAAGAAATGGATCAGCGGAAAGAGATTTGACGCCAGTGATGAAATCACCTCACAAACAAATACCTATTTTGGGGACCTCGACAAATATTATTTTTTTTGGAAGGGATAAAAAAAAATTCGAGAAACGTTGGACGAAGTGTACAGAGTTCAAAGAGAGAGAGAGAGAGATGAGAAATAAAATGATTTTTTGTCAAAAAACCTGTGTTTTATTCAAAAAGTCACTGACTTATTGACCCGCCCTCGTATTCACCAATATAATCACTGCAATTAAAAGTATATATGAGGAAACTAGATGATGTTTCGATGTGTATTAATCACTTCCTGGAGACCACAGAAAAGAATTACATAATTAATTAATTAATAATCACATTACTTTTGGGCTCCACTATAAATATTTACACCTATTTCCAAATTGGTTTGCTGTAATGGCACATCCTACTCATAACTATGCTGTGGTTATAGTAAGTAAACGAACTATGAATGAAAGGGACGAGTCTTATAGTGTTAACACAGCATAAGATGACTGGGGTGTTAAGCTAGTTTTACTGAAACTAGCCAGAAGCCATTTAGTAAGCAAATAAACCTAGTAGAAAGGATGTGAAATATTTCCTTATCGCTGACAATACACAAACAAGATTAAAAGGGTTGGTGGGGTGCCGTTCTTTGCTCCCGTCATCAAAGCCTTACCGCCGGCAATGTGGTTATGTAAGCAACAGAAACGACGATAAAACTGCTGTGAAGCCTGTGTGAGAGATCTCTGATCTGAGTAGCTAAATATATGTTTGTACAGGCCTTAAAAGAACTGTTAAAGCTTACGTTTTAGGGTAGGTGCTAAAGATTAGGCGTTAAAAGCCGAGCTAAGCGAATGTCACCGTTTATAACACGGGCTGAAGATGGCGTTTATTTACTAGGTTTTGTATACATATACAGAGTGCTCTGTTTACAGGAAGCTATTAATTTAATTAGATAGCTTTCTTGTATTCGGTGTTCTTTGCTACAAGTTCAAAAACACAAGAGATTAATAACGTCACAATGGTGTTCACGTTAACGCACTTAAAAAGTAATTTTTAAATTTCCTAATTTTAACTTTCCACCTTTTAGCTCAGAAGACACTCTGCATAAAGAAAACTCAAATATAATGTCAATTAGATAATGTTGATACAGGAAAAATTCTTTCGCCAAAATATGTAATGCAGAGGACACTCTTTGATTAGATTCATAATTATTGTTGTTGCTCTGATTTTTTACGGGAATTTTGGTGATTCAGAAGGTACAATTTATGAAAAAAGCCATAATCGAGTCCCGCTTGGGCAAAAAAGGCTTGTGCTCACTCCAACGTGGATATGAACTGGTTTCCAATGAGTTATAGGTGTGTCCTTTGAATGAGTGAAGATTGGAACATGTGATGAGCACTGATAAGTACAATTTGGAGAACCCAATTAATCACAATACAGTTTTTAGACCTGACGATCGTTTCGCTAACAAAGCTAGCGTCATCAGAGGGATGAATAAACTTTTATTCTTGGTTTATTAGTTTAGTTAGTTTATTATTATTATTATTAATTTATTAGTTTATTCATCCCTCTGATGACGCTAACTTTGTTAGCGAAACGATCGTCCGGTCTAAAAACTGTATTGTGATGAATTGTGTTCTGAAAGTTGTACTTATTGGTGTCCTTTGTCTGTATACATATGTATGCATCGGTGCAATAACTAAAAATAGTGTTGCAAATTGCATCATAAGTTCCATTGCTGTGATAATTTACTCTCCTTAGAAAGAGACATTCTCATGAAATGAATTTAGGGTCCATGACTTGACCACAAAGAAAATATTCCTATTCCTTTACCCATAAACTTCTGAAATGACATATTACTGGATTTTTAATAGTAGAGTGTTGTTGGAAATACCTTCCAACAAGACCGATGGCTTCACTACTTAGACACACATGCATCTTTAAAACCCGCATTACAGACCATAAAAGAAAAACACATCAAAACATGCATCTCTTAAGGGTGAGTGTGAGTGAGTGGCCTATAAGTTTTCTAGGAAGCTGATAGTGGAGCGGGGGAGATTGACTCTTACTTTGTCTCTAGACACATATAGGTATTAGCTCAGAAGTAAAAACCCTGTCGAAAGTGAAACTATAACGCAACGAACTGTCTATTCTCTATAAAAAATATTTTATTTGCTAAGTTAGTTATTATTCTCGCACTCTCATCCCTTAATTAACAAAAGTAATTATAATCGATTAAATTCGTTTCCCGCTAGCGCTGTGGAAGTAAAAAGCCACTCTGTAACCATTTTATAGTATAGTGTATAGTGTTTTTGTGTGATATTGTACTTAGTTGACAATCCGCATTTATTTGTCAAGTTTTATTGTTTCCTGTTATTATTCGTAAATAAAACGTAGAAAACGCATAAAACAGGTGGTCCTTCATTTAATAATACTCCACCCACACCAGTGTTAAAGAACATCTTCGAAAGTATTTATATTGTGTGGTGAAGCTTGGGGTATCCTTCTAAGGTCCACTGCCACTTTTTTCTGAAGCGATCTTACAAAAAATCCAGACTATCAGGTTGTGAACAGTACCTGTGCGCCAAATTTGATATCGATTGCTTAATTACAAAACAATTTAATAATTCACCTCTACATGACAACCCCTATTTGAATTTCAGGGAAAATATGAAGTTGACCTTGATTTAATCTTGAAAGTCATCGCCAATATCAAATCCAAGGTTACCATCAGATAGCCACGAAAAACTTTTTGGAACTTTTTACTTCGCGAGTTGCAACTTTCAGAGTTATCCTGCTCTGTTACTTTTGTGATACCACACAAGTGCTAAATTCAGGCCATCACTCCAACTAATTTTATGGTGAAATGAGGAGGAACTAAGTTCTACGTACATTTAGTAATCTAATGTAATATTCTTTCACAACTAAATTCATATTCACCCCCTCACATTAAACCCCTATTTCTATTTCATCACAAAATATTAGATTAGTGATGAAATTGAAAGTTTTCTGGTACAAAAACACTGAAACCTTAATAAACACAATTTGAAGAACGCAATTTAACAGAATAAAGTTTTTAGACCTGAAGATCGTTGTGCTAACAAAGTTAACTGTGTTAGCGAAACGATTGTCAGGCCTAAAACTGCATTGTGATGAATTGGGTTCTCCAAAATGTACTTATAAACAATGTACTTATAAATAACAGGTGTAAATAAAGTGTCATCAGAAGGATGAATAAAAAAAACTGTATTGTGATGAATTGGGTTCTCCAAATTGTACTTATCAGTGCCCATCACAGGTTTCAATCTTCACTCCCTGAAACGTTATATTACTTGAGTTTTAACGAAAAAATGCCAATTTTCACCAAATCACCCTTCCTTTATCTCTTACCCCTGGAGCGGTTTTGCCCAAAAACAACCCAAACCGTTCCATGGTCAGTGCTAAGACGATATCTCAATTCGTTAGAAACTTATTATACCTACAGCAAACAGACGTATAGAAGACTGACAGGCCAACCGACCGACAAACAAAAAAATTCGTTCCGAAATCATGTTTGCTATATGTTTTGAAACTTTTTACGCCGTTTTGGCAAAAAAAAATTCAACATTTTTGTCACCGAGATTTCACCCCCACACATTCTACCCCTCATTTAATTTTAGCACATAGTGCCAGATGTCTGATGAAATTGCAAGTTTTCTAATAAACAAACCCTAAAACGTTATATTACTCGAGTTTTAACCAAAAAAAAATCAATTTTCACCAAATCACCCACCATTCCTCCCCTACCCCCTGGAGCAATTTCACCCAGAACCGTTAGTTTGTCAGGTGCTAACTGTATACCAAATTTGAAGACGATATGTCAATTCCTTCTAAAGTTATCGTGGCTACTAACAGTCATACAGACCGACAGACAAAAAAAAATGTATTTCCCAAATAATGTTTTCTATATGTTTTGACACTTTTTAAGGCGTTAAAGTGAAATTTTTTGTTGTTGAAATTTTCGTCACCGATGCCATACTTGCACAACGTATTGATGATGTGCAAGTGAAATAATTGACGAATTTTGGTTAAATTTCGCAGGTAGGTATCTTTTTTTTCTTCAGCATCGACAAATTTGTCCGGTGAAAATTCAAGTTGGAAATTTGTTTATCTCCCAAATAAGAAAAATTTTTGAGTGAATTTTCGTACAGAAGTTGCACTTGCAGACACTATAATATGTATCAATTATTAAGATTTTACGTTAATAGAAAATTTGGTTATTTACATTGAATTTTTTTTAATCGTCACAACAACGCATTCGCTAAGTGAAGACATTTTACATCTTTATGTTATCATACACTGACAGATTAATATAATTTAGATAATTTAAGACTCCACACATCGGCCAAAGTTCATAAGCCCCTGGCGAATGACGCCTTAAACACTCTCAAGTTCATGGTGTTTTTAATTACTTCCATATCATCAATACGTATGGAAATATGGCATCGGCGACAAAAATTTCAAACATTTTTTCGCTTAAACGTCGTAAAGCGTGTCAAAACATAGAAAACATGATTTAGGAACGAAAACTTTTTGTGCCTGTCGATCTGTCGGTCTGTATGTATGTCTGTTTGTAGCCATGATAACTTTAGATCTTCAAATTTCGTATAGAGTTAGCACCCGACAAACGAGCAGTTCGGATTGTTTTTGGGTTAAATTGCTCCAGGGGGTCGGGGATGATTGGGAGATGATTTGGTGAAAATTGACATTTTTTCGTTAAAACTAATGTAATATAATCAGTGGCTGTTTATTAGAAAACTTTACATTTCATCAAACATCTGGTATTCTGCGTTGACATTAACTTAGGGGTTGAATGTGTGGAGGTGGAATATCGGTGAGAAATTTCGACATTCTTTTGTTGCTAAAACGGCGTAAAAAGTCTTAAAACGTATAGAAAACTTGATTCTGGAACAGTTTTTTTTGATTGTCGGTCGGTCGGCCTGTACGTTTGTCTGTTAGTAGGCGCGATAACTTTCGAACGAATTGAGATATCATCTTCAAATTTGGTGTCCAGTTAGAGCCCAATAAAGGAACGCTTCGAATTGTTTTTGGGTAAAATCGCTTCAGGGGGTAGGGGATAAATGGGGGGTGATTTGGTGAAAATTTACATTTTTTTCGTTAAAACTCGAGTAATATAACGTTTCACAAGTTTATGGGTACAGGAATACGAATATTTTCTTTGTGGTCAAGTCATGAAGCCTAAATTCATTTCATTAGAATGTCTTTCTGATGAGCTTAGATTATCACAGCTCTGTGGACGTTATGATTCAATTTGCAGCACTATTTTTTAAAATATAGCTACGCTCTATGACACATCGACGTTTTACAACCCTTCTCCAATAATGGGAGTTCTTTTATTTTTTCCTCGAATTAAATTGCCCTTTTTAGTGAATTTTCATTATGAAAATTCACTAGTAGAGGTATCAGTGGTGAGACTTTCTGAAAATTTCTACAAATAAGCACGAATTGGGACCTCTGGAACCCATTCCCATGGTCAGTTAATATATATATATATATATATATATATATATATATATATATATATATATATATATATATATATATATATCCAACGGATAACTCAAAAAATACTTTACTGATTTGGACCAAATTTGGGAATTACCCTTATATTACTAATGGCTTGGATGAGTTTGTTCATCAAATCTTAACGGCCAATTTTTCTTAATAAAAAATATTTTTTAAAATGTCATATCTCTTAAATTGTCTAAGTGATTGAAACGAAATTTGCAACTTAAAAGAATATAGACAGACGTGGTCGTGTACCAATTTTCAAGTCGTTTGGGCAAAGGAAAATAAAGTTATTTGAAACTAATAATAAAATAATCCTCGACATCACTTCAGATCCTGAAATGCAATTTCTACAATGATGGACAAAGACAGACGACGTTATCTGTGCTGCTATGTTATTTAAATAAATCGTAGATAAACATCTAAACAATGGAAGCTATTGCAAGATGTCAGACTAAAGAACATTGTGAGAGATATGACAGGGATGCCATCTCGGTGCAGGACCAGGTAGTATGTTGTCACGACTGTTCTAGTTTGCACAAAATTTTATAGATAGAGCTGTGTACAATGTACAACCAACTTACAATTTTGTAAATTGTCAGCCTTGGACCATTTCTTTCCTAATACCGGGACAAATTTTGCGTCCAAAAGCGCTAAATTTTAGCATGCGACTAATAAATAAAAAATGTAATGGAAGTGATTCAATTGTTTAAAAGCAATCAATCTAGAACGACGTTTCATTATGTATTAATATTAAGCTTCCCATTCTTCACGTTCACTGTATTTAAAATTAAAAGCTATCTCTTTCTCCTAGTTTAATCTGACCACACTTCGCTATTTGTCACAGACAAGCATGTACGCTTTGCGCATCGCATAACGTCGAAATCGACTCCGCTGATGCTAATTGCTAATACCTTATTAGGACCTTATAATATAAAATAACTAGATACTTATATTCTAAGGTTAATACAAATAGTAGGTAAATAATAACCCAACTTTTAATTTTCACTGAACTTCAACAAAATGACTAGTAGTATATTATGATTGTAACATCCAATAAAACAAATATGAAAGTGATAGGTAAACTGAATGCAGATTGTAGATATTGTATGTATTACCTAATGAACTCTATATAGAATTCACTGATAGGTATTACCAAAGTGAAACAAAATTTAATTTCAAGAAGAAATATACCTACCTCAAACTAATATGGTAAGTACTTATAATATCTAGGTAGGTACTACAAAGTACATACATCCTTAGTTAAAATTATATAAACAGATGTTTGGGTTAAATTATTAAAATTTTAATTTCAAAATTTTGTATTGCTTATATTTGTTTCATTTTCAAAAAGTATGGATACAGCAATATACTATTGCAAGAAGTGTTGAAAAGAATTTAAGTGCGTCATGGTAGCGAATTTTCATAAAAATATTTCAAATGGTGCTAACCCAATTTCCCATTAAACTAGAATCTTCAGGTTTGATACATACTAAAACCTATATAAAAGCAGCGTGGATACGAAATTTTAAAAATATCAGAATGAGCTTCGCAAATAATAACAAATTTGTTTTCAAAACCTTTTTTGTTATTTTGTTTGCAGAAACTGGATCGATTGATTTAATTAAAACCGATCATTCAGGCGATTAATACGGAAAAATACTTACCTGCCACCTATAATTTCATAGATGCATTCCGTTTGTAAATAAAAATTAAATTTTCGGTAAATTTGCAGATTAGCACATGGGGGGTGTTTAGAAAAATATTTTCAGAAATATGCTAGGAACCCCTTCTGTATGCCCAAACCACAAGAAGAATTTCATGCAAACAGCCCACAAGAAAGTTACGGGACCAAGAGTAAATAGGGGTGCTGGGCGGAGAAATGTGAGCCGAAAGTTCGAAAGAAACTGCTTAGTTGGACCTCTTTAAGCTGCCTCTATTTTGCAGCTATACCTCCTTAAAATACTGTTTACCGCGCGCAGAACCACTATATTCACCGCAGGTCCCGTAACTTTCTTAGGGGTTGCTCCAAAATAAATTTTCTTGTTTACATTGTTCTTGCTTATGCATTGAGGGTGATTGTAGGCATGCAGAAGGGGAAGGAGAACCCCCGCGACGAAGCAGCGAACCAAGATTTTCAATTTATGTTTAAATTGTTATCTCATTTCATTTTTTAAATACTTTTCCAACAATGATTTTGAGGTTGCCTTGTTTGTCAGCATTACATAGTAAGCTGCAAGATTTTATCTTTTTTTTAAAGTATGTATACAGCAACCGTAAATAAGTGTTGGAAGAGTCTGGGTGCAGCAAGTATGTTATGTTTAAAAAAATCACGAGGGGTTTAGATAGCATTTTTTTAAAAGTCAACTTGGAGCTAACATTTTCGACAAACAATACTAACAACTTGCTAGGTAACAACCCAAAAGACAGGATAGCACTGCCAAAATGTCGAGAGTTTATGAAATAAGTTGTAAAGATTGTAATCTTAGTCGTACGTCGGACAAGCAAAAATATCGATTGGAATTAGATTCAAAGCACGCTTAACCCAATTACGATACGGTACTATAGATAGATCTTCCGTCGCCCGACATATTTGGGATAATAATCATCACGTTAATGAAGATAATCTAAAATTAATAAAAAAATATTAGGCAACCAGGACAGCTAAACGCGTTCGAGAGTATATATATATATATATATATATATATATATATATATATATATATATATATATATATATATATATATATATATGTATGTATTGCGAAATATAGTTACAATAAAAAATGTATAAACGTTTCAACACGTCCTAGAGATAACATAAGAATACAGATATTTCCGCCAAACGAAACTATGTAAATTTAGTTGTCGTTGAAGCTTCCCAAAATTATTAGAGATGGACACCTTTTAGATAAGTTAATAAAGACAGTTCAAATACCTCGTCCGGCGATAAAAATACAATACACTGCAGAATTTGCCTGCGACTAGTTCCCCTCTCGGTGCCGTCTCTTTACCTAAGATCCGGTATATAAGGTGATGTTAGTTTTTAAAGTAGTTCGCATTTTCCATCCTCTGATGACGCTAACTTGGTTAGTGTAACGATCGCCAGGTCTCTTAAAACGTGTTGTGGTGATTTGGGTTCTCCAGGTGTACTTATAACCACAAATTTGTTTTAAAAACCTTTTTTGTTGTTTATTGTTTGCAAAAACTGGACGGGTTGACTAAAACAAAACCATCCAAGCAATTAATAAGGAGAAATACCTGCCGTATTTATAATTTGACAGGTACATTCCCTTTGTAAATTAATTTTTTGCTGAAAAATTTTTGTAAGTTTAATGAAAGTTGTAACACAATTTTTTTAAGACAGTTGCAGTACTTACATATTATATCTAAAAAAAAAAGGTAAGGGTCAGATGCTTACTGGCAATTAGGCCAATGCTGACCCTTTTTGCTCATCTAAACTAACATACCCTCCACCTTAAGCTCGATCTCAACGACAGAAATGATTTGAAAAATCATCCGCTGCCGGTGAGTCTCGAACCATCGTCCCCCGAGTCCGAATTGGGAAGTTTCAGTCAACTTTCCAACACGGCCACGGCGGCGCTTTACGTATTATATTTATGACCAAGTTTTAATTTTGTAGGCTCATATAAAATAATTTTTTTTTTTCAAATAATCGCTAACTGGGACTCTAAAACCGATCTCCAAGGTCCATTTAAATTTAAAGAATTAGTTTTAATAACATATCTTACTAGTAGTGTACAATTCTTATGAAAATTCACTACTATAACGCACTTGCTGTGTCCTGAACAATAATATAAAAAAGCTCATTTAACGTTGGGGTTACAAATTTCAATTAGTCAATAGAAAATCGAATGGAAATTGCAATAATAAGCAAACAGATTCAGTGAATAGAAGACGCAAGACACTGACAGAAATTTGTTAGAGAGAGATTGGAGAGAGGGGGATAGAGGTGGGCACTGAAAGAGAGAGATAACTGAAAGAGAGAGAGAGAGAGAGAACTGATAGATATATAAACAGAGAGGGAGAACACACGCGGAAGAGTGTATGTATACTGGAATAGTTACTGAAAATGCATAAATGTTGATTAAAATAAAGGATCGGTGGTGGTACTTTACTTTATAAACTCATATAAAATTACTTAAGCGAATGAGTACTTACGCATAGAAAGAATTCAAGTCAGATCAAACAGTAGTATAATTCCTAATAATAACGCTGACGCTGACGCTAACAGTTTTCCGTAAACATACTGTTACGTTCCACGGGGTTCTGGATTCGTTGACTAACAAAACACAGCTTTTCAAACTACTATTTATTATAACCAACTATTTTCCAACACCAAGATCAACTAAAATATTTCTCTCTATTATTAAATGTCCACTATCGCCTTCTATGATCGCTTCTTATACACCAACACTTACTGTTGACTCGCTTAATACTCTATGATCACTTTTCTACACCACCTTATTCAATCCTGAACTAACTAACTCTGCGCACCGCTCGTCTATTTATACTGTCTATGGAGATTCTAGACGTTCTACACTATTCTACACCTGTCACTTCTGGTCTATTCTAGAAATGTAATTCCAGAGTATTCGCTGTGACACTGCCCCCCTCTTATATTCGATCGTCCCGGTCTAATTCTAACATTTCTTGGTATGGCGTAAGTCTGTGCATATGGACCAACTTCATCTTGCACTTCGGGCTCCTCTGAATGCGATAGACAACGTCATTGATCGTTTTGACCACCTCATAAGGACCTTCCCATAATTTCTGTAGTTTCGGTTACCGTCCCTAGCGTCGTACTGGACTGTAGAACCACACAGGATCTCCTTATTTAAAACCAGCTGAATTATCTCGCACGTCATAACGGGTCTTCATGCGGTCGCTTTCTACTCGTATATATATTCTGACAGCAGAGTGGACGGTTTCTATTATTCTTTCCAAATCTTTTATGTATTCATAAGTTGACCGTGGAGCATCTGTGGGTTTTCCAAATACCATATCAGGAGGAAGTCTTAACTCTCGCCCAAAAACCACGATGACTGGTGTATGTCAGGTAGTCTCATGTGCAGCCGAGCGGTATGCCAGTAGAAAGAGTGGAATGTGCCGGTCCCAATCCGTTTGATGTTCATTGACAAATATTCTTAAGTGGGACTCAAAAGTAGCATTGAATCTTTGCACCATTCCGTCAGATTGAGGGTGCATGGGTGTAGTTCTCGTTTTCCTGATTCCCATAGGCTCACAAACTTCTGGAATACAGCCGACTCGAAGTTGCGTCCTTGGTCAGAATGGAGCTCTAGTGGTGCGCCAAATCTACAGAAGAACACATTCACTTCTGCGACGATGATGGCCTCTTGATTCTGGACCGCAAATACTTCTGGCCACTTGCTAAAATAATCGATGGCTACAAGCATATAGCGATTCCCTGCGTCTGTTCTAGGGAAAGGACCAGTTATGTCGATTGTAATTCTTTCGAAAGGAGCTCCCACGTTGTAATGCTTCATTCGCCACGTGGTTTTTTATTTAGGCCCCTTACTGGATGCACACGCTTGGCAGGTTTTGCACCATTCTTCCACATCAGCTCTACGTCGTAACCAATAAAAACGTTCTCTGACCTTTTCCAAAGTTTTCTTTACCCCTCCACCTGCACCGCCATGGATCTCCTCGCTTACCTCTCTAACTCTTGACCGCGGAAGGATTATTTGCTTCAATATGCGGGTTCCATCCTCTGACTCCCAATTCCTGACCAGAAGATTACCTTCGATTTCAATGTAGTCCCACTGGGCCCACTAACTTTTGGTGGCAACGCTTTTATCACTAACTTCTGACCAAGTGGGTCTTCCGTGGCAAGTCTCTTTCCATCTGTAGATTGGTTGGATATAAGGGTCTTCTTTTTGGTCCTCTATTAACCTCTGCGGGTCCCATCGGTTAACGGGTTGCATCGTTGTCCTCCTACACACTTCGAGATTCAATCCTTTGTTTTCGGCAGTGATGCAATGCTTGCATTTTGGTGGGCAAGGTCTCCTAGATAGGGCGTCGGTATTACCGTGCTGTCGTCCAGGGCGGTGTTCAATGGTAAAATTGTACCCTTGAAGGCGTTCAAGCCACCTCGCCATCTGCCCCTCTGGATTTTTAAATTGAAGAAACCAACGTAGGGAAGCGTGGTCGGTTCTCAGGAGAAATTCTTGACCATATAGATATTTGTGAAAATGCTCCAACGTCTTGATAATGGCTAGAAGTTATTTCCTCGTCACGCAGTAGTTCTTTTCTGCTTTGGACAGAGCTTTGCTGAAATACCCTACAACCTTCTCTTGGCCTCCCTGTTCCTGCGAAAGAACACCTCCAATAGCAACATTGCTCGCGTCCGTGTCCACAATAAACCTGTGACCAAGCTGGGGGTATGTCAGAATCGGGGATGAGCCCGTTTTAGTGTCTCGAATGCTTTTTCACAATCATTGGTCCAAATAAAAGCTGTCTTTTCTTCCGTCAGTCTATGCAAAGGTTTTGCGGTGTCAGCAAACCCCTTTACAAAACGGCGGTAATACGTGCTGATGCCCAGAAAGCTTCGCAGTTGATGTACATTGGTTGGAATTTCCCAGTTCATAATACAGCCTGTCTTCGCTGGGTCGGTTTTGACTCCATCTGGGGTGACAATATGGCCTAAGTACTTGACAACTTTTTGAAAGACAATACCTCTTCGGATTTAATTTCAAATTGGCTCCCTTTAGTTTCTGAAACACTTGTTCGACATTCTTCATGTGATCTTCGAACGATTTTCCCAAGATAATGACGTCATTCAGGTACACGAGGCATGTTTTCCAGTGTAGACCTCTCAAAAATGTCTCCATTAGACGCTCAAAAGTGGCTGGAGCATTACACAACCCAAATCGGATGACGTTGAACTGCCACAGTCCACTGCCAGTGGTAAACGCAGTCTTTTCTTTGTCTTTGGGCTCAATCTAGACTTGCCACTAGCCACTTTTCAAGTCCAATGTCGAAAACCATCTTACACCGGTCAGTGTATCAAGTGTATCATCAATTGTGGGAAGTGGATAGCTATCTTTCTTAATGACATCATTTAACCGGCGGTAATTTACACAAAACCTTGTGGAGCCATCTTTCTTTTTAACTAACACTACTGGAGAGGCCCAAGGGCTTTGCGATGGTTCTATAACTCGTGTCTGCTCCATGTCCCTTCGCATGGTGTCAACTTCGTGCTGTTTTGCCAATGGTACCCTTTGCGGTGGTTGCTTGATTGGTACAGATGTCCCAGTCTCAATGCGATGGCGTACTATGTCTGTTCTTCCATAATCGTTCTTGTCGGTTACAAAAACGTTGCGATATCTGGACAGCAATTTAGCCACTGCTTGCTTCTGTTGTGGAGAAACATTTCCACTAGCTTGTGCTAAGACATCGCGTAGATGTTCTGGAAGTGGTTCATCCGGGATGGACGAGGCTGGGTCTTCTTGGTCGTGGCAACGCCGTATGATGGTTACTAGCGAGAATTTTCCGATTTCGGAACCTTTGGAAATCTTCTGATCAAAGCTCTTAAGGTTGGCTACTCTGACAGCTGCCAGCTCTTTTGCTTTAATAAAAGTTTTACAGACTAGTAGAGCCTTCTTAAAAAGATCGTTGCCTTCTGGCTCTATAATACCTACCACTTGTCCCGAAATGTCTCCAATTATCTTCACTGGGAGAATACTTTCACTCTGGGCTCTCAGAACGACATCTTCTTTGGCAGTGACTGATCGAATCGCAAGGTTATTGACAGTGGACATGACTACTTCCTCATCACCGATATTCAAAACATTGTTTTCGAGATGTAACTTGATACCATGACCTTGTAGAACATCTAGTCCAAGTATAATGGGGTCTGATATGGCAGCAACAATAACCCGCTGTTTGGTTTTCCAAACTCCAATTTGTAGCTTGACCTCAGTCTCACCAAATACGCGAATCTGTTCGCCACCAGCTGCGGTCACTTGGTAGATCCTTTCTGGCTCTCTTACCCGCCATCTTAGTACTATATCACGACGGATTATCGTTCTGGATGCGCCAGTGTCTACAACGATTTGAGCCTTCTTGTCGCCGATGTATCCGTCTACGATGCGCGTGTTGCCAGAATCGTTGACCAGTGAAACAGTTGTCAACTTCAGGGCATTGTGGTGGGCAGCCAGCTAGCTGCATTTAGTTTTCCTGTGCGTTGGTTGAAGATGATCTTGGCGCCCGGCATTCACTCCTTATGTGTCCCACGTTGCCACAGTTCCAACAGCGTATGCCACTTGCACGATGAGCTTGCGTTGGCTCCTTATGAATAGTGTGCATCATCTGTTCTTCTAGTTTCTCCAATCGCTGCACAACCTTGGATAAGTCTGGTTTATTTTCCTCTTCTGAGACTTGGAGACTGCGAACCCTCACATTGCCTTTAGAGACTTGCTTGGCAGCTCCAAATTCTAACGAATGTGCCAAAGCATCGATTAAGTTTTTATGTCTCGCCATCCTCAGCGCCTGTTGAGTGTCGGTATCCTTGATGCCGTCAATGAATGTTTGCAGCGACAACTGGTTCAAAAATTCCACCGGAGATGTGGGGTAAGCTGATCGTGTTAGTCTGGCATCGTCGGCTTCAAACTGTTGCAGAGTTTCGCCCGATTTCTGACAGCGACTTTTCAACTGAGTTTGGTACAGCTGTTGTAAATACTGGTCTCCAAATCTCATTTTTAGGTAATACCGATTGCTGTCGAATCCGTTCTGTTCCTTCCTGGAAATTCCTTGAAGCACGTCGAGGGCATCTCCTCTGAGAGCTACTATTAACGAGGTCGCTTTCTCTCTCTCGCCCCAACAATTTGCTGTAGCAGCGGCTTCGAACTGGCGTAGATAAATACCCCATGGGACTGAGCCATCAAATGTGGGATCTAAATTCTTACGACCGGACTATCTTCGAGTCTGATGTTTCCCTTGGCTAGGGTATCACACCTCTTTTATAGTGTTTGCATTTTCTGCTGAACTTCTTCTTGTATACTCGTTAGCTTGTCATGTACATCGTCGCTGATACCCCTTACTCGACATTCTACTTGTTGGAAGATGTCGTCTTTTACCTGCTTCGTACGTTCGTCCACATACGAAGTAATATTCTCAATTCTGCTGGCTTGTTCTTGCGGAATTTTCTTTGTTTCGTCACTTCTTCTTCTGGCTTCTTCATATCTTCTCCCGTTTCATCCTTTGTTTCTTCATATCCTTTTCTCATCTCTTCTTTGGATTCTTCGTATCTTTTTCTGGCCTCTTCATCTCTTTTTCTCATTTCTTCTTTGGCTTCTTCGTCTCTTTTTCTCAGCTCTTCTTTAACGTCTTCATCTCTTTTTATGGCTTCTTCGTCTCTTTTTCTTGCTTCTTCTTTCATTTATTTAATCAATTACAATAGCTGGGCGTCCATATTGGCTGTTGCGCTACGTGTCTTAGGCATAGACGTACTTAAAGCTGGTACACAGTTTATTCTGTTTCAAGAACACACCCAGTTATGAATTACTGCTGACACTGATCTTCCAGAGATTCTAGAAATGTCCACGTTGTTCAACGAATATTCCGGAAAATATTTCTGCTAGCAGCTTGAAAATCCCACTTCTGACACCAGTTGTTACGTTCCACGGGGTTCTGCATTCGTTGACTAACAAAACACAGCTTTTCAAACTACTATTTATTATAACCAACTATTTTCCAACACCAAGATCAACTAAAATATTTCTCTCTATTACTAAATGAGCATAGAACTATATTCCACTATCGCCTTATATAATGGCTTCTTATACACCAACACTTACTGTTGACTCGCTTAATACTCTATGATCACTTTTCTACACCACCTTATTCAATACTGAACTAACTAACTCTGTGCACCGCTCGTCTATTTATACTGTCTATAGAGATTCTAGACCTTCTACACTATTCTACACCTGTCACTTCTGGTCTATTCTAGAAATGTCTGTCCAGAGTGTTCGCTGTGACAATACAAAAATATTGACATATAGTATCTACAGCGTCTGCAAAAACTAGTGTACAACATTTTATCTAAACAATGACTTGTATTTTTTGAAACACAAAACTTTCCGAAAAAACAATAATAGCTTTGCCGGATAACTTGGATAATATTGCAATGGCAAACGATTTGATATGCACAATAAACCAAATGTTGCGGAGCTATCGGGGCGGCTAGGCCGCGGACGAGCCCTGAGGGAGAAAAAAAACAACGATGTTATCAAAGTTACTATAAAAAAAGACACCTGCTCAGTGATTTAAAAATCGAACAACGATTTTTAGTTTTGGCACAGACACATATATTACGCGCACGTACAAACACACCAGGCCGACCAAATGTATGTATTTCCTAAAATACCAAAAAAATTAGTACGCAGGTGGCCCGTATAGAAACTACCATCTACGAAATGTGGAGCTTTTATGTTAAATGAATAGTAAGTTGTTACTTTACTTTGTTTCATGGTTTATAATACTGTAGTCCCCAGCAGGTAAGAAGACTAGAATATAAGCCGGAAACACATCGTAAAGTCATAAAGGACAAGGATGGAAAGCACTGAAAGCTTATCTAGAAGAGTTGTGTCATGGAGAAGAAATTAACTGTGAATAAGAGTATATAAAGGAAATAGGGAAGATACACGCAGATGATCTGAGCCAGTCAATTTCAAGAGAAAAATCTGAGAGAGCCCTTAAAAAGTTAGATTGGGAAAAATTGTTGATGTAGACAAAATCAGGGCGGAATTCTCAAAAATTCTGTTTAAAACAATGAAATTCTTTAGCTGATTGCGAATTATGAAGAGTAAAAGTATTGCCGTTCAAAAAACGGCCAACGTGTGAAGATGCAACTAGAACAGGACAATAAATGTATAGAGTGATGTGCCAAAGATTAGGCTAATCATAGTTAAAAGTAGAATAACAAGCAAAATTAAAAAAATTGCTTAGATGAAGATCAGTTCGGATTAAGGCCCGGTCGACGAACTAGAGAAGCAGCTGGCACCTAAAACAATAGTATAATGGATACTTGAGAAAAATAGATATACGTGAATTGCTTTCGCACACATGCAAAAGGCATTATTCTCAATTTATAAAAAAATCAACGTACCATAGTAAATATTAACGGATATGAAATAGAAGCTGTAATAAGAAAAAATGCGTAGGGCAAGGATGCCCATTACCGCCATATTATTTCAATTTATTCCATTAATTGTTGTTGCCCTTACTTGGTGAAACTGGTCCACACTAAATACAGACGTGGAGACTATTTATCTGGCTTCACAAATGTTGGTTTTCTTTTCTGTAACCGGTTTCGCTGCTTGACAGCTCCCCAGGCAAAATAAAATTAAATTAGTTTACACGAACTCATACAAACTACAAATCTGTATCTGTTTCTACGTGTTCCCTTCTCAACAACTAATTTTAAAGTTAAATTTGGCGCCATGCACGCCGACTTATGTGCAAGAGAAAGGCGTAACAATGGCAACGAAAAGAGACAATTTACAAAAATAATAATTTTCGTTACACATTTATTTGGTAACACAAGCAATGTACCGTCAGTATTTAAAGTTGTAAATAAAGTAATTTGAGTGCAATTTCTGTTTTTAATATTTAAAACCAACATACAACATTTATGGTCCTTGAAGCGCAAATTAACAGTTTTATGGCAAAACAAACATATTCCGTTTAAATTCAAGGAAAAAGAAGTTGATGTTCAATCTGGACCAGTAACCAGTAAAGCAGTCGCCCATCACAGTTGGAGGAGCAGTCTCCACTGGTGACAGCCCACAACTACAGTGGTTCAGTGCATCAACAGTAAAGCAATCGCCCATCACAGGTGCAGGAGCAGCCTCCGCTGGTGGCAGTCGACACCTACAGTGGTTCAGTGCATCAACATTAAAGCAGTTGCAAGAGCAATCTCCCTTGGTGGCAGTCGACAATTACAGTGGTCCAGTGAATCAACAGCCAATATACCTTACCATATAGGTACTATAATAATTGGAATTAATCAAAATATTTCACGTGTCAACATGACAACATAGTTTCGAAATATCTATCAACGCCATAACAATATCAACGCCATAACAAAGGTGCAGGCAAGTAAACCCAATCAGAAAGTTTTATTCTTTAATTCATTACAGTTGCATTGCATTCAATCAGTTACAAACTCAGTTCTTTACATTTACCTGTAAATTACCTCCTTTCAATACAGTGGCTTTGTCACAGCAGTTTTTAAAATTAAGGGATCAGTTAAAATAAAGGTCAGTTTGACAGCATATTAAAAGTTGTTAAAATATTTACTCTATTTTTTTTATTATGTTTCTGTCACAATTATCATTTAAATCATGAGTGATAAAGACACGTTATCCTCCTGTCACAAAAAAGGGGGTTTGTTTAAAAGAAAGATGACAGACTTAACTAACTTCATTAATCATTTAATTGCTACGACGGAGTCCTGGTGTCACGTTAGAAAATTATTTTCTAATAATTTTGAGATAAAAAAGTCAGAATTCTGAGATAAAAAGTCAGAATTCTGTGATAGAAAATTCTGACATAAGAAACCAAAATTTTGACTTTTTTTAACTCAGAATTCTGAGATAAAAAGTCAAAATTATTCGAGAGCTTTATACGACAGCATCCAGGTAGTGCCACTTGTAAAACGTTGACCTATTGACTATTGATGTGTAATTAGGTAGGTAGCTCTGCCTGTGCCGGTGTTACAGTTAGTCGATGGTGTATACAAACACAAAGGTAAGAAACTTAGTTCATTGACTATTAGTATCGTTGCTTTAATAGAATAATGCATAGTGCATAGGTGCATATATTATGATTTTACTAATTATGTATGTAAGTAAATAAATATACAAAATATATTGTTGTTTTAATCGACATTATACCACGGAAACTTTAGCTGAATTAAAGTCAAGACAGCTTTAGAAGTATATAAATAAATATGTTTGTGTTTTTGTATCTTTAACGTCGGTCTATTTCCCCGACTATGGCCAATCACCGACGCTAGGGAACAGTTTCGCCTAACTATACTGGATAGTAGGGATATTTAACGTACCACGGCTTTCGGCCCCCTCCGAAGAGCGGAACGTGCAGACATTCAACTTGCTCAGATAAAATGCCACAACCTCGGTTGATGTTGATGTTACAGTATGTAATGAAGAAGCGAAAGCAGAACCCTGGGATCGACCCCAAAACCGTTTGGTTCAGAGGCACATGTTCTTACGACTCAACCACCGAGGTTCTTATAAACAAATAATCATGAGATGAACGTACGTTTAATATTTTATCGTATTTTTATTATAGATTACAGTCACTTTTGTTTGCATTAAGTCTGCTATTTAGGAAAACAAAAAACAAAAACCTAATGTGTATGATGATTTGTTTTTGTTGCTCGATAACGATCATCATCACAATCGAAAGGCGATGCCATCTGTCGCAATCATAACTCTTTGTCTCTAACTGCCCATTTTAATTCAGTGTAGCTTCCGCATAAATACTTTGAAATTAACTGTTGAGTTTTAGCAAATCCGCATGATAATAATGACACTGTCATTACTGCATCTTCAAGAGTGTTGTGCAGAGGGTCGTAGGTTTTCTGAAATAGGCACCCAGATCTTTAATCCGTAATTTGCAACTGACTTACACTATATTCAGTTAGTACTTATGACAAACCGCCACATACCATTAATTTCGGATGTTTTTCTCACTGAAAATTACCCTTACCTAAACAAAAGTTATTAAATATCTTTTAATTCGAAAAAAACATTTAGGCTGGAAACAGCAATTTACTGTGAATGATCCAAAAGTGGGACAACTATGAGATCTGCATATTATAGCTCTGTTAATCTTTCAACTTTTCGATTCTTACATCAGTAATTTAAATTTGCAATAAACAGCGTGTTATTTTGAATTAATAAAATAGTTTATTTTTGTGGAGTCCGGTATTAGATTTCAGAAATCTTTGAGTATGTTTTCAATAAGTGTGATGGCAGTAACAGAACTACACTTTCTGAAGTTAATTTACACACTGGTTCAAAAGTTCTGTCAAAGACAAGGTTTCACGTAAAAGAACAACAGTTAGGGTTGAGTTACATTGTTTGCATCCGAAGAAGCATACGCATATTGCATTTACATTCGATCAATTGACCCTACTCGCAAGGTCTTTGTTAATATTTTATGCTCAAAGGTTAAAGCGGCTCCATTAACGCAAATTACCATTCTTCGCCTAGAGTTATGCGCAGCTCATTTATGTGTTAAATTAAAAGCAAAGGCAAATGAGTCATTACGTCTCAACATTAATCACATCTATATGTGGTCTGACTCAACAATTGTGCTTGGTTGGCTCAAAGCTTCGCCAAACCAGCTAAAGGTATTTGTCAGTCAACGAGTGTCCAACATCCAAATAAAGTGCAAGAATGCCTTATTGCTTCACCCACCTACAAAGGAAAATCCTGCCGACTTGGCAAGTCGTGGTGTGATGCTTTCAGAGATTTAATCTTCCCTTTTAAGGTGGCATGGCCACACGTGGCTCACTCTAGACCGCTGTCTTTGGCCCCAACAAATACTACAGGCTTCAATAGAATATCTTCCAGAGATACGAAGAGTAGAGCATGTTTTAATTTCAACTGTCAAACAGGGCTCTATTGTACAAATCACAAGGTTTTCCAGGTGAAAACTCTTAGTAAGATCCACAGCATATTGTTTGAGATTCATCAATATTTTGTTAAAGAAACCAAATGTAAAACCGTCACACTCTTTGACATTACATAATCTAACTCAATCAGAACCCTACCTCGTTAAGTCCGTTCATGGTGAGGTGTGGAATGAGGAAATTCAATGTTTACTTTCCAACAAACCCTTGTCCAAGCGTTAACGTTTGCTCAGTCTCTCCCCATTTCTTGATCAGCAAGGGTTAATACGTGTTGGTGGCAGACTCCAGTCTTCAGACTTAACATTTTCAAGAAAACATCCTGTGCTGTTGCTTAAGCACCAACCAACAAGTCTACTGTTAAATGATGAACATAATCGATTAGGACATGTAGGGCCGCAACAGTTACTTTATTCGCTGAGGGAGAAATTTTGACCTCTACATGGCAGGGGACAAGCCAGAGCGCCACTACATCAATGTGTATGTTGTTTCCGATGTCTACCGGTAAATGCAATCCCATTAATGGGAAACTTGCCAGCACAAAGAGTGCAGCAGGCAATGCCTTTTCAAATGGTGGGTGTAGATTTTGCAGGGCTTTTTAAACGATCGGCAAGGACGAGGCTGCAATGTCTTACTTGTCGTAAAGGCCATTCACATTGAATTGGTTTCATCTTTGAGCACTACGGCATTTTTAACCTCAGTGGCAAACCCACAAGGGTATTCTCAGACAACGGAAGTAATTTTGTGGGTGCGTTCAATGAATTGAAACAAGTGGTAAATCTCTTACGGTCAAATGATAAGAAAATTACCGAGTCATTGTTGGCGGACAATATAGAATGGTCATTTATACCTCCACACTCCCCAATTTTCGAGGCCTCTGGGAAGCTGGTGTAACAAGTGTTAAGTTTCATCCGAAACGAATTATTGGCAATTAACATTTGAACAATTTTATACACTGCTTTGTCAAATTGTATTGTCAATTATCGACCTCTCACACCTATGTCCTCATTACCAAATGACTTGGAACCCATCACAGCCTCCCATTTTATGATTGGGCGTCAGTTAACGTCTCTACCAGAACCAGTACTATTGGATTTACCAACCAATACACTCACTGCCTTACAACGTGTGCAGCAACTTCTTCAGCATTTCTGTAAACGTTGGAAATCGGAATATTTGAACAACCTCCAGCAGAGAATGAAGTGGCACCAGCAGCAGTCCAACATCGCCACCGGAACAAAATTTTTGATCAAAGATGACACAACTCCCCCGCTTTGTTGGCCCCTGGGACGCATTGTAGAGACATTTTCTGGCAAGGACAATTGTGTGCGAGTAGTGTCAGTTCAAACTAAAACAAGAGTTGATAAGCGTCCTGTTGGCAAGGTATATCTGCTACCACAACATCCAGAGATGCACTGAGAAATGAGTGATAATTGACATTTTGATGTGCTTTGTTGAACAGTTTGCAGTTATTTTCTTTGCTCTCATTGAAGGCCAGGTCCTTCAAGGACGGGGCCATTTTCTCTTCTCAACAACTAATTTTAAAGTTAAATTTGATGCCATGCATGCCGACTTATATGCACGAGAAAGGCGGCCAGTTCACGTAACAATGGCAACTAAAAGAGACAATTTACAAAAATAATAATTTTTGTTACACGTTTTTTTTTGTAACACAAGCAATGTACCGTCAGTATTTAAAATTGTAAATAAAGTAATTTGAGTGTATTCTGTTTTTAATATTTAAAACAAACATACAACACTACGTTGTTTTGATCAAAAAATTATTTATAAATAAAAATAATGTCTACGTGATGTATGTCAATATTTAACATAAATATAGAATCAATTTAGGCAAATGAACAAATTGATTTATACCATTTTATAGAATCTATATGTATAACTGCTGCACATGCTGATGTGCTCGGCTTTATCAAATACAGAATGAATGCGGAAACTGTAGCAGTTATACACATACATTGTATAAAATAATGTAAATCAATTTGTTCATTTACCTAAGTTGACAATGGATTTACATCAAGTATCGGCCTCCACAATATCATAAATATAAGGACCTTGCCTTCAATGAAAGCAAAGAGAGCAAAGAAAATAACTGCAAACTGTTTAACAAATAACATCTCAGGTTAGACACCTCTACCCTGTGACGTCACTGCGAGCATGCGCAGTGGCGGTGGAGGTGGGTGGATGTCTCATAACCCCCTGTCTATACCTACTTATAATAACAATTAGAACAATAAAATAACCAAACAATAAGATTCCGTAATTTTTATTTTAATTATATTTTTAAATAATTTTTTGATCAAAACATCATAACGTAGCAACTTATATGTATTTGTCGTTGGCATGAATTCGTATAAATCAATTCAATTTTCTCCTGTCTGGGGATGCTGTCAAGTGGCGAAACCGCTTACAGAAAAGAAAACCAGCATCTGTGAAGCTAGATAAATAGTCTCCACATCTGTATTTAGTTCAATTTATTTGTAGTAGATACAATAAATATGTTAAAATAATCTTCTGCGAGTAAGAAGACTACAATGTAAGTCAGAAACAAAAAGTAAGGTCACAAAGAATGCACAATCAACCAAGGGTTGCGGTGCTATCGGGGCGGCAAGGCCGCGGACGAGCCCTGAGGGAAAAAAAAAAAAAAAAAAAGGTCACAAAGAACAATACCGGGACTTAAAATAATAGGAAGAAGGGAGTTTTTGTAAAATAGATACGTTTATTGCTTTAGTAGACCTTGAAAAAGCATTCAATAATATAGATTAAAGACTGTTTCATATTATAAAGAGAGGTGGGCTGGATTGAAGAGATAGGCCATTATTTTCAATCTATACAAAAATCAAAGTATCGTAAAAGATATTAACAGATATGCAATTGAAGCAAAAATAAAAAGGTGTACGGTAAGGTTGCCCATTATCTCTGTCATGTTTGTCCAATTTTTTTAAGTAGATACAATAGACTAAAAGAAAAGACGGCACAAATAAAAATAAGGTGGCACACCGCTGATAAGGGAAACACAAAAGGAATGCAAAGGAGGGTTCCTGTACTGCACGGCGTGTTAAGAAGAAGTAAACCAAATATCAATATCAGGAAAACAAAAGGAATAAAGATAAGAAAAAAAAGACTGCGAAAATGGATATAAAGCTAAACAGCCAACAATTTGAACAAATACAAATTTTCACGTAAATTTGAAATATTATTACGGATGATGGCAAATGTAGCAAAAACCTGAGAAAGAAGATCGTGATGCCAAAGCAGGCATCCGGTACACAAAATACTTTTCTCACTGACAAACATTTTAACTTGGACTCGAGTAAGAGGTTCATAAAGTCTTACGTATGAATGTTATAAGGTATATGGGGAAGGCTAGACTTTGAATATGCAGACCAAAGATTTCTAGAATTCGAAAGTCATTACCTTTCCATAAGCAAAATTGTCTATATGAAATTAAAAAATATATATGAGTATACATTTTCTTGCTGTCTTATGCAGTTGTGTAGAGTGTAACTTTCTAATGACACTATCGATTTCTGACTTTCTCACAGTAACCAGTTGTTGAAACATCCCAGTAGATGAAATATTTACCAAAAAATGCAAATTGGCCCCACCAGTCAATGTAGATAGAAACATATGGGGACCTTTAGGCGGATGTCGACAATCACAACAAACATTTACAGAAACTTGTGTTGTGAATTCCATTTTCTAACAGTATGCGGATTCTGGTACGGCCACAGATGATTATTTCTGGTATTGTAAATGCCATATTTAGTAAAATGTGCCTTGTGAGTGAATAGTGTCTGGTAAAAAATAGTTGTTACGTAAAATTCAACAACAGAATGTAACTGAGATAGTTTCATCAGCGGCTTCCAGTTGCTGCACTTGCTGGGGGTAAAACGGATACAAACTGTGTTTGTTTAGAGTTTCCAATCAGTTGATTAATTTCCAAGGCAAAACCAAATCTCCTTGTATATTGTATTTGGCGCATGTTCAGTGATTTCGAGAATGATGTTTTCTACATCTGGATATTGCGTAATAGACATTTCATGCAGTGAGAACACAAGCATCTTTTCTGGTGTATCTGAAAATGTTACCAAATGTTTGATGATTGGAAAGTCGACGACTGGGAAATTGCCGTTTGTACTTCTGTACTGCAACTCACCTATTACCATTGCAGTAACCATATATTTATATCTGCATATTCTTCACAAACACAAAACAACAACCGAACAGAACAATGCACAATAACTAAATATTAAAATACCAACAAATCGAACTGTGTATAACATCAACTGTGATGAGTATTAAATAATTTGAGCTGCACTAAGGGTTACAGTTTAACAACACTTGGTTGTAGTGGCAACGATGTCGGGATGTATTTGTCTCACAAGTAGTTCGATGATCTTTGTTGACATTCCCTATTGGATAAATACTTTGATATCAACTGTTGATTTTTATCAAATCTGCATGATAATAATGACACTGTCATTACTGCATCTTCAAGAGTGTTGCGCAGAGGGTCATAGATTTTCTGAAATAGGTACCCAGAGCTTTAATCCGTAATTTGCAACTGACTTACACTATATCCAGTTAGTACTTATGACAAACCGCCACATACCATTAATTTCGGATATTTTTCCCACTGAAAATTACCCTAACCTAAACAAAAGTTATTAAATATATTTTAATTCAGAAAAAAAAACGACATTTACGCTGGAAACAGAAATTCACTGTGAATGATCCAAAAGTGTGACAACAAGTGTGAGATTTGCATATTTTAGCTCTATTAATCTCCCCACTTTTCGATTCTTACATCAATAATTTAAATTTTCAATAAACAGCCTGTTATTTTTAAGTAATAAAATAGTTGATTTTTGTGGAGTCCGGTATTAGATTGCAGAATTCTCTAAATATGTTTTCAGTAAGTGCGATGGCAGTAACAACTTCACTTTCTGAAGTTAATTTATACACTGGTTCAAAATTTATGTCAAAGAAAAGGTTCTAGGGAAAACAACTGAATACCTGCACCTCAGTAACGAGTGCCAGACAACAAATCTCAAGTTTTGTGTACTGCACATATGGTTACGCTATGTACATTTCGTTTTGAATCACCCTGTTTATTATACATAAGGTAAAATAACACAAATTAATAGGCTTCTCTAGGATTTACTGTAAACAAACTATATATATATATATATATATATATATATATATATATATATATATATATATATATATATATATATATATATATATATATATATATATATATATATTCATATATTCACATATTTCTGTAGACCAATGCCTACAGAATTTGACTAATATTTTTAAGATTCAATCAAATACAACATTCTTAAAAGGACACACTCCTTTACTTGAATACGCCTATACAATATGAGATTCATAGCGTGTCGCCACCAAAGAAATAAAATGTAACACACTGTTTTTATCGCAGGCTTTCAACTTGATCCCTTTGGCTTTGACCTGAAGGAATACTCCAATATAAATTCGCTTTTATCTCTTGAAACTTCTTGAAAGATTTACCCTTTCTGCATCATTTTTTTTTTAAGTTTTGGCATTGCTTAAAATTCACGTTACGATCTCTTAGCTTCTGAAACTCCAAAGTGCCGTCTGTTATAGCGCAGAACCAAAATTGAGAATATGCAAGCAAGATGATAACATATAAAATTACAATGTAAGAGGCTGTGCTACTGCTTATCCTACTTTTGATTTAGACATGGAGTTTTGGTTATGCCATTACTGAAGTTTACTAACTTTGTTACTTGAGGAAATTCATCTTGCATCTTTAATATTAAAGCTAAATTACGTGATGTGGTCAAGATAACTCGTTTTAGAATAGCGACAACGTAGTAATAATGTAGTAATTTAACGTCCCGATTGTTTAAATAAGAGAGATGATGGTCTTCGTCTTCCGATTACTTCAAAACTTATTATATGTTCATTACAAACACACAAAAGACAATAAATTCAATAGACAATTTTATTTCCCCATTACCTGACTCAACAAATACGTGCAATCCTCTTAATCTTTTAAGTACCGTGGCGAAAGCCCCTGACTTAATTGATCGTGACCCGACCAATTACACTGATGACGAAGCAGGTAGACGAAACGGTACATACAATACAAGACTTGCATCGAACTGACAGATATCTCTTAGGCCTAGGGTTGAACACGTTGAGACCTTAGAGACCAACTCCGGCGAGATTTTGGGAGTAGGCAGATTGAGGCCCCGTAATCGAGCTACAACAACCCAACCCACCTTTGTCCACCGCTCTAAGGAGTAGGCAGATTGAGGCCATAGAGTTCATGTCCTTCATATTTCTCTTACCTCTTCAAAATGGCTCCAAAACAGGAGCCGAAACGCCGAGTTTTAATACATTCTGGAGGCGGTTCAACCCAAGAACCAAGTATGTTTCATATATATATATATATATATATATATATGAGGGGTCAAATCGGGATAAGGTTATCTTTCCCTAATATGGGGAGGTTTCCACGGGATAACCTTATCAAGATGGCTTTCCTACGGTTCCTACGCTTTAACTAACTTATTGGATAACAAAATAATTTATTAGAGACTAGAAGCAGAAACAGTCATAACGAATCTGACTGGAGCAAATATTCGCGAGCTATACGGGCGGTGTTAAGAACAGGAGTTGTGTGCTCTAAGCCGGTAAGCGAGCAGAAGCGTCACGGGATTGCGAAAGCAAGGTATCGGGCATGCGGTCGATTTAAGCAGGCATGTAATATACGAGCTAAAAGCCAACACTAAGTGCAATATCAAGATAAGCTAACGGCTTGTTATAATTTATACTACCACTAATTAATTACGGACCCTCGGGCAAACGTTGCAGTCATACAGAACCTTCACAACCTAGGGGAAGTGCCTCCCAAGTGAGGTGGGAGTTTCCCGTCAACAATATTTGAACAATGTCTCTTTGAAGTAACCGGGAGACCGGGGGCTTCCAGACTGTTTCGATCGCCAGTGAGGGTGGAGACCTACCGCAGCACGAAATATTCCAGCTGGCGTCCAGCACCAGGACCACGAGGACTGCTCTACGGAAGACCGCTTTGGATGACCTGATCCTGACTAGGCCGCCACAGAGTTAAGCTCAGCTCGCAGTCAGCCGTTTTGCTAGTGCCTTTATGCTCTCCGGAGGACTCCAGATCAGGAACGCAACCCCTTTTGTATCTCCCAAAGGAATAAAGAAAGTTCTTTCTACGAAGTTGGGAAACGGCAACGCCCTCAAACAATGCCGCTAGGACGGTCGGGACACCGGGTATCGCCGGACTGTTTCGATCGCCAGTGAGCGTGGAGACCTACTGCAGCCCGAAATATCCCAGCTGGCGTCCAGCACCAGGAAGGCTGCTCTACGGGAGACCGCTTTGGATGACCTGATCCTGACTAGGCCGCCACGGGGTTCAGATTAACTTGCAGTCAGCCGCTTTGCTGGTGCCCTTATGCTCCCGGAAAGACTCCAGCTGAGACACGCAACCCCATTTGTATTTCCCAAAGAAAATAAAGGAAGTTCTACCTGCGAAGTCGGGATACTGCAAAACCCGCAAACAATGCCGCTAGGTCGGCCGGGACACCGGGTATCGCCAGAGTGTTTCGATCGCCAGTGCGAGTGGAGACCTACTGCAGCCCGAAATATCCAAATATCCCAGCTGGCCTCCAGCACCAGGACTACGAGGGCTGCTCTACGGGAGACCACTTTGGATGACCTGATCCTGACTAGGCCGCCACGGGATTCAGATCAACTTGCAGTCAGCCGCTTTGCTAGTGCCCTTATGCTCCCGGGAAGACCCTAGCCCAGGAACGCAACCCCAGCTACTCTGAATCCTCCGGTGAACTCCACGGAGTAAAACGGTTGTTCCCGCGAGACAAGGTTCTTGCACACTATGGTCCTGAAAATTATTTCCTACCCGCGCTCCGACAGTCACACAATGTACACGATATTCTCGGGGAAAATTACCCCATGCAGAAGACATTCACGTCTCTCGACAAACCTTGCCTATGGAGGTGGAAAGTCACTAGGCGCCCCACCCCAAACAATGCCCCCAGGGCGACCAGGAGACCGAGTATCGCCGGGCTGTTTCGATTACCACCACTGGTGGAAATCTACCGCAGACCGAAGTACCCTTACTGCAGCCTGTCACCGAGACCGCGGGGACTGCTCCACACAGAACCACTTTGAATGACCTGGTCCTGACTAGGCCACCACGGGGTCCAGATCAGCTCGCAGTCAGCCATTTCGCTAGTGCCCTCGCGCTCTCGGGAAGACCGCAGCTTTGGAATGCAGGCCCCGGTTCCCCAGGTCACCCCGCTGACACCGACGGAGGTGGACAGTAACGTTCACCAGCTGTTATTCCGAAAAATGGACTTATTTATGCAAAGCTCCGCTGCTGTCGTCTCCCTGAAATAAAACCACTAATAAACACAACAACATTCAAAACCTTTTCCACACCTGGACTTTTAGCATCACCTCTGGCGATGGCCACCAAGCGCGCCAAGGTGTCCGCCGACAGAGAGAGACGCAGATCCGTGGAAAACCTCTTTCATACAGGCCCTGCGCTATCGTACTGCTATATACACGGCAACCCATCTAAAAGGATCGGAAATGAGCGGCCCGCTGAAGACGGCGTTCTCCACTGGCCACAGCTTGTAACTCCCCTAAGCTGGTGCACCTGACAAATGGCTGCTTACTACTTTCCTACGGCCGGCCTGCTGGATTCGCTACTAAATCACACAAAGCTCACAAAACAAAATACAAAGACTCGAGACCCGGACGGTGGCTGCTTCTTCTCCGTGACTGGCTCTGCGATGGCTGAAAGAAAACTAAATTGTTCACCGGGCCACGGTAGGCCGGTCGTCTCCCGCTGCAGGCACCGGTGTCGTCTGCAATCTTGCGCTGCGATATGCGCGTAGGTCGATGTAGTCGGTCAGCACATCTGACCTCGTTTTCGTCGCTGTGCATATCGAAGGCCCTGCTTGGGCGATCATATTCCTGTACAACGCCTGTCTCTTCACCGGCTGTCGCGTCGCGCGCTCGAAACTATGTATTATTAAATATTTGCAAATAAAATAAAATAAAATAAAATTACATGCGGATGGAATGGATCTATTCCCCTGTTCTAATTAGATTATATAATGATGATCTAGTCACTTCTTGACACTATATATATATATATATATATATATATATATATATATATATATATATATATATATATATATATATATATATATATATATATATATATATATATATATATATATGGTTACATTCGACGCGCGACAAAGAGCGTTTTGAAATATCTAGCGACTAATGCCGGGTTAATGAAGAGCTTTTAAAACCAAAATAAAAATCAAAACACTGGGCAAATTGATGTATATAAATAGGTACTAATAGAAACCATATCGATAAAAATATTCCATATATTTTATCCTCGAGTGATTCTACGTCGAAAATGTATTATGGTAGTATGAGCGGAAACCCATCCATTTTTGAATTATTTCTGCTTTTTTCAAAAATAATGGCCTTTGCAGTCTTTATTTTACAACTCTCTATCTTGGAAAGTGATGAAGAAAGGACCATCAGTTTAGCAAAGCAGGTGCGCAATACTATTGTGAATATCCTAATGTACACTAAAGCACAGCATAGTAAACAGTATGCTGTGACTAAAGCGTGACTAAATATACAGTGCGTTCACAAAAGGGCATCTACTTCTGACAACTTCAACAATCAAAAACTTTTTGTTTTTTCAAATGGAACACACTGTATATTATTATATCGTTGAACTTTAAACTTCATTACCTTTTATCCTATGTATGCATACTTATACAAAAACTTAAAACAGTTTGTGATATATGATGAAACAAACAAATTTAGAATGAACTATACGGCTGTTCGTGTGTAGGAGCTAAGAAAGAACCAGTATAAGATAATTAATTGGACTTTGAATACTTTACAATTCAAATAAAACCCCTTAAACATTATTAAGCGGTTTATTGAAAAATAATATCATAAAGTTTAAAGATAATACGTTAGTATTATTTGATAACAATAAAAAAATTGACTTAAAAACTTTAGAAACGATTGGAACGACGATAACAAACAATGAGATAACAAATATTAATAGAACTAAACTAAAGTTGTTCGAAGTTACGTCCAGTTTCCTCCAGACATAAATGCACTCTTCGTCTAAAAGAGTTTCTAACATTTTGCAATATTACTGGTGTTATTGAGTTGAATGCTTCCCTAATTCTAAGAATCATGGCCTCTGCAATGGTTGGTTGCACAGCATAAACAAGATCCTTAATATACGCCCACAAAAAGAAATCACAGGATGTGAGGTCCGGAGATCGAGCTGGCCAGGGAACTGGTCCCCCGCGACCAATCCAGCGATAAGGAAAATTATTATTGAGCCAATCTCGGACACGTAACGTTGTGTGAGGTGGTGCGCCATCCTGTTAGAACCACAATCGCCGCAGCGTTTCTAATGGCACGTTATCTAAAAATTCAGGCAAAATATTTTCTAAAAAATTAAAATACATTTGGCCTGTCAGACTACCTTCATCAAAATATGGCCCAAGGATGTAGTTTCCTAAACATCTTGCCGATACGTTTACAGTCCATCGATGTTGGTAGTCCACAGTATGCCTAGAATGGGGATTAATATCTGCATAGTAGTGAATATTTTGTTGGTTTGGCTTACCGGTACTACTAAATGAACATTCATCACTAAAAAGTGCATATTCAGTTGGGATCATTGTCCATCATTTCTACTGCCTACTCACAAAATTGCACCCTATTCCTGTAGTCTGCCTCTTGTAAAGCGTGCTGCCTTAAAACACAGATAAAATTATACCTAATTGCGTTAGCTCATCGTTTTGTTCGGACTCCTGGCATTATTGCAATATTTTACACTGCTTGTAGTTGAAAAACGGGTGTTTAGCCTTTCGAATGACGTTCTGGTTGGAAATCGTCTGTCAGGAAAACGTTGATCATAAATTCTGGATGCTAATAATGTATTACTATCACATTCGCCCAATGCTAAGAGCATATCTCGTAATTCGGCTTCAGAATAATTCTTTTCTTTTAATTTTCGGAAGATTTTTTAAACTACAATTAACAGAATACTTTTTGATAGTACCCAATAGCGTCGCGGTTGATTTTGTCAACTTTTAAATTTCTAAGCAAAGCACACTTTGTAAACAAGAGCAGGTAATGTGTAAAGTCTGTCGACGAAAAGTAAAGCAAAGCAGTCAACATGATTAAAGGGGAAAATGTTGATGTACAATGTTGTTTACAATAAAGGGCTAGAACCAAGTGAAAGGTTGAATATTCATTAAATGTGTTGGTATTCCTTCAATAATGATAAATGTATACTTTTAACTGCAGAGACTTTACATAAAATTCGTAAAAAATATAATGGATATTAGGTGTATCTCTGATTTCATAATTTCCAAAATATGAGTGGCTTATCAGGAAATCGATTAAATAAATTATTCAAAGTCCAACTAATTAGCTTATACTGGGTCTTTCTTAGCTCCTACACACGAACAGCCGTATAATTCATTCTAAATTTGTTGTTTCATCATATATCTCAAAATATTTAAAGTGTTTGGATAGGTATGCATACATAGGTTGAAAGGTAATGAAATTTCAAGTATAACGATATAATAATATACAGGCTGTTCCATTTGAAAAAAAAGTTTTTAATTGTTGAAGTTGTCAGAAGTGGATGCCCTTTTGTGAACGCACTGTATATCTAGTCACGCTTTAGTGTACACTAGGACAATCACAATAGTATTGCGCACCTGCTTTGCTAAAATGATGGTCCTTTCTCTATCACTTACCAAGATAGACTTGCAAAATAAAGACTGCAGAGGCGATTATTTTTAAAAAAGAAGAAATAACTCAAAAATGGATAGGTTTCCACTCATACTACCGTATACATTTTCCACGTAGAATCACTCTAGTAATCCAAAAATTGAAAATATACAGAATGTTCTATTCAAAATAACGAAGTTGGTGAGTTGCCAGCTCAAACGGAACACCCTATGTATTCGGAAATAATTTTAGGTTATGAAATATATGCTGCCTAGTGATTTTCTGAAGTGAAATCTTTGATAATGCCATTAGTGTAAGCACAGTCTAGCTTTACCAGCGAAATCTCGCACCCTGTAAATGTATGTATGTATGTATGTATGTATGTATGTATGTATGTATGTATATATATATATATATATATATATATATATATATATATATATATATATATATATATATATATATATATATATATATATATATATAATTATTATTATTATTATTATTATTATTATTATTATTTTATGACAGTGAACTATATAGTATAGTTCACTGTTTTATGGTTACTACTTGAAAACATTTTTCAAAAGTCTCAAAGTCATGATCTCGTCACAAGCGAATTTTTTCTATGCAAATTCGACACAGAAAAAAGCAGGGAAATGTGCTAACAAAATTGTTTAGAAAAATCGACAAAAAAAATTTCTATGAAAATTTGCTTAAAATACTATTTCTACAAAAATTGGTTTTACGTCAAAAATGTACATAGGTAAATACAATCTGATCTAAATACAGACGTGGAGACTTCTCCGGGTCCACAACGAACTTTTCTTTGGTCTGACGATGCCGTAAAAAGCTAAATCGGTTGCAGAGAAGAAAATCAGCACTTGTGAAGCCACAGAAAAATATATGCGGCTATATTAAGTATGGAATGGTTTAACCAAATTAGAGCAACAAAAACCACCTGATCTGCTATTAAAATTTGAATTAAAAGTCTTAAGAGTTTTCATCTCGTTACTACATTTAAAAAATCGCTAATTACTGAAATTACATAATCTGATCATGTAATTATGAATTTAAAAAGTAAGTTTACACACTTTTAGGATTCGAACCCGCGTCATTCATGAGTTTAAGTATTATACCCGCGTTCTACCGAACTCTGCTATGGAGCGCACAAGTTTGTTGTAATGAACGGTTTATAAGCTCGTATATAAATTTGTGCTTTAGCACAGCAAATAATTTCTATTTTAAATGGATTTTTGGCGAATATTTTATCAAATGAAGATGAGTAACATTGAAAACAAATTTTTCCATGCATCATACCCAGAACCTTTATTAAAACTCATCAGATTTGACGTTTAAAATCGCCACTTTGACATTTTCAGGTGAAAAACCATAAACTTTCCAGAGTTAATTTTTCTCGCACTTCTTGACCTTTTTGAGCCAAAAGATAGTCTTTGTCTGTAATAGTCAGTAGATTTGGCTTAACACACAATATTTTGGTCGTGTGCGTTTCTCTGATCACCAGTGGCACCCAAATTTTTTTGGTTAAAATGCTTATAACGTTTTTTCTTTTTAACGTATGGATCTTAATTTTTTGATGTAGTTCACAATATATTATGAACTACATAATTAAGTACGCAGCTTTATATTATATAATAAATTAGATAAGCTTTGTTATTTACGGAGATACACAAATTTTGCACAAGAAAACACTAATTTTTTCGATACAATGGTCCGATTTTCCTGGATAACGAACTAATCCAAGCCACTTAGAAAAGGAAGGTGCCTGTCGAATTTCATCAAAATCAGTCCACTATTTTTTAAGTTATCTGAGTGATACATACATATATTTTGTGGTAGTTTTGTGTTTTAGTAATAAAACAATTCATTAATGAAGAGATCGTGACTTTTAAATTTTGAAAAAATTTCTTCAAATGAGAGCAAACTAGGCCCCCTAGAACCCACATCCAGGGTCAGTTCCAATTTTTATATGGTGAGTGCGTGCGTGTGTGTGTGCGTGTGTGTGTGTCACACCGATATCTCAAAACATAAAGGGCCGATTTTGATTACATTTGGTGAGTACCTTCCTTTTACAAGTGACTTGGATAAGTTCGTTAGCCAGGAAAATCGGCCCCAACACATTATCCGAAAAATTTTGCGTTCTCTTTTGGAAAATTTTAATATCTCCGGAAATAACAAAGTTACGGCAAACAAATTTGGTACGAGGATTTATATCACAAAAAGCAAATCATGCACTAAAATTTAGATCTGTGAGTTTAAAGACCAAAAAGTTTTGGGCATTTAAGAAAAATTGGGGTTTCCTCCTAAAACGTAAAATTCGTGATTTGAAACGTCCAAATTGGCAATATTCAGGCAAAGGTCCTGAAATAAATGTGGGTTCTGTAGAGAAAATGTTGCAAGAAGAGTGTTTCACAAACACTTAAGTTTCAGCTTCAACCGTCATTGTCCCTCATTTTACTAAACTATTTCCAGAAAAAACATTTCAAATGGACCTTTTCTCTGATACCTTGGCAATAGTTTTAGTTATAGAGTTTATCGTTTGGCCTATAATTTTCACGAATTTTCGTAGAAAAATTCGCTCAAGGAGACCGCTACTTAAATGTTCAAAAGATTTTTCCAAATGAGCGCGCACTAAACCCCCTAGAACCCACCCAAATCCAGGGTTAGTTTTAGTTCTTATCTGTTTTCCTATATATATATATATATATATATATATATATATATATATATATATATATATATATATATATATATATCACACAGTATACTCTCGATTATTCGTGTGCGGATTACCCGTTCTGAGATTGTAGATTTTTAAACAATAAAGTTATTTTAATGCAATATGATACATTGTTTCTACTATATTTGTTATACTGGTAACGAAAATTGATGCCTGCTTTCTCAAAAAAAGACATATTTGCTATTAAAAACGTTTTTATGAAAGTTCACCACGATAACGCACTTGCTGCGTCCAGACTTCTCGATTGTGGTTTGATGTGTCAGGCATATTTGTATAGCCTGTTATAGTGATGTTTTGATATTTTATTGTTGTAGATTTATTATTATAAAACTTGACATGGTATTTTAGGTTAATTATTTGTAGTGAAAAATTCATAATACTGTGTAGTTTTTGTAAGATTTTAAATAAACTGTATTTGTTTTTGTGTGTTTATTGTAGCCTAATTAGGACATAATTTAGATTTGAATTTGTGATTTTAATATTTATATTCTCTTCCACGTAGAGCATATTGTGTGCTCTGTGGATTGATTGTACTAATGGTGAATGAACTGTTATTATATATATATATATATATATATATATATATATATATATATATATATATATATATATATATATATATATATATATATATATATATATATATATATATATATTGGTGTCACAAACATACATAAATACGCACATAATAAGTATTAGTATTGTTATTATTATTATCTATAAAAATGTTAAAAGAGCAGGTGTAGCAAATTGGGTAATTGCAAATTTACTAGCCATTACAAATCTGAATATAAAAACAAATTAGAATCAAATTGTACTTTTCAGTGTTCATCAACAAGGTGCCAACCTTCATTTATATCAAAGTATGTGCCATGTACTAACGAGATTGTGTATATTTTAAAAGGCAAATTCAAGAAAACAGCATGGACTCAAATAAACAATGATACGTCTCTATATAATTAAGGTAGTATTAAGTAATTAGGAATAAGCGGTAGACTAGGGTGTAAATAAGTGGTGTAGAAGAGACTAAGGAGTTTGGATGGTACGATTTATCGAAAACAATTTGTGTATCAGATGTTATATTATAAGAATTTGTTAGTGTAATTATAGTAGTAGCTATAATAAGTAGAAGGCGGGCTGTCATGAAAACGAAAAAAGATGACAGGTCAGAATTTTGAAGGAAGAGAATGTCAGTTGAAAATTGGGAGTAAGAAAGTAGCGTCGTTTTGGGATGGCAATTTAAAAGAGATGTGTTAAAAGTTGAAACAATAACAAGTATAAGTGATGATTTGCCAGTCGATAAACCATTGTTTAACCATTTGGGACCAAAAATTGAGAAGTTCAAGGTAACAGCATAAAGTTGTAAAGTACTTACCGTGGAGTGTTATGGTAGCTGAGTGAGAGGTAGAAATCAAAGTAAAATCGATCTAAGACAAGTAAGTAGCAGACCTGAAGCTCAATAAAATCGATATAAAATCATATATTTAATGCTGAAGACAGATGTATCAGTATCAAGTGCGAACTTGAAATTGAAATAAATTAAAACCAATCCAAGTCTGGAATTTCAATGTATTGTGTTAAATAATTTTTAACACTGGAATTTTGAATGTATTGTGTTGAATAATTTTCAAGACTGGAATTATGAATGTATTGTGTTGAATAATTTTCAAGGCTGGAATTTTGAAGGTATTGTGTTGAATAATTTTTAAGACATTTGTTTACTCACACAGGTTTATTGCTGGAAAAATTAAGTAGATATAAGTAATGAATAGGGTATTGATCAATGATAAGAGGTAACGAGAATTCTCAAACTTAAAATTTAATGTTCAGTTTTCTTTCCTTAAATATAGATTTATGTATATAAAAGATATTGTTGTTTTTTGGCATTTTGTATAAAGAGAGTATCATTGACCAAGTTTTGAAAGTTAAAGCCTTATTTGGATTGTTATTTGGCGATGAACACACATTTGACAGCATTTAATTTTGTTTATTAATCGATATATAAATCTGAGCTGAATCCAACCTGAGAATCAAATAGGGTCTATTTTAACATATTAATGATAATAGTTAAATATCACAGAACCCAATATACATACATACATAACAGCATAAACGTTTGCATAGGATAATATAACTATATATATAACATATATATATATATATATATATATATATATATATATATATATATATATATATATATATATATATATATATATATATATATATATATATATATATATGTAGGAGTAGAAATAAGCGTAATGCAATTTACGTACGAAAATGTTATTAGGTCTGTGATTTTATTCTTCATATTGTTTACACTGTAGTCTAATTGAAACCAGTGTAACGTTGGCACACCTCTCCCCTGTCCCCCTCTTTAATTTGTGGGTCGCCTGAAGTCGATAACGAGATGAGAAGTTAAGCAGGTTCGGGCGAAGAGGGAGCATTGACAAGAGACCGTATGTAAACGGGCCGCTCGATGTGTTGTAACTGAGAGGGAAGGTGGAAATTATTATGTTACGATCTCCCATCTAGTCTAGTTGCTGGAAAGCGATAATTAAAAACGTGAGATCTGTGTAGGTAAGGACAATGAAGCCAAGTGAACGGAGAGTACCCCAATTGACCATTGACACGCCAGGAACACCCCAGGTATGAAAGGTGCTACTATTATCAGTGTGATTCGCGAGATGGACTGTATTGCTGCCTTTCGCCCATTAAATAAATAACAAACGTCACTCTTGTCATTATTACACCGTGAATAATACAAACGTCACTTCTAATTCTTACACCAGAATTAAACACTAGGAGTAGTAACGTAGTTATGATATAATGAGTAGTAAAATAACTATGGTGCGAAGGGTTGTAAGGCAGTAATAATACGAGGCGTAGTAAGGTAGTTATAATACAAGGGGTAGTGGTCGAACTAGTCATTGTTATACGGGGGTTATATTGACTCTTATATGGATACGTAACCTCCTTTAATCAATGGTGAATCCCAAGGTAGCATGCAGTCTAACCACTGAGTAATATAATAGTTCTATGTTAGGTGGTTGTTGCTGGATCACCGTAAGAAAGCAGTTCTGTACACGCAAGAACAGGTGTACTAATCTTACAGATTAGCTGTTATTATAACAACTTATTTCAGAAGCCGCTACCATCCGTTCTTCATCAGTATTGTATATTGTATACATGTTTATAGGCTCTTAGTTTAAGAGCTTTTCCCACAAGCTGCTAGCATCTAATATATTTGTATGTTGTATACGTTTATATGCTCTTATTTGATGGTTTTAATAGTTCCCTTCAGAGCTGCTCCTATTCATTTATATCTGTATTATATGTGGTTTATGATTGTACGTTCCTATTTATGCTATATCGCGTAAGGGTGAGTTCATCCAGGTTTTACCTAGTCTATATCGGCTTGGTACTCGACTATCTGTCTGGTTGTTATAATCCCCGTGTGTTAGTAGTTCCTTTTAACCCAACACCAGCCTCCGTGGCACTAGCCTTCGCGGCATTACCTAGCCTGTGACATGTCCCAACCTGAGTCACCGCCTCCTAACTGTAACTGGCTTCACTTCCAGTGGCGTCTCCTGACCAAAATGTTCGGGTGTGCGGTAACGAGTTGCTGTAAGTGGTGGTTTTAAAAATTATTAACACTAAATGTACACACACACACACACAATATATATATATATATATATATATATATATATATATATATATATATATATATATATTCGACCTATATGGGAATGATACGTAGATAAATAAATTAATTTCCCACTGCAACACTAACAAATTAAAAAGTCACTTAAAACTTTAAAACACGAAAAGAACATGGAATTATTATCAAGCTCTTCTCTTCACACAAATTTGTGTTAGCGTTAGCACTGTCCGGAACGGGGTGAAAACTGTAAACATTAAAAGTAGTTCAATGTTAATATGGTACTAAATAATAAAATGTGTAAAAATCCTGGATGCAGCAAGTGCGTTATGGTAGTGAATTTTCATAGAAATGATCTGGCACAAAATATTTTATTATAACTTTTTTATCTTGCAACATAGAAATCTAAATTTTGGTGTATAGTTTACTTTTTATATATTAAACCTACCTACCAAATTTGGTTATCTTATCTTTTTTATTTTTTGAGATACAAATTTTTTTCGAATAAAAACTCAAAATTTTCCCGGAAAAACTCGTCCGATTTTCCTGACTAACGAAATTATCCAATACATTTACAGAAGGAAGGTACATGCCAAATTTTATCAAAATCGGCCAATTATATTTTGAGTTATCGGTGTGATACCTATGTGTATATATATATATATATATATATATATATATATATATATATATATATATATATATATATATATATATATATATATATATAGTTTATTGTTATATAAATAGTACAAAGCATCTTACAAATAAATCTAAACTTGTGACTGCAAATGATGCAATTTTGACTAAATTTTAATCTAAATGTCAATTGTTCTAAAGTTCTGTCATCTGATTTCTAATCTCCAAAATTACCTCACCTCATTATGTACCATTACAATTTCTAGAAATATGGATGGTACTTGAAATCAGTTTCTTCATTTTAATCAAAAATTTCTATATTTTAAAACTTGACTCAAATTAAATTCTTATATATAAAAATTGAAACTGACCCCGGATATGGGTTCTAGGGGTCCTAGTTCGCGCTCATTTGCAAACAATTTTTCAAAATTCAAAAGTAGAGATCTCCCCATTAGTGAATTTTTTCTACGAAAATTTACTAAAATGTATTATAGTATTTGATTCTAGAATACTGTGGTCCAGGCAAGCGCAGTTGTAATGTTTGTAAATAATGCTATCACAACGTTTGTTAAACCGGCGTTCCATTCATTTGTCTTGAGCGGTATTTTTACCGCTCACTGCAGTGTTAAAAGCAATGGTATTTCCTTACTATTTTAAACACATGGGTGGGGGACTGTATTGTATATGTACATATTGTACATATACAGCTCTGTCGAGTGAAGTTGTTCGGAAATAACAACGCACACCTAACCCGACCCGAATTCATTCCCAGTTGCTATTGACCTACTCATATTTTCTGAATGAAGACGTGGTATCTACTTCATTCCAAGTCACTATTAACCGACTATTTATGAAATCAAATAAGTAAATTAAATCGATTGTCATAACATATGTAGTGTATTAAGACTAAGGGAAAAAGAAATAAAACATATTTAACTGTGCACATTTTAATTATATTTTAGGGTGTGCGGCGCACACCTAGCTCACTAGGAGAAATCGCCACTGTTCACTTCCATGAATCAGCCAGCTTCGTGGTAACCTCATAGCCTGTGCGGTGCACTCCAGGCAGTCCTCCAACTAACCCACTCGTCCAGCCTCCGTGGCACTGACCTTTGTGGCACTAGCCTTCGTGGCACTAACCTTCGTGGCATTACCTAGAATGTGTGGCATGTCCTAACCCGAGTCACCTCCTCTTAACTGTAACTCGCTTTACTCCTACGAATCAGCCAACTTCGTGGTAACACCATAGCCTTTGTGGCACACTCCATAAACTAACCTTTCCTTGTCCAGCCTTCGCAGTACCAGCCTTCATGGCACCAGCCTTCGTGGCATTACCTAGCCTGTGTGGCATGCCCTAAGTCGAGTCACCTCCTCTTAACTGTGACTAGCTTTACTCCTATGAACCAGCTAGCTACATGGTAACTCCATACCTTTGTGGCGCACTCGACAGTCCTCCAACTAACATTACCTTGTCCAACCTTCGTGGCACCAGCTTTCATGGCATTACCTGGTCTGTGTGGCAAGTCACCTCCCCTTAACTGTAACAAGCTTTACTCTTATGAACCAGCCAGCTTCGTGGTAACTCCACAGCCTTTGTGGCGGACTCCAGGCAGTCCTCCAACTAACCTTTCCTTGTCCAGCCTTCGTGGCACCAGCCTTCGTGGCACCAGCCTTCGTGGCACCAGCCTTCGTGGCACCAGCCTTCGTGGCCCTAGCCTTCTTGGCACCAGCATTCGCGGCATTACCTAGCCTGTGTGGCATGTTCCAACCCGAGTCACCTCCTCTTAACGGCAACTAGATTTATTCCTATGAACCAGCCGGCTTCGTGATAACTCCATAGCCTTTGTAGTGCGCTCCAAATAGTCCTCCAACTAACCTTTGCTTGTCCACCCCTCGTGGCACCAGCCTTCGTGGCACTAGCCTTCGTGGCATTACCTAGCCTGTGTGGCATGTCCCAACCTGTCACCTCCTCTTAACTGTAAATAGCTTTATTCCTATAAACCAGCCAGCTTCGCGGTACTTCCATAGCCTGTGTGGCGCACTCCAGGTAGTCCTCCAACTAACCTTTCCTTGTCCAGTCTTCGTGGCACTACCTAGCCTGTGTGGCATGTCCCAACCCGAGTCATCGCCCACTTAACTGCAACTATCTTTACTCTTAACCAGGCACTCCAGGCAGTCCTCCAACTAACCCACTCGTCCAGCCTCCGTGGCACTGACCTTTGTGGCACTAGCCTTCGTGGCACTAACCTTCGTGGCATTACCTAGAATGTGTGGCATGTCCTAACCCGAGTCACCTCCTCTTAACTGTAACTCGCTTTACTCCTACGAATCAGCCAACTTCGTGGTAACACCATAGCCTTTGTGGCACACTCCATAAACTAACCTTTCCTTGTCCAGCCTTCGCAGTACCAGCCTTCATGGCACCAGCCTTCGTGGCATTACCTAGCCTGTGTGGCATGCCCTAAGTCGAGTCACCTCCTCTTAACTGTGACTAGCTTTACTCCTATGAACCAGCTAGCTACATGGTAACTCCATACCTTTGTGGCGCACTCGACAGTCCTCCAACTAACATTACCTTGTCCAACCTTCGTGGCACCAGCTTTCATGGCATTACCTGGTCTGTGTGGCAAGTCACCTCCCCTTAACTGTAACAAGCTTTACTCTTATGAACCAGTCAGCTTCGTGGTAACTCCACAGCCTTTGTGGCGGACTCCAGGCAGTCCTCCAACTAACCTTTCCTTGTCCAGCCTTCGTGGCACCAGCCTTCGTGGCACCAGCCTTCGTGGCACCAGCCTTCGTGGCCCTAGCCTTCTTGGCACCAGCATTCGCGGCATTACCTAGCCTGTGTGGCATGTTCCAACCCGAGTCACCTCCTCTTAACGGCAACTAGATTTATTCCTATGAACCAGCCGGCTTCGTGATAACTCCATAGCCTTTGTAGTGCGCTCCAAATAGTCCTCCAACTAACCTTTGCTTGTCCACCCCTCGTGGCACCAGCCTTCGTGGCACTAGCCTTCGTGGCATTACCTAGCCTGTGTGGCATGTCCCAACCTGTCACCTCCTCTTAACTGTAAATAGCTTTATTCCTATAAACCAGCCAGCTTCGCGGTACTTCCATAGCCTGTGTGGCGCACTCCAGGTAGTCCTCCAACTAACCTTTCCTTGTCCAGTCTTCGTGGCACTACCTAGCCTGTGTGGCATGTCCCAACCCGAGTCATCGCCCACTTAACTGCAACTATCTTTACTCTTAACCAGCCATATTGTTGTCCAGCCTTCGTGGCAATAGCCTGTGTGGCACCAGACTTCGTGGCACCAGACTTCGTGGCATTACCTAGCCTGTGTGGCGTACTCCAACAACACTGTCGGTTGGGCATACTGTAACTTGTGATATCGGTAAACTGTCGAAAAACCTTAGTTTGTGTCTATGAGCCTTCGTGGCACAGGACTGTGTGGCGCTCTCCATCTTTGTGGTATCAGCTACCGCAATTCATCCTTGGTCTATGTGGCCTTACTTAGATTAAGAGCTAACCCAGCTTCCTTTTAGTGATTTACGTAGTAGTGGCCTGTGTGGCACTCTGTTGTCAAGTACCTCAGGACTGTGTCTTTTAGCTTCATGGCACTGGACTGTTAAGCGCTTCCTAGCTTTGTGGTATCAGCCGCTTCCTGGCTTTGTGGTATCAGTTTCGGCAGTTCATCTTTGGCCTATGTGGCCTTACTTATAATGAGAGCTAACCCAGCTTCCTTTGACTGGATTACGTGGTAGTGGCCTGTTTGGCACTATATTGTAAAGTACCTTAGACTTTGTCTATTAGCTTCATGGCATTGGACTGTGGAGCGCTCCCTATCTTTGTGGTATCAGCTTCGGCAGTTCATCCTTGGCCTGTGTGGCCTTACTTAGGTTAAGTGTTGACCCACCTTTCTTTGAGAGGCTGGTAGGGGCCTATGTGGCACTACCCGAGTCTTGCGGCGTGCCCTGAAGCAGCCTAGTTCTGTTGAAGGTAGCCTTGGTGGCATCAGCTTTGGGTTACCCAGTCATTGCGACATAAACTTGCCTATGTGCGCTTACTAATGCTGTCTACCTCTTTTCCAGCAGGATGGAGCACCTCCACACTAAGCTGCTTCGCACAGACCTACTTAGATCATGTGTTTCCTAATCGTTGGATTGGAAGAAGAGTATTTATAGAGTGGCACCAATTTGTTTTCTTGTGAGAATATATAAAATCCAAAATTTACAAAAACATGACAAACAATTTAGAACATCTGAAGGAAAAAAATCGTCAATAAATAGAAAAGTCATTAATTTTTGCGAGTCTAAAATTTTATAGTACTGAATAGAGATAGTTCTATATTAAAATAGTTTTTTGATTTAAAAAGAGGTATCACACAATCTCACTTTCTATTTATAAACTTGAGTTTTAATTAAAAACGGGGCATTTAAAAATCTAAGTGGTTTCTGTTAGCATTACTCCTAAGCAATACTAATAGCAGAGAAAATTAATTTCACATTACTTTTGAAACGCACCGTATGTATATTCAAAAATCGTTAGTTAGTAAGGCAACAGTTTCTTTATAAAGATAAAATAATTACCATTTTTAAACCCTTGTAATGATTTCAAAGGTTAAAAGTTGCAAATGATGAAAAACAGGGTTTTTGTAAAGTTGAAATTAAAAAAGACCTTTTTTTTTCTTAATTACAAGCAATAATTACTTCTATTCCTTTTCAAGAGATTTTTGATTGAAGGTTTGAGTTGATGAGTAATTTAATTAAAAGCTGCCTTTGTGAAATCTACCTTAGATAACGTGAGAACTTAAAAAGTATAGAGTCTGTAACAGAGAAAATCAATTTCACATTTCTTTTGAAACGCACCGTATATATATATATATATATATATATATATATATATATATATATATATATATATATATATATATATATATATATATATATATATATATATATATATTCAAAAATAATGTAACAGAGTGTAAGGCAACAGTTTCTTTCTTAAGATAAAATTATATTCAATCTTTCAACCTATATTTACCATTTGAACCCTTGTAATGATTTCAAAGGTTAAAAGTTGCAAATGATGAAAGACAGGGTTTTTGTAAAATTGAAATTATAAAAAGACATACAAGATTTTTATTTTTTCTTAATTACAAGCACAAAAGCTTTTCCTTTTGAAGAGATGTTTTGATTGAAGGTTTTGAGTTGATGAGTAATTTAATTAAAAGCTGCCTTTGTGAAATCTACCTTAGCTAACGTGAAAACGTAAAAAGTTTATAGTTTATAGTCTATATATATATATATATATATATATATATATATATATATATATATATATATATATATATATATATATATATATATATATATATATATAAAGCAACAAGTATCCCAAATTGTGTCAAAATACGTTTATTTTCAGATATAACAACATTTTTTAACTTAATTTTCTCAGGTCTCATAGAGATGGCTAACGAACACATCCAAGCTGTTAATAAAAAGTAAGGACGCAGTAAGTCCGTTATGGTAGTGAATTTTACAAACTCTTTTTATTAAATGCTTATAACTTGTTTTTCTTGAAATATAGAAATCTGAATTTTGGTATATAGGTAGTTTACTTTTTATAACATAAACCCACGTACCAAATTTGGTCGCCATAGCTTTGTTATACTTCGATTTTTTTTTATAAAGAAAACCCAAAATTTCCCAGAAAACCTCGTCCGATGCTTCTGGCTAATGAACTTATCCAAGCTACTTACAAAATGAAGGTACTTGCCAAATTTCATCAAAATCGGCCCATAATATATATATATATATATATATATATATATATATATATATATATATATATATATATATATATATATATATATATAGGGTTCTTTATTATAAACATACTGGCCATACATTATGACTTGCCAAAATATTTGATACGTAATCTTAATCTATTTAAAAAATAAACATATCAACTTATGTGTTAGAGTTACTATATAAATGATTTCTAAGAATATACTCTCGACAATTTTAAAATTTTTGAAACAATTTCATGATCTAATGATCGATCTATATATATATATATATATATATATATATATATATATATATATATATATATATATATATATATATATATATATATATATATATATATATATATTCACTAATGAGGAGATCCCGACTTTTGAATTTAGAAAAATTTTTTTTCAAAACTCAAAAGTCGGGATCTCCTCATTAGTGAATTTTTCCACGAAAATTCGCTAAAAAACATGAGCATATGGCGAAGAAAATAAACAGTTACTAAAACCAACGAAATGGATTAAATGTACTTTTGAAATAATAAAATACAAATTCATAATGATCGATATTTCGAGCATTTTATTTTTAAATGTTACAAACTTCCATGTTCGCAAAAAATTGTGTGTGCATCAAATACAACTGATCAAAAAACCTGAGTGAAATACTAAGTAATGCAGTTATTAGAAAAGACAAATTGGAACAGAAGCGGGGGCGCAAATGGGGAGAATGAGAAAATGAAAAATAATAAGTAACTGTGGAGACACGCACAAAGGTTACAGATGTTGACTCCGGCTCGGAGTCGACAGACGTCAAAACGAAGTAATTCGTTTTTGCTGTTGCCTTGTCTTGCTGCTGGCTGCGTACCTCTCAGGATTTGAAAGGCACAGCAGAATTTCTTGCAGGATTACTTTGTGCGTGTCCTGCTCATAACTGTAGGATCCAATGTGTCAGAATTTGTATTTCATAGGAAACAGAATAAGATTAACGTGTCTGGTTTTGTGACCAACCCTTAAACAATATTAAGACACAGAATTTCATGTCTAAGATTATAATAATCCAGATATATTCAAGAAACTGAGTTTATATTAATGTCTTAAATGTCTTCCGTATATAATCAAAATTGCGTTTAAATGGCGCACAGTCGAAAATCCGAAAAACTATGAATATTTGGCAATTTGAGGTTATCTAATTATCTAACAGCATTAGTTATGAAGTGAAGAAGAATATATATATATATATATATATATATATATATATATATATATATATATATATATATATATATATATATATATATATATATATATATATATATTTGTGTGTGTGTGTGTGTTCTTACCTAAGGGTGATTCATAATTAACAGCTGCAATTCAAAAATTACGCTGATTTTTTATGTAAAAAAATTGGATAAGAAAACTGGTTTGTCTTCTAACCTGAAACTTTGGGAAACATTGTTGATATATAATACGTTTGTATACCCGCATTTTTACCACTGTAGTTCAGTTCTTTTGGCTTGTCCAAAGGAACAAGACTGCAAAATAATTGCACGAGAGTTTTGCTAAGATGCGGTGTGTACACATAAATTAACAAAATGTTAAAAATTGGTTGCCTGTTAAGCAGAATATTTGGAGAGCGAATCTTGTGCTGGACTATAAAATGGCACACAAAATAATACCTGAGTACTTATGGAGTAGGATAATTACAAGATTTGTTGTTCACTCTCCGTTCAAAATCTGCTCTAGCTTGTGAATAAGTCCTTGGTATAGGGCTCTTTATTTTGTGGTGTTCGTCTGTTCAATGCATTGCCTAGTGATGTTAAGGACTTTTTAAATACAAATGTATTTCATCAAAAACTATGTATATATTTAGGTAAAAGAGTTCAGATGCAGCATATGCGTTATGGTAGTGAATTTTCGTAATAATGAATTTTCACAAAAAAATTTGTGAAATAATTAATAAAAGGTGAAAGAAATAATAATTATACTAAAGTATTCTGTATAATGAAGAAGAGCATGCATGCATCACGGTCTCTCAGAAATTTTTAGGTTATTAAATTTGTCAGTTTGAAGGTGGATCTGGTATAATTTATCAATAATATACAAATTCGTCTTTCTTGGTACAAAACTTAATTTTAATTTTTTTGTATATTTCGATATTTCAACCCAGAATATACCTTTTTTGTCAAAGAAATTAAATAAATTGTCTTTATCATACATTTTTAAAAATGTTGCGCTCTCCTTAAAAAACTTTAAACGTACAATACTCAATGAGATGTATTTTCCTTGTTAATCGCTTGAATAATTTCATTTTAACCAACCCAATCGACCGGTTTTTGGTACAAAGTTATGATACAATTCACATGTATCACATTTGATGATTACCAAAGTGTTACAAGAAACGAAAAATCATCTCCACTTTATCACCTAGTGCAGCCGCTTGCTACTGGCGATATATTTTAATTAACCTATTTTTCTCGATAGTTGTTGCTTAGGGATAAGCCTGCGGATTCCCAATGATATACAAAGGTAACCATAAGGATCTACGGAAGTCAATTAACAAACCGCTGATCTAAAGTAATCTGATATTATTAATAACGAGTAACTTTCAATTATTATGCTCAAGGTATGCTGTGCTCGAATTCAAACAGTAATTGTCTTTAAATAACTGCAGCAATTGCTTAGTTTCTTTAAAGCTTCCGGATAAACACAAGTCAGATCAAAGAAAAACGCAAAAATAATTGCCTGGTTTGCTGCGCTTGATATAGCTACGCAGTCAACACGCTGATACAGCAGACATTGGTATTCAATCACTCGGTATATTATGGTCATTATGTTAATTTTGTTAAATGTGCTACAGTAACTTATGTGTTCAATTTCTGATCATGACTTGAGTTTATAGGACAATATAAGAATGCCAGGAATTTAGGTTGAATTATTATTTTATATCTTTGAATATGTGAGCTCTAGCAATAACAAAAAAACTCAGGACGCAGCAGGTGCATTATGGTATCGAATCTTCATATTTATTTATATTAATTGTACAAGGCATTATTTGACAAAGAAGTTTTAAACATACGTTTATCCAGAATGCAATTTTCACAAGTTAGATCCGAATTTTATAACCAAGACTTATTGGCAACTTGAATTATGACATTCCAAATTAATATTATATTTGTTTATACCATTTTTCCATCTCCACTCATTATATTACGTCAAATAAGTTCATAGCTTGTGCTTGTCATCAATGGGTTTTGACCGACGTAGTTTCCAAATATATAATCTTTAATTGATTAAAATTATACACTATGTCAACACAAATAAGTTTTAAGCTTATAGCGTATTTCGACATGATTTACAAAACCGTTGTTCTGAAAATAATTTAACACTATATTTGTTTTAAACAATAAACTTTAAATTTTGAAGTCTCATTCTGCTTATCCTCTTGATCATTCTAATTTTTACCTACTGCTGCTATTCTTCTTTATCTAAGAATACCTCAAAACAAGAATTTAATTTGCGCTCATTTAAAGACTTTTTTGAGAAGTCTCACCATCGATACCTCTCTATTGGCTATATTTTTGAATAAAAATCCGCTGAAGCAAAAATATTGCTTGTAACACTGTTTCCGGGATTGGATTTTTTTTTACTCCATTGCGGCAAATGCTAACCTATGACGTTATTAACTAGGCTGCCTCCGCTGTCAAGAAAATCGTACATGCAATTGTAGTTCCACACGAAGGTTCCTCAACGATTTAATTAAAATATGCTGGATAGTGTCTAGTTACCCATATTCCCTCGCACCTGACTACAACGGTGATAAAAGCGCAAGGGGCTAGAGCAAGGTAGGTGTTTGTAGAAAATTACAACGATCTGGCAACGCGGACCTCGGCTGAAACCTCAGCGACACACGTCAGAGGTACCAGAATCTACCTGTAGTCCTAACGCCGAAGGATCTATTAATTGTTACTCGCATTAACGCAACGAATGAACATTAATTTAACGATTATTAACGTAGAATTCACATTTGATTTATCGCTTAATTTAACTGTATTATTTATGACAATATATTTTTATTTTAAAGCAACGTAACGGAAATTATTACATTTTGGTACCGAAAGCAGTGGCGATTTCTCCTAGTGAGCTAGGTGTGCGCCGCACACCCTAAAATATAATTAAAATGTGCACAGTTAAATATGTTTTATTTCTTTTTCCCTTAGTCTTAATACACTACATATGTTATGACAATCGATTTAATTTACTTATTTGATTTTATAAATAGTCGGTTAATAGTGACTTGGAATGAAGTCGGCACCACGTCTTCATTCAGAAAATATGAGTAGGTCAATAGCAACTGGGAATGAATTCGGGTTAGGTGTGCGTTGTTATTTCCGAACAACTTCACTCGACAGAGCTGTATTGGTATACAATACAGTCCCCCACCCATGTGTTTAAAATAGTAAGGAAATACCATTCGTTTTAACACTGCAGTGAGCGGTAAAAATACCGCTCAAGACAAATGAATGGAACGCCGGTTTAACAAACGTTGTGATAGCATTATTTACAAACATTACAACTGCGCTTGCCTGGACCACAGTATTCTAGAATCAAAGACTATAATACATTTTAGTAAATTTTCGTAGAAAAAATTCACTAATGGGGAGATCTCGACTTTTGAATTTTGAAAAATTGTTTGCAAATGAGCGCGAACTAGGACCCCTAGAACCCATATCCGGGGTCGGTTTCAATTTTTATATATAAGAATTTAATTTGAGTCAAGTTTTAAAATATAGAAATTTTTGATTAAAATGAAGAAACTGATTTTAAGTACCATCCATATTTCTAGAAATTGTAATGGTACATAATGAGGTGAGGTAATTTTGGAGATTAGAAATCAGATGACAGAACTTTAGAACAATTGACATTTAGATTAAAATCTAGTCAAAATTGCATCATTTGCAGTCACAAGTTTATTATTATTTGTAAGATGCTTTGTACTATTTATATAACAATAAACTATAAACTATAATATATATATATATATATATATATATATATATATATATATATATATATATGTATCACACCGATAACTCAAAATATAATCGGCCGATTTTAATAAATTTGGCATGTGCCTTCCTTCTGTAAATGTATTGGATAATTTCGTTAGTCAGGAAAATCGGACGAGGTTTTCCGGGAAAATTTTGAGTTTTTATTCGAAAAAAATTTGTATCTCAAAAAATAAAAAAGATAAGATAACCAAATTTGGTAGGTAGGTTTGCGATATAAAAATTAAACTATACACCAAAATTTAGATTTCTATGTTGCAAGATAAAAAAGTTATAATAAAATATTTTGTGCCAGATCATTTCTATGAAAATTCACTACCATAACGCACTTGCTGCATCCAGGATTTTTACACATTTTATTATTTAGTACCATATTAACATTGAACTACTTTTAATGTTTACAGTTTTCACCCCGTTCCGGACAGTGCTAACGCTAACACAAATTTGTGTGAAGAGAAGAGCTTGATAATAATTCCATGTTCTTTTCGTGTTTTAAAGTTTTAAGTGACTTTTTAATTTGTTAGTGTTGCAGTGGGAAATTAATTTATTTTGTACGTATAATTCCCATATAGGTCGAATATATATATATATATATATATATATATATATATATATATATATATATATATATATATATGTGTGTGTGTGTGTGTGTGTGTGTGTGTGTGTGTGTGTGTGTGTGTGTGTGTGTGTGTGTGTGTGTGTGTGTGTGTGTGTGTGTGTGTGTGTGTGTGTGTGTGTGTGTGTGTGTGTGTGTGTGTGTGTGTGTGTGTGTGTGTGTGTGTGTGTGTGTGTGTGTGTGTGTGTGTGTGTGTGTGTGTGTGTGTGTGTGTGTGTGTGTGTGTGTGTGTGTGTGTGTGTGTGTGTGTGTGTGTGTGTGTGTGTGTGTGTGTGTGTGTGTGTGTGTGTGTGTGTGTGTGTGTGTGTGTGTGTGTGTGTGTGTGTGTGTGTGTGTGTGTGTGTGTGTGTGTGTGTGTGTGTGTGTGTGTGTGTGTGTGTGTGTGTGTGTGTGTGTGTGTGTGTGTGTGTGTGTGTGTGTGTGTGTGTGTGTGTGTGTGTGTGTGTGTGTGTGTGTGTGTGTGTGTGTGTGTGTGTGTGTGTGTGTGTGTGTGTGTGTGTGTGTGTGTGTGTGTGTGTGTGTGTGTGTGTGTGTGTGTGTGTGTGTGTGTGTGTGTGTGTGTGTGTGTGTGTGTGTGTGTGTGTGTGTGTGTGTGTGTGTGTGTGTGTGTGTGTGTGTGTGTGTGTGTGTGTGTGTGTGTGTGTGTGTGTGTGTGTGTGTGTGTGTGTGTGTGTGTGTGTGTGTGTGTGTGTGTGTGTGTGTGTGTGTGTGTGTGTGTGTGTGTGTGTGTGTGTGTGTGTGTGTGTGTGTGTGTGTGTGTGTGTGTGTGTGTGTGTGTGTGTGTGTGTGTGTGTGTGTGTGTGTGTGTGTGTGTGTGTGTGTGTGTGTGTGTGTGTGTGTGTGTGTGTGTGTGTGTGTGTGTGTGTGTGTGTGTGTGTGTGTGTGTGTGTGTGTGTGTGTGTGTGTGTGTGTGTGTGTGTGTGTGTGTGTGTGTGTGTGTGTGTGTGTGTGTGTGTGTGTGTGTGTGTGTGTGTGTGTGTGTGTGTGTGTGTGTGTGTGTGTGTGTGTGTGTGTGTGTGTGTGTGTGTGTGTGTGTGTGTGTGTGTGTGTGTGTGTGTGTGTGTGTGTGTGTGTGTGTGTGTGTGTGTGTGTGTGTGTGTGTGTGTGTGTGTGTGTGTGTGTGTGTGTGTGTGTGTGTGTGTGTGTGTGTGTGTGTGTGTGTGTGTGTGTGTGTGTGTGTGTGTGTGTGTGTGTGTGTGTGTGTGTGTGTGTGTGTGTGTGTACATTTAGTGTTAATAATTTTTAAAACCACCACTAACAGCAACTCGTTACCGCACACCCGAACATTTTGGTCAGGAGACGCCACTGACCGAAAGACGGGAGTAAAGTGCGACCTTTAAATAACAATAACGAGATAACGAAATAGTGTACACGACCGTTGAAAATTAAGTGAAAATGGAAAAACTCTGGACGCAGCAAGTGCGTTATGGTAGTGAATTTTCATTAAAATGTTTTTAATAGCAAATGTCTTTTTAATGAAAGCAGGCACCAAATTTGGTTACCAGTATAATCTATATATTAGAAACAATGTGCCATGTTTCATCAAAATAACTTTAGTGTTTGAAAATGTACAAAAATTTCCGAAAGTAAACTTAAATTGTTCCCGAAAAAACTGGTTTTTTGGTCAACCTTATAGGTTAATAGCAAATTGATTCAAAATTTGAAGCATTTAATGAAAATTCGCTACCATAACGCACTTGCTGCGTCCCGAATTTCTTTTCTTACAAAGATGTATTATATTTCGATGGAAAATACAAAAATGCAATAACATAGGGCGTGTTCTATTAAAAAAATCTACTAAAAAAAAGAAAATTTGATAACCAACGACTTATGGGCCACCCTGTAATTGTGGAAATATTTTTTAAGACGTAGCTTAAGACACCCTACAATTAATGTATACAACTTTTTTTCGTAATTTGCATAATAACGGATATATTGCACTTTAATGATTTTTTTACGAAAATTCGACAAAAATGATATACCATTAAACGATAAACTCTATAGCCAACAATACTGCTAAAGCATCAGAGAAAGTGTCTATTTGAAATGAATTTTCTGGGACTATTTTAGTAAAATGAAGAACAATGACGATTGAAACTAAGAGCTCAGGCTTTGTAAAACATTATTCTTGAGACATTTTCCTTCCATAGATCATATTAATTTCAGGTTCATTGCCTAAATATTAACAATTTTGACGTTTAAAATCGCGACTTTGACGTTTTGAGGAAGACCCAAATTTATTTTTCTTTAAATGCCTGTAACTTTTTTGTCCTTTAACCTACAGCGCTAAATTTTGGTATGTAGCTTACCTATAATGATATAAACCCGTGTACCAAATTTCGTTCCCCTTACTTTATTAATTCCGAAAATATAAAAAAAAATCGGTTTTTTTCGAAAGAAAACACAAAATTTTCCGGGAAAACCTCGGCGGATTTTCCTGGCTAACGAACTTATCCAAGCCACTCGCGAAAGGAAGGTACTCACCTAATTTTATCAAAATCGGTCCATTATTTTTTTAGTTATAGGTGTGACACATAAATATATAAACATATATATATATATATATATATATATATATATATATATATATATATATATATATATATATATATATATATATATATATATATATATAAATATATAAACATATATATATATATATATATATATATATATATATATATATATATATATATATATATATATATATATATATAAATATATATATATATATATATATATATATATATATATATATATATATATATATATACATATAAAGTCTGAAACTGACCTCGGATTTGGGTTCCAGGAGTCCTAAATAGCGCTCATTTGAAGAAATTTTTTCAAAATTCAAAAGTCGAGATCTCCTCATTAGTGAATTTTTTTTAAGAAAATTCACTAAAAAGCTCAGAGATCTGCTTTACGGGCACAATTAACGAGACAAGTTAATATCGCGAACGAAAAATTGGAAAACGCACAAGTAGACGTAAAAGACTTAGTGGTTTGTTTATCTAAAGTAAAGACAATTAAATCGGAATTACGCAAAGTAAGTGAAAACGTGATACGGACTCTCGATGGAGTAACTGAAAACGACTTAGAACTAGAGTATGAACGCTTGTATGAATATGAAAATTACGCAATTACGGTGATAACGTTAATAGAGTGCCGTATAAATGAAGAAGGAAACCAAAAGCATGTGGTGGTGAATAGTGACAAAAATATTGAAAGAGCAGAATCACCAGCTACCGATGACGGTCAGGAACTTCAAGCTATCGAAGAGGAAGCTGAAAACCAGGACAAGGAAGTAGTTTTTTAAACACAAAAATGTCGGTAAGATTACCTTATTTGCAATTGGAAAAATTTAACGCTGATGTAATCAATTGGCCGCAATTTTGGGAACAATATAAAACGGTGGTTAACGAAAATAACAGTTTAGACGACCATGCTACATTTCTGTATCTTAAGTCATTAGTAATCGGGAAAGCTAAATCGACAATAGATGGACTAGTATCTAATAAATCTTGTTATCGCGATGCTATAGACTTACGTAAAAACGAGTACGGAAGAAGTGAACAAATCGTGGATAATTACGTTAAACAATTAATGAACCTTAAACCGGTTAAAAATCGCAGCCTTAAGACTTTTGCATACAACGGCAACAACTATAACGCGATCTTTGAATAGCTTAAATATGCCGGCAAATGAATACGGAATTATGGTTAAATCTATCTTGTTAAAATTAATACCATACAATATGCGAATTGAATTTAATAAAATAACTAATTCTAATAACGTATCAGATATAGAGAGTGTTGTTTCAAGTGATACACAATTAGTGAACGACAAAGTAAATAAACTCCTAAATTTCTTTAAAGTTGAAATAGAATCGGTAGAGATAGCTCAAAGTATGGATGAAAAAGTTAATGTTAACGTTTCCAAAAACAGTCAAAGCAAAAAAGATTGGTTTTCGAAAAAAGACAATAATATCTCGACAGCGGCAGGATTATTAACTAGTGTAAAAGAAGTTTGTTTATTCTGCAATTCCAAAACTCATGAAACAACGGAATGTAACGGCCAGCATAATATCGAACAACGTAAAAAAGTCCTAAAGGATTCTAACAGATGTTTTCGGTGTACAAAGAAATTTCATAACTCAAAAAACTTGCGTACCGCAGGCGTGAAATGTAAAAAATGTCAGGGAAGGCATGCAACAGCCTTGTGCGACCCTAATTATAATAAAAGTAATAACACACAAGTAAAGCACACTATAAAAGATAACGTAATAGAATCGCATGCTATAAACCATCTTTTTGCAGGAAATCGAGTCGATAATATTTTGCTGCAAACAGCATGTGCTTTTGTAATGTCTGAAAGTAAGCAATTATTTGTGCGAATGATAGTAGATGGAGGTTCACAAATTACGTTTATCAAAGAATCTATTTCAAGACAGCTAAATTTCCCTGTAACAGGAACCCATAGATTATCTGTAGTTCCATTTGGAACTAGTAAACGAACACATGTTAAAGTATATAACAAGGTCAAACTACTTTTGAAGGGACAGTATTCGCAAAGAAGTCATAGATATAACGGCAGTAGAAATACCTGAAATTTGTTTCGACATGCTGAAATCGCCCAACGTTAACGATCCGAAAAATAAAAGGACTATATTTAGCAGATACACAACTGCCAGGATATCAGACTGAAAGGGGTATTAGTATTCTATTAGGCTCTAATCAGTATTGGAAAGTTATAACAGGCGAAACATACCAAATAACAGAACACATGGTGGCTGTAAACAGTAAACTAGGTTGGATAATTCACGACCAAACGGAAAATACAAGCTATGATGCTCAAATCAGTCTGGCAACAGTGCTTCACGTGGAAGTCGAACAACAAGAAAATGAAGAGGTAAATAGCATCAAGAAATTCTGGGAACTGCAAGCGATAGGCATAAACTCCCTGGACAAGGAAAGTGATGACTTCACCCATGTATTTATAAAAAATAATATAGTTTTTGATGGGAATACCTACCAAGTTAGTTTACCTTGGAGAAAAGAACAAAAAATAAAAAAGTCTGGAGGCAGCAAGTGCGTTATGGTAGTAAATTTTCATAAAAATGTTTTTTATAACAAATATGTCTTTTTTTAAAAGAAAAGCAGGCATCAAATTTGGTTACCAGTATAACCTCTATAGTGGGAACAATGTACCACATTTTATCAAAATAACTTTGTTGTTGGAAAAGGGGCAAATATTTTTCGAAAACTAACTTGAAATATCCCCGAAAAACTGGCCCGATTTTCCTAACCAACGAACTTCCTCAAGGTATTTAGCCACCTACCAAGATATAATTATTTACAAAAAGCTTTTCGACAAAACTTACACAAAAAAATGTAAACTTTTTTGCGAAAATCCAAAAACTTTTTTTTTACAATAACTTATTAAACATTAGGTACTAATTACCAAAATTTTACAAAAATTTCACAAACAATGATTTCTACATAAACAAATAAAGTTCGCTACCATAACGCACTTGCTGCGTCCAGAATTTTTTTCTTACAAACATGCAGTATATTTCGATGAAAAATGCAAAAATGTAATAACATAAGGCGTGTTTGATTTAAAAAAAAAAAGAAAATTTGTATCACCAACGACTTATGCCACCCTGTGATTGTAGAAATATTTTTTTAAGATGTAGCTCAAGACACTCTATAATTAATATATACAAATTTTTTTCATATCTTGTATAATAACGGATATATTGATTTTTTTACGAAAATTCGACAAAAATTATATACCATTAAACGATAAACTCTATAGCTAAGGCTACTGCCAAGCATCAGAGAAAGGGTCTATTTGAAAGAATTTTCTGGAAATATTTTAGTAAAATGAAGGACAATGACGGTTGAAACAAAGACTTCAGGGTTTGTAAAACATCCTTCTTGAGACATTTTATTTCCATAGCCCGTATTAGATTCAAGTTCTTTGCCTAAATGTTGCCAATTTTGACATTTTAAATCGCAACTTTGACGTTTTGAGGAAAACCCCAATTTATTTTTCTTTATTGCATATAACTTTTTTGTCTTTTGAGCTACAGGGCTAAATTTTGGTGGGTGATTTACATATAAGAACATAAACCCGTGGACCAAATTTGATTGCCCTTACTTTGTTAATTCCGGAGATATAAAATTTTTTCGAAAGAAAACACAAAATTTTCCGAGAAAACCTTGGCAGATTTTCCTGGCTAACGAACTTATCCAAGCCATTTGCAAAAGGAATTTATTCACCAAATTTAATCAAAATCAGCCTATTATTTTTTGAGTTATCGGTGTGATACATACATACATACATACACGCACGCACGCACGCACGCACGCACGCACGCACGCACGCACGCACGCACGCACGCACGCACGCACGCACCCACACACACACACACACACACACACACACACACACACACACACACACACACACACACACACACACACACACACACACACACACACACACACAGATATATATATATATATATATATATATATATATATATATATATATATATATATATATATATATATATATATATATATATATATATATATATATATATATATATAACATATAAAAATTGAAACTGACCCCGGATATGTGTTCTGGGGGGCCTAATTAGCGCTCATTTAAAGAAATTTTTTCAAAATTCAAAAGTCGGGATCTCCTCATTAGTGAATTTCGTTAAAGGAAATTCACTAAAAGACTGAAATTATATAGGGGCTATGATACGTGTAAACAACTTAACAAAGGATTTATTGACGAAGCCTGAGAATTTACTGGAATATGATAAAGCTATTAGAGAATATATTATAAACGGGTACGCAGAAAAAAACCACCCAACTAACGTACAGGGAAACAACTTGTTTTTTCTACCACACCGACCTATAATACGTTTAGATAAAAAGACAACGGGCTTACCTGTAATTTTCAATGGTAGCGCTAAAGGTAAACAAAGAGACGCAGAATCTTTAAACGATATTCAGGTGAAAATATGATACGGTTATTATTGAGAGTACTTTTAAACTTTCGCTTAGATCAAATTGGCTTAATAGCAGATATAGAAAAGGCATTTTTGCAGATATCATTAAACGAGAAAGACAGAGACAGCATAGTTTTATATGATATGAAAATATAAATGCACCTTTACCGAAATTAGCGAGATATAGAATGACTTGCGTAACGTTTGGAATAACGTGCAGTCCGTTCTTATTGGCAGTAACTTTATGTAAACATTTTACCACAATGAAAGAACGATACCCTGAAACATGTAATATTCTCGAAAGAAGTTTTTATGTTGATGATTTGGTAGTAGGTTTGAACGATATAGAAGCAGCTAAAAAATTATACGCCGAGTCAAAAGAAGTATTGACCAAGGCACATATGAACTTAAGAAAATGGAATACCAACAGTAATTAAGTAAAAAATGTATTTTCTGAAAATTATAAGGAAACCAAAGTAAGTCTTAGGTATAATTTGGTACACTGAAACTGACGAGTTATACTTTGACATAAAAAACTGTAAACCAGAAGGTAGCGTAGTTACAAAAAGAGTAATGTTGAGAACTGTAGCAAACATTTATGATCCATTTAACGCACTAGGACCATTTGTATTGAAAGGAAAACTTTTAATACAAGACATTTGGAAAATTAAGTTATCGTGGGACGACATACCGCCAACTATAATATTGAAGGATTGGTTAAAGTGGTGTAATGAATTTGATATATTAAGACTTTTCGATACCGCGTTGCTGCATAAAAGATACAACAAATGAAAACGTCCAATTACATGTATTTGCAGATGCTTCAACACGCAGTTTTGGATGCGTATGTTATTTGACATATCGAAATATTGATGAACAACTTGAATGCTCATTTTTAATGGCTAAACATCGTTTAGCGCCTATCAGCGAAGAATGTGATGCAACATTAACATTACCAAAGCTTGAATTAACTGCAGCTCTAACTTCCGCAAGACTTCAAAGTTATGTAATCAATAATTTAAATTTAAAAATTAGTGACGTGTTTTTATGGCCAGACTCTAAAATCGCTATATCATGGATTTTAGGTAGTGATTATAAATTAAAACCGTATATTAAAAATTGGGTAAAAGAAATACGTGAATTAACGCGAAAAGAGCAATGGAGACATTGTCCTGGTGTTTTAAATCCCGCAGATATGTTAACGCGACAGGTACGTGCAAATGCTTTATTAGAATCAAAAGTTTGGGTACAAGGACCCGGATAGTGGCCAAAAGATAACGACAACAGTAACAATAAATTAGTTTTAACCACTTATACCGAGAATGACATTACTGAAAATATCGCATTTTGTGAAGTAAAGCCAATACTATCGCTTAAGGATTATAGTGACTATGAAAGATTATTAAGAGTGAGCGTTTATGTAAAAAGATTTGTAGACAATTTAAAAACTAAAACACGTAAAAATAATAAAATTATGGTGGAAGAACTATTAAACGCAGAACGGTACTGGATACGTGTAACCCAGCAAAGTGAATATTTTAACGAAATAAAGTGTTTAACGAACGGTAAACCGCTAGATACTAAATCTAATATTATGTGTTTAAATCCTTTTATGGACGAGATTGCAGGAATCAACGTTGGCGTATGACGCCAAACATCCCACTATTCTTCCAAAGAATTCACACTTAGCAGCCAAATTGGTGTGAAAAGCTTATAATGAGATTGCACATGCAGGAGTCAGCTCTACTTCAGCAAGAGTAAAAAGTAGGTACTGGATAATCAAAGGTAGGCAGTTAATTAAGTCATTGATTAAAAATGTGTTTTGTGCAAAAAACTCAAAGGACCTAATGCTAACAATTTGCTTCATTACCGTCATACAGACTATTAAATAATGTAAAACCATTTACAGTGACCGGTGTAGACTTTTTCGGACCGCTGTATATTATTAAAGATGGACTTAGGCAAACGGTCTATGTAATGTTGTTAACGTGTGCGGTGATACGTGCGGTTCATCTAGAACTCGTTAAAGACTTAACAACTGGAAGTTGTCTTTTAGGTTTGAGAAGAATTTTTGTAAGAAGAGGTATCCCTAAAAAGATTTATTCCGATAACGCAAAGACTTTCAAACGCGCGTCCTTAGAAATATCGAAATGATGTAACTTTATGGACAGTGATGCAATCCGAACGTCCAATGGAACTATCCTGAAACGCCCTGTGAAGTTACTCTATCCGCTGGAAATCCAGTCTTCGTCCGCGGAGGATGTAGAAAATTACAACGATCTCGGCTGAAGCCTCACCCACACACGTCAGAGGAACCGGAGTCTACCTGTAGTCCTTAACGCTGAAGGATCTATTAATTGTTACTCGCATTAACGCAACGAATGAACATTAATTTAACGATTATTAATTTTTATTTTAAAGCAACGTAACGGAAATTATTACAGTGTTACACATTTCTATATTATATGAACAAAACACAGTACGTAGAAATTTACTTAACCTCTTACAACAACAACTACTAATGACAATTGAGTCCTCATTATGCACTCGATATATTTGCCCTAAAGTGTAATTATGTCTACTTCTAGTTAGTAGAAAAGATAATTTTCGACCGCAGAACTGACGGGAGAATTTTCACCACGTATAATTCTGCTTGTGCAAATATAAGGACTCCAATCATATATATATATATATATATATATATATATATATATATATATATATATATATATATATATATATATATATATATATATATAGAGGGAGGCTCCTTAGTGCGTCAAAGCCCCATAAGTGCCTTATAAAACTGATTTGGAGGAATCTTTTTTTAATGAAATGATGTGCTAGCTAAATGAGCACATTCCGAACATATTTCGAAATATACAGGGTGATTTGCCACAGCAGCGCACGTGTCGCATCATTTTTCTTAAATGGAACACCTATATATTTTTACATTTTTTGATTCAACATAAATTAACGTTTTTAAAGACCTTCCCATTTTTAATTTTCGATTCGTCGATGCCAAGTTATTCGCGAAAATGTTAACATTTTGGCCAAAACAAAGTCAAACAGATTTATTGGTTGTATGAGTACGATAATGAAAGAAGATGAAAAATTTTGCCATTACGTATCTGACAGTTGCAGTTGGATGATACATTGGCCAAATATTGTGCTTATCATGCAGCGTGTTCATTACACAATTTTTAAATTGAGTAAATTCAAATAGCATTTTTTCTTTTATTTCAAATGGATTCTGTATTTAGTTTTTTACATGTATATGGTCCATATGGTATAAAGCCCATGAAATAAGTTTTACATGTTTTCATGAACCGTTTGGTTTAAACCATATATTAATTTAACCACAAAAATCTTAATAAAAATTATAACAGTATAATGTGAAATCATAATGACCTTATCAAAATTGCCGACTTACTTTTGTTTTAACGTTTAGTATATGACTATTGTGTGGAATTTGTATCATTTGAGAATAAATGCAATTTTTTTCAATTTATTTCTTTACATAATTTTAGCACACTTTGTCTTTTCAGTAACGACTTGTCGATATACATCGTCGCTATACAAAACAATTGCAAGGCTACAGAATGACTTTCCATTTAACAGAAATACTGTAAAACATCTAGATACAAAGATATTCACATCTATATACCTGATCAGTACAGAATCGAAGACGTCGCAAGCCAACAGCTATTCTCCGCAGCAGTCAAAATGACTTCTTTGGGCGTACTCTAGAGCTGCCAAAAATTGCCTTCTAATAATTTGTTTGCCATTGTAGTCATACATTATTCCTTTCCAATGATGTAGTGTACAAAAAATGAGTTTGGCAAGTTAGATATAACATAAACTTGGCCATTTGCACAAATTTATGCTCTTACCTGAAGTCCCCTGTTTCCTGATTATATATTGCAAGGCATTAGATCGAAGATTTTAAAATAGTGGATAACTTGTCAGACCATGAAAACATGGATCCCTATATGCGCCCGCTATAAGATCGTGAAATTGCAGAAAGAGGAACATTTTTACGCAAGGAAGCTGGCGGGACTGTGAGTAAGGTTCCATTATTTCTTATCGTAGATTGGTAAGAGCGCAAGAACCATTCTCTCATCACTTAGCTTAAAATATCTACATTAGGAACCTAAATAAGAAAAGTCACAAATAAACGTCTACCAGCATATACGCGGAATGTTCTTCCAATAAAATATCATAACTTGTCGATTGTTCTGAGATCTAGGGGGTTTATCCTAGCATGCAAATTGTTTGTATCTTGGTTTATGCAAATGAATGATGCACCTGATACCTGTTGAATTCGGTTTCTTGTGCCTACCGGTTACCTACAGTTTAACCTGCAGGGGGGGCGGGGAGGCGGAGTCCTGATATTTGCACAAGCAGAATTATACGTGGTGAAAATTCTCCCGTCAGTGCTGCGGTCGAAAATTCTCTTTTCTACTAGCTAGAAGAAGTAGACATAATTACACTTTAGGGCAAATATATCGAGTGCATAATGAGGGCTCAATTCTCATCATTAGTAGTTGTTGTAAGAGGTTAAGTAAATGTCTACGTACTGTGTTTTGTTCATATAATATAGAAATGTGTAACACCTACCTTGCTCTAACCCCTTGCGCTTTTATCACCGTTATATATATATATATATATATATATATATATATATATATATATATATATATATATATATATATATATATATATATATATATATATATATATATATATATATATATATATTGTTTAATTTTATGGGTAATTACGACAAAATTCCGCGGACTAAACCTTAAACCAAGTCACATTACATATTTTACTCGATATATTTCGATGTCTCTCGATACAATCTTCACACTGTACTGAAATGTTACAATAAGGTTGCAAACCATTTCTAATAACATAAGTTGAGGACTTACAATTTTGGTTAATAAACTGACGTAAGAAATTATATCAAACATTTTAGCTGTTTTTAATTGTCTGACTGTAATTTTAAACATATAATAATGGGGGGATCCCGACATTTGAATTTTGAAAAAATTTCTTCAGATGTGCGCGAACTAGGACCCCTGAACCCACATCCGAGGTCAGTTTCAATTTTTCTTCAGTGTTTTCTTTAAATTAAAAAAAAACATCAAATCTTCGTAATTTTTTTTTAGTTAATTGTGAAAAAAAAATGTTGGCGAATTTACCTAATTTTTTTAGCCAATGTTTGTAAAAATAATATACCAATTTTCATTAAAAATATTTGTATGGTAAATTTTCGCTTTGAAAACTTTTTGTGAATTTTCGTAAAAATAATTTGTATATTCCGTCTAACATTCTTTAGCAAACTTTTTTAGAAATAATACGGCGGACTTTTGTGAAATTTTTTTATTCAAATTTTCGTTACAGTTTTAGCCAATTCTGGTAAAAAAAAGAAGAATTTTCGTAAACAAACAATGGTTTAGCAAATTATCGTGTAGCGAATTTTCGTCATTTTTAGTGAATTTTCATTAAGAAAATTCACTAATAGAGAGGTATCGCTGGTGAGACTTTCGGAAAATTTCTTCAAATGAGCACGAATTAGGGCCTACTGGAACCCATTTCCATGGTCAGTTAAAATGTTATATATATATATATATATATATATATATATATATATATATATATATATATATATATATATATATATATATATGGATGTTAATTGCACTTGTTGATATTAAATCCATACGTAAACATTTAATATACTTTATTATTTCACTAACTGAATAAACTATACATTTAACTATAAAACAATCACAGACAGCACATAACAGATAACTGACCGAGCGTGGAGAGACGTATCTTCACTATGTCGGTTGGTAGCGAGGAGAGAGAGAGAGAGAGATCCCTGGTGTCTCTTATATAGTAGTTCTTGACAGCTTGCTGTCGAATAACGTAACGTAACGTTTAGCTGTCAAGAGAAACATAGAGTAGTGTTGACGGAAACACTGCGGTCGGAACCACCGCCACATACTCCCCTCTCAGTGGCAACGCTATTAGTTCAAGTATCTTCGTGGAAATCGAACTCTACGTCCATGGCGTGTAGTTTGAACGGGAACGGGAACTTCACTGTCACTTTCAGTTTCACTGGGTGTTGGACTTTCACTGTCACTTTCAGTTTCACTAGGTGTTGGACTTTCACTGTCACTTTCAGTTTCACTAGGATGTCTCTGAGGCTGGAAAGTTGTCTGTTCGTTATCACAAAGAATGAATGCGGGTTTAAGACGGTCAACAGAAATTGTCTCTTCTCCGTGTGATTTCTTGATTTTGAAGACTTTGTCAGTTCGGGATAACACTTCAAAGGGGCCGTCATAAACTGGTTCGAGAGTTTTTCGCGGAATATCAATGCGAACAAAAACAAAAGGAGCTTCCATAAGCTTAGGATGGACAAATACCTTTTTTGCAGTATGATGTTTAAAAGGTACTGGTCGAAGTTTCCTTATGTCTTCTTTCAGCTGAGATATAAGTGGTGGAACATCATGAGCTTGTGTGCTGTTGAAAAAGTCGGTGGGAAGTTTGATTGATTCGCCATAGACTATTTCAGCGGGTGTTGAGCGATATTCTGGAATTATGTACGATCTGAGTCCTAGTAACACAATTGGCAATTTAGCGACCCAGTTTTCGTCCATATGAGCTTTCAAGGCCTGTTTCAGAACTCTATGCCATCTCTCGATTACACCATTTGCTGCTGGGTGGTAAGCTGTGGTCTTGATGTGGTCTGCACCTAGTGTTTTAGTGAGGTGTGTGAAAAGGTGGCAATCGAATTGTTTACCTCTGTCTGTGGTGATGTATTGCGGAACACCGAAACGAGAGATCCAGCATGATAAAATAGTGTTCGCTACTGTTTCTGCTGTAATATCTGACAATGGAATTGCTTCGGGCCATCGAGAAAATCTGTCTATTATTGTTAACAGATAGCGTTGACCTTGTGATGCTGGTAATGGTCCCACAATGTCAACATTTATATGCGAGAATCTTCTCATGGCTGGGGTGTATTGTCCAATGGCACTGGAAGTGTGTCTCCATATCTTGACTTTCTGGCAGGGAATGCAAGTTTTAGACCAAAGAGATACATCGCGTTTCAATTTGGGCCAACAAAATCTATCCTGGACCAGATCGACTGAAGCTGATATGCCTGGGTGAGATAAATTGTGGATAGAATCGAAAATCTTTCGGCGAAATTTGAGCGGAATGAATGGGCCAAGTTTCTTTGAAGAAGAATCGCAAATAAGATTCAATCCGTTGTCAAGAGGCATGTTTTGAAATTTGTATGAGGAAGATTTAGACTGCAGAAGGTGTTTGAGTTCCTCACAAGATGACTGAGCTTGCGCAATTTCTTGGAGTGACACAGTGGAAGAAAGTGAAATTGTTTCAATGCGAGAACAATAGTCTGCGGGAATGTTTGTAGGACCTGGTATGTAGCGAATGTCTGTGGTAAATTGACCTAGGAAGTCTAAATGTCGTAGTTGCCTTGGAGATGCTTTATCGACGCGTTGTTCAAAAGCGTATGTCAAAGGTTTGTGGTCCGTATAAATGGTGAAATGGCGACCTTCTAGGGTATATCTAAAGTATTTAACTGCCTGATAAGCAGCTAGAAGTTCGCGATCGTAGGTGCTGTAAGATTTTTGGGCTGAAGTAAGCTTTTTAGAGTAGAAACCTAGGGGTTCTAGTGTTTGATCACGTAATTGTTGGAGGGAAGCGCCTACGGCATAATCAGAAGCATCGACATGGAGAATCAGTGGTAGCGAAGAAGACGGATGAGCTATTAGTGTAGCGTTTTTTAGTGCCTCTTTCAAACGTTCGAATGCTTCTCGAGTCTGAGGAGTCCACTCGATTTTACGTTTGTCGCGTTTTTTGGGATTCTGGCAGAGGTCGAATAGTGGTTGCTGAATTTCCGCAGCACGTGGAAGAGAACGACGGTAGAAATTTATGAGACCTAGAAATCTTCTGAGTTTTTCAATGGTATCGGGAAGAGGTAGGTCGATAATAGCTTTGATGCGTTCAGGAAGTGGAAATAATCCAGATTTATTTACACGAAAACCTAAAAATGAAATTTCGGCCACTCCGAATTCACATTTAGATGAATTAATACGGATGCCGTTGTCTTGAAGTGTCTGAAAAAGTTTTGCTAGATGCTCTTGATGTTCTTTTTCAGAAGCTGATGCAACGAGAATATCGTCAAGATAGGAGTAGGCAAAGTCAAGATGTCTTAAAATTGAATGTAAATATCTTTGAAATGTTTGTGCTGAATTACGAAGGCCAAATGGGGTTTTAACAAATTCGAATAAGCCAAATGGAGTTATGACTGCTGTTTTGGGAATATCTTGAGGTGCTACTGGGATATGATGGAAAGCGCGAATGATATCTAATTTTGAAAAAATACGTTTGCCTTCTAACTGGGCATTAAAATCCTGCAAATTTGGAATAGGATATTTGTCTGGGATTGTTTTAGCGTTTAGTGCTCGGTAATCCCCACATGGTCTCCATGAGCCATCCTTTTTTTGCACCATGTGGAGGGGGCTTGACCATGGACTTTTGGAGGGTCTACAAATTCCCAAGTCCATCATGTGCTGGAATTCTAGCTTTGCTTGAGCTAGCTTTTCTGGGGGCAATCTTCTAGCTTTTGCAGTGACAGGTGGTCCTTCCGTACTTATAGTATGGAAGAACTCAACCTCTGGAAGGTTGCTAGAAGAAGTTTCCTTAAAAAGGTCAGGAAATTGTTGTAGCAATTTGAAGTACTGGTGTGTCGGGTCTACAAGATGAATTTTAGAATTAATTCCTAGTGGTGGGTTAGCACCGGCCTTAGAGAGGTTTGTCTTTGTATCGATTAAACGTCTATGTTTCATATCCACAAGTAAAGCAAACTCTGCTAGAAAATCAGCGCCTATAATTGGTTGCTTGATATCGGCAAGTGTGAAGGGCCAGCAGAACCTACGGCGTAAACCTAGATCCAAATCTAATAGTTGTTCGCCATAGGTATGAATAGGGGTCCCGTTTGCAGCATACAAGGTACGTTTCGATTGAAATTTCCGTTGATCGTGAGTGGGTGGAATAACTGAAATATCCGCTCCAGAGTCGATTAGAAATTTCATATTGGAGCGTCTATCAAAAATAAAAAGGCGGCGTGTTAGGTGGCTCTCGTCTCCTGCCGCGTGGAGGGAGTGCCTTATTAGTTTTCCGACACATGTTTTGCTTTGAAATTGCAAGGTTGGATGCAACGTTTGGCCTTGTTGCCAAATCGTTCATGATACCAACACGTGGAGGTTGAGGAATTTGCGGTTATGGAATTTCGAGAAAGCTTGGGTCTTTCTCGGGAGGTAGATCGGGAACGCGTTCGCAATTCGTTGACTAATGCTGTTAGCTTCTCTAATTGTGCTTCTAGCTTGGCTAGCTTGTCGGGCTCGCGTGACTGAATTTCAGCCACGTTGTATTTATCTCCGGAAAATTCCACGATTTTGTCTGCTGTAACCGACAAATTTTCTAGAGAATCGTTGCTTAAAGCCAAAATTGAACGAACGTTGACTGGTAAACGTTGTAGAAATAAAATTTTAAGGAAATTTTCTCCAATCTGACTACCGGCTAAAAACTTCATTTCGCGTAAAAGTTGCGATGGTTTTCTGTCGCCTAATTCTAATTCTGTTAAAAGTTTATTTAGTTTGCGACTATCGGGCTCTTCAAATTCTAATAAAAGACGTTTCATTAGATCTGAATAGGGGGTTGATGATAATGGTTGGGTTAAAAAATCTGAAATTGACTCTGCGACATCAGGATCGAGTATAGCGAGTACATGACTGAATTTTGTCTTTTCAGAACTGATCTGCGATATATCAAACTGGGCGTCAACCTGCATTTGCCAGATTTTCACGTTACGTCTCCATATAGGAGGTAATTTTATTGCAACCCTTGTCATGATATTGCTGCTTGAAGAATCTTCGGCCATTGTGAAAAAATCAGATAATTTTTAAATTAGAAAAGACTGACCTGTTTAGATATTCGTTTGCTGTAGGCATGAGCACGTGCGTGGAAGTTAGGCGACGTCGGCTGGAACATCAGGCTGGGCATCTTCGGCTTGCGGCACGGGGTCACCAATATGGATGTTAATTGCACTTGTTGATATTAAATCCATACGTAAACATTTAATATACTTTATTATTTCACTAACTGAATAAACTATACATTTAACTATAAAACAATCACAGACAGCACATAACAGATAACTGACCGAGCGTGGAGAGACGTATCTTCACTATGTCGGTTGGTAGCGAGGAGAGAGAGAGAGAGAGATCCCTGGTGTCTCTTATATAGTAGTTCTTGACAGCTTGCTGTCGAATAACGTAACGTAACGTTTAGCTGTCAAGAGAAACATAGAGTAGTGTTGACGGAAACACTGCGGTCGGAACCACCGCCACAATATATATATATATATATATATATATTATATATATATATATATATATATATATATATATATATATATATATATATATATATATATATATATATATATATATATATATATATATATGTATATATGTATCCAACCGATAACTCAGAAAATATTTCACTGATTTGGACCAAATTTGGAAATTACCCTTATTTTGCTAATGGCTTGGATGAGTTCGTTCATCAAATCTTAACGGCCAATTTTTCTTAATAAAACATTTAAAAATATTTTATAAAATGCAATATCTCTCAAATTTTCTAAGTGATTGAAACAAACATTTACAACTTAAAAGAACATAAGACAGACGTTTGATCAAAGGAAAATAAAGTTATTCGAAATTAATAATAAAATAATCCTCGACATCACTTCAGATTCTGTAATCCAATATCTACAATGTTGGACAAAGACAGATGACGTTATCTCTACTGCTATGCTATTTCAATAAATCGTAGATAAAAATCTAAACACTGGAAGTTATTGCAAAAGCTCAGACCTTGTGAGATACGACAGGGACGCCATCTCGGTGCAGGATGTTGTCACGACGACTCTAGTTTACACACAATTTTATAGATAGAGCTAGTTTGCGTCCAAAAGCGCTAAATATTAGCATGCGAATTTATACTAATAAAAAAATTTATTAATTAATTTTCGCGGAAAACTTCGTCCGATTTTCCTGAGTAACAAACTTGTCAAAGCCATTTACAAAAGGAAGGTACATGCCAAATTTTATTAAAATCGGCTTAAAACTTTTTGAAATAAGAATTTTTTTCGAATGAAAACTCAAAATTTTCCCGGAAAACCTCGTCCGATTTTCCTGACTAAGGAACTTATCCAAGCCATTTACAAAAGAAACGTACATGCCAAATTTTATTAAAACGGCCCATTATTTTTTGAGTTATCTATGTGATACATACATATACATACATATATATATATATATATATATATATATATATATATATATATATATATATATATATATATATATATATATATATATACACATACATACATACATACATATATATATATATATATATATATATATATATATATATATATATATATATATATATATATATATAAACATATAAAAATTGAAACTGACCCCGGATATGGGTTCTAGGGGTCCTAGTTCGCGCTCATTTGCAAAAATTTTTTCAAAATTCAAAAGTCGGGATCTCCCCATTAGTGAATTTTTTCTACGAAAATTCACTAATAAGGAAAAATATCTGCCATATTTATAATTTGACAGGTACATTCCCTTTGTAAATAATTGATTTTTTTTATGAAAAACTTTGATGAAATTGGTAACACTTTTTTTAAAGATACTTTCAGTACTTACATATTATATCTAAGACCAAATTTTAATTTTTTAGCTCCATATAAAATATATATTTTTTCAAATAATCGCTAACTGGGACTCTAGAACCGATCTCCAAGGTCCATGTAAATTTAAAGAATTAATTTTATTAATATATCTCACTAATAGTGTACAATTCTTATGAAAATTCACTACTATAACGCACTTGCTGCGCTCCGAACCCTTTTTTTATCAATTGTATTTACAGGTATATTCTTTATGCAGATTGCTGGGATGATATAAGTTCGTTGGGCAGGTAAATCGGACTAGTTTTTGGGGGGACATTTTAGTTGTTTTTTTTTAAATTTTTTGTCTTTTCCAATAATAAAGTTGTTTTGATGAAATTTAATACATACTTTTTTCTACTGTAATAAAAACTATACCTACTATCTATCCAATTTCATGTCTTTTAGTTTAAGAATACTTATGGAAATTAAAAGTATCTTTATGAAAATTCGCTTCGTCCAGATTGTTATTTAAGTTTTGTAATGATAAAATGTCTCTGGTAAATATTGTTTTCAACAAAATAAAATCAAACGCTACTTTGTAAGTTGTAATTATTTGTTACTTTATACAATTTAATTTTTTTACACCAGATTAAATAACTAATATGGATTTGTGACAAGAAAATAATCTTGGAATTTGTCTGGGACTCTTTTACATTTACTTCCAATGTTTCTCTTAAAATATGCAAAAACTAACATAAATGAATGGTTGCGAGATTTCAAAGTCCACATTATGTTTTCTTTTCAATTTCTTTTCAAGAGTGTGTTTAAGGGTCATCAGAGGATGAAAAATTCTCAGATTTTTTTCATCATCTGATGACGCTAACTTTGTTAGTGAAACGATCGTCCAATCTTCACTCAGTGAAAATAAAACATATGTTGTTATGCATATCATGTTATTCATTTATAACATAAGAAATAAAAAGAGTGGTATGCAATAAATTCTATTTATTATTACATAAATCAAAAACAGAAAGGGACCCTCATGGAGCATTATCTTCATATTCACTGTTCTCTATATGTTATTTGCCACTTTTTTAAAAGTGTGTGTGCGTGCGTGCGTGTTTCTTAACACCGGTCTCTTTCCGCGACTGTGGCCAATCACCGATGCCAGTGAGCAGTTTCACCTCACTATCTTGGAAATTTTACCGATCCCCTGCCTTTCTGTGAGGAGGGTATGGATTTTTAACGTGCCCAACATCGCATGGACGCGGAACCGACGGCTTTACCCCCCTCCTCCTCCGAAAGTGGGAATGTGCAGACATTCAACTTGCTTAAATACAATGCCACAATATTAGTTGATGTTAACGTTACAGTGTGTACTGAAAAAGTGAAAGAAGAATCCTGGGACCGAACCCAGTACCCTTTGGTCCAGAAGCAGACGCTCTTACCAATTAACCACCGAGGCTATTTTTTAAAATAAAATGATACAAAAGAGGGTGCGAGCGCATTTCACATTTTCTGACACCTTCACGCTCATTATGTAATTAATTCATTTTTCCAAAAAGTGTTTTTTGGTGTTTCGAAAAAACGTTTTCTTTTAAAGATTTCACTATTCCTTGAAATTTTTCTACCAGTATTTTTTAGAATAATATTGCCCAAAGCACAACAAAAAAATGTATTGATTTTAATAACTCCAGTTGAGTTATCAAAATTTGAAACATTTTATTAGCATCAGCGACCAAAATGCACTCGCTGCATTGGGATGTTTTTTCGTCTATAATATCCAATAATAAATATAGAAGTAAATATGGAAGGTGTTTTGAAATGCCTTCATGACTTTACAAAATACATATCGGTACTCTCTTAGGTCCTTATAAAACATAAATACTACCTGTTGATAATGAGAAGATATACATATATGTATAAGGCTTGAACTCGTGTTCGTGTCGGGGCACGCCAACGAAATAACAAACAAAAAACAAGACATTGAACTTTTAGCAGAAGATATATCAGCTGACATACTTATTCAAGAAACTCATTTAACTTGTACAGAAAATCCCAAAATAAGAAATTACCATCTCTATCGAACTGCCAGAATAGGTCTCAGTGGTGTAACTGATATCTATGTCAAGAAAAACATCGAACACGCCCCTTTAGACCCCTCAACAACACAGTATATAGAAAATACAGCCGTCTCTATCCACCTAGCCAGACACCCGCCTGTCTCTATAGCCTCGGCTTACAAAAATACTGGTTCAAACCCGATAGCACAAGACATGCACCAAATCCTTCAAGCCCATGATAGAGTTATCCCAGCTGGAGACCTGAATAGCAAACACGAAAGCTGGACAGGTAACACCAGAAAGCTATCAGGCATGCAACTTACACAGGCGACTGAAAATAGACATGCTTATATACGTGCTCCAAATTCACCCACATACTATTCATATACAAGCCATCACAGACCAGACGCAATAGAAAAATATAAATACAGATATAAACATCGCTGTATTAGATAAGCTATCTTCAGATCACAATCCAATACTAATTACAGTAGGAACAAATAGAACCAACAATCATAACACTGGAATAACAAACAAAAAGGTAAACTGGCAAGTGTTTAAAGAATTAATGCAGGAAAAAACAAATATCCCATGGATAAATAACCCAGAAAATCTTGAAAATCAAATCCTTAGAGTCACAAATTATATCAGACAGTCGCTCGAGGAATCCACATATTTCATAAACACAACCCTGAAATTGCTAGATTACATAAAACTACTAAAAAAGACAACGCAAGACTGCAAAGCGATGCTATCAAAATACGCTGTTCCCAGACGACAAAACAGAACTCAACATAAACAACCTAGAACTTAGAATAGCTCTAAAAGACCTAAACAACGAACAAGGGAAAAGGAAAGTTGAAAATCTATCAACCGAAGACAAGTCAACCTGGAAGATGGTAAAATCGTTCAAATAATCACAACTCAAGAACCGAAATTCCCGTTATATTAACAAATTCGGGTCCAATCTCAGACACAAAAGAAAAGCTCGAGTCTATTTCAAACAGTCTAGGAAAACCAATTCTGTCCAAACCCGGCACTCAACCATGAATTCCACAATGAAACAAAAAACAAAGTCGAGTCGTACTTAGAAAACACACCCTTCTCCCAGATAAAACCAGCTACACCTGCCGAGTTGTATATGATCATCAAAAACTAAGAAATAGGAATGCTCATGGAATAGACTAAATATCAAACATGGCCATCAAAAAGCTGCCCCACAAAGCAGTCATGGCTCTGTTAGCAATCATGAACGCCTCATTACGATTAAACACATTTCCAAAATGCTGGAAACTAGCTAAAATAATCCTAATCAGAAAACTCCACATAAGGCCAAATAATTCCGAAAGCTACAGATCAATCAGTCTCCTATCTACCTTGTATAAAATTCTCGGAAAAGATACTGTCACCGACCACACATACAACCTCAACATCTTTCCCGATAAACAGTTTGGTTTCACAACCAACCACTCCACCCAAGATCAAACATACAGACTTGTTGAAATTATAACAACTAACTTTAATAATAAAGAATCTACCACAGGGCTTTTTCTTGATATTGCAAAGGCAGTTGACAAGGTGTGGGACGAAGGCCTGATTTTATAACTCATTAAATTTAATTACCCGCCTGGCCTGATTAAAACCATTACGTCGTTTCTAAGTGACAGAACTTTCAAAGTAGACATCGACAACCAACATTCCTCAGACGAGTGCGTATCGTTCGACCGATAGCGCATACATGTATGCAACCCCTGCATACACCAATTCATTTAGGCGGACGTTCAATAATTTATGGGTCGAGTGTATTTCATCGCGGTAGCGTTTAAGTTTATGCAATAGGCAATTTGCTTAACACCTTTGCGTGTTGATATAGTATACCTATGATTAAGTTAAAAGAACCCTTGTTTTGGATATATAAGACCATTTTAAACCTAAATAGCCAAACCAACATCTTTTTAGATATTTGAAAAAAGGCACCTAATAAGAGTTATCCATTTGCAATAACAAAATAGTGTTGACGCAGCAAGTGCGTTTTGGTAGTGAATTTGTTGTGGTAGCGAGAAAATCGAAATCAAATTGTAAATAAAAGTATTAAAAAAAGTTTTTCATTTATTTCAAATCTGAAATCCTTCCCATTCAGCTAGAATCTTCAAAAAGCTTGATACATATATAGTGAAGCCTTCAGAAAAACACATTTATTCCGATACTTGAGAAAAATTCATAAAAGGCACTTGCTAAGATTTGTTGATTCGCAATAAGAAAAAAGTGTGGGCGCAGCAAATGTTTAATGGTAACAAATTTGCTTAAAAAATTCCTGTTGTTATACAGTTAATATTTGTAATAAACTTGTATGCAGCAAGTTACTTGTGGTAGCGAGTTTTATTTTTTTTAAATAGTAAATAAAAGTATAAAAAATCTACATACAGCAACTGCATTGTTGCAAAGAGTCTATAAAAATATTTCAAATGTTAATAAGCGAGAATCTTGAATAATCCTGATGCATATATAGTCACACCTTTACAAAAGCACACATTTATTCTGATATATTTGAAAAAATTAATAAAAGGCGCCTTAATAAGGTTTGTCTATAACAACAAAATATGTGGCCGCAAGTTACAGCACCCTGTATAATGCTGTTCATATATCTCGTAATAGTATAGTAATAGGATGGAAGCAGTCGTTCACCGCGGAAATAATAAAACCGCTGATTAATTATAGTCAACATAATTATTTAGCTTAAGTTGTTTTACTTTATAATGTTAGCTAAGCATATTCGACTTTATATATACAAGTAAGATACAATATTATGTTAGAATTTATTACGAGTGTTTCAACATTAAACATCGTGTATATCTCCTTTGTTTTGAAATTATAATTAAAATTGTTGTAATTTCGAAGTAAAGTTTTTTGTTTTGTAGTGCCAAAAGGGCATTATCCAAGCTGGCGCAGTCGTTAGTATAGGTTTAAGTGTATTTTTGACAAAAATCGCAAAGGTACACGTCGATTTTATTGTTAAAAACCTGCAACCTAGAAAATTTAAAGTGATGAACATCGTCAACGAGGAAGGGCATCATCGCCAACCTGAACAGCAAAAACCATCAACTGAACTGAATACACCTCATTTAAGCAAGATCTTACCACAGCCGACAAACGAATATATACCACCTATGACTCCACCTGAAATGCCTTTTATCCCAATCGAAATTCCTAGTAGTCCAAATTCAGAAAATATCCCTTTAAGTGAACTAAGACTTAATTTACTCGCACAAAAACCAACTGAAAACTCGGACGAAAGTAATCATTCTCAAGTAAATGTTGAACCGAAAAAAGGTATACAAATATCTGAAAATCCCATTGAAAAACAACCGAATCAATATTATATTTCCCCAGTAAATTATAACCCTAGACCAGTAAAGCAGGTAAAAATTTATAATCAAACTAAATACTTAGTGCAAATTCCTCGACAAAATAATAGAGACCATAGATTATACCGTTTCCAATAAACGTTATTATATCAAATTTGAAACCTATCAATTATATATAGACTTTAGTAATATTTACACTGAACTATTTAATGATAATGGCCCTGAAATAATAAGCTGTCCGAAACGTAGAATTCCTTTGGCTGACACAGCTGATATTCAAGAAGTAATACAAAATTATCACACATTCAAAACTAATCATCGTGGTATTAATGAGACACTTAAATAAATAGCTAATAATAATAATCTTTTTTACACATGAAAGAAATAGTTACTGACTTTATAAATAATTGTGAAATATTAAAAGAGCAAAATATGACCGTAACCCACCAAATATACCTTTAATGCGTACAGAAACTACAAGTAAACCTTTCCAAATTTTACATACAGATATATTTATAATTGAAAATAAAATTTATTTAACTTTAATTGATTCATTTTCCAAATTAGGACAAGCAGGAGCAAAAATCCGATCGAAACCTGTAATGCTTTAATTCAGTATTTTTCTTACTACGGAACACCCGAGCAAATAGTAAGTGACAATGGTTCAGAGCTATGCTCAGAAACTGTTAAACAATTATTTAATTTACACAAGATAAAAGTTCGTTTCACCACCCCCAGAAATCCAAATTCTAACGGTCTCATAGAACGCTTGCATTCAACTTTATTAGAACACATACGCCTATTACTTAAAGTTTATCCAAAAGACCCGATAACAAAAATTATGTGTTATGCGATTATGGTACAATTATACCATCCATTCAGCCACAAATTTTACCCTGTTTGATATTGTCTTATGTCATACTTCTAGTTAAGATGTGTATGATATAAACGATCAACAAAAACTCTTGCAAGAGTACCTATTACAACATAAAAATAAACTAAATTTAATGTACGAAAAAATTAAAGAGAATTTAGAAAAAAAATAATTAAGAGTTGTGTCTGGCAGAAATTCTAAAGACGATACCGCCTTATTTAATAAGGAAACACATGTCTATACTAAGGTAGATAAACGAAATAAAAATAATCCAAAATTCCAAGGTCCATTTGAATTGATAAAAGTTACCGATAAAAATGTTGCACTAACTAGAAAGAATAAACAAATAGCTAAGCGACACCTACGAAATCTAAAACGACCTAATGTTTTAGGACAATCCTCTTCCTCACCCATGTCTTTGGACAGGTAGAGTTTAACAGACTGAATGACAACTCTGGACTGCTACCCCTAAAAATAGGGACTATGCAAAACGCAATCGATAAACGGACATTGATTAGAACGATTGAACTACAACAAGACTTTAACTTTTTACAAAACACATCCTATCACCTGAACATATCTATACAAAACTCCCCTTATAATGAATCATATTATGAAGAATTACGAAATTATCAAAATGTGTTATTCCATGAAATAAGTGAAACTAACAACATTTTAAAACAAATTATACCATCAAGTTTAAATCGAAAAAAGAGAGGTTTGATATACGGACTCGGAACAGTAATGAAGTCTATCACAGGAAATTTAGATGATAATGATGCTAAACGTTATGACTCAACAATTTTGGAGCTAACTAGTAACCAAAATAAATTAGAAATAATTCAAAAAAAATCAAATGTCGCTAACTGAAACCGCTATTACCAAATTTAATCAAACAGTTTACATTTTGACTAACAATCAAAAAAAGATAGTAGACCGTATTGAATTTCTAACGACAAATTTTGAAGCTGAAGACTTAAGACAGGATTACATGGTTATAGTAATCATAGCTCAAAAGCTCTTTGTTCAGTTAATTAATAACGGGAATTAAAAATATTTTGGAGACTTTAGTCAATGCAATAACATTTGCAAAATTAAAGACAATGCATCCCTCTATTTTAGAAACAGATGACTTATTGATGGAGCTTACTAAAATTCAAAGACATAAAGTAAATCTGCCATATAAGGTAACTATAGATAATATGGCTATTTATGAAGAAATAATTACTATTAAAAGCTACTACAAAACCACTAAGTTAACATTCATTTTAGACGTCCCTTTAGTTGAGTCAGCATATTACGATTACTATCATTTATATGCCTTTCCCATTCATAATAGTTTAACCCATATATTCCTAACGTTAATTCCTCATTCAAAATACCTTTCCTTGAATGATGAAAATTACAATCTTCATGATGGACCATGTCGAGAAGTTCGACCAACTGAATTCCTGTGTCAAGCTCAAACAATGAATCACATCAGTCCAAACAGCCCTTGTGAAATACAACTAATAAAGTTCTCCACCCAGTATAACAATTGTGAAAATCACCAAATTTTAATAAACGACGTGAAGATTCAGAAGATCAGGGAAAATAAATGGATCATCATCTCTCCAGTAAAAGCTATAGTCAACTACAGATGCGGCGATGACCGTAAAATCGTGGCCATAGATGGTAGCTACCTGGTAAAAATAGAAGAAGGCTGTAAGGTAAAAATCAAGGACAAACCGTAAGTTCTCATCCATCTGAAATAAAAAAACTTTTCTATGTGCCGTTACCCGAACTTAAATTTAGTGAACTTTCTATGAACTCAAAACTTAACATTGTGCCTTTACATCTAGAATATATACATTTAGATGAATTGAATTTAGTGAAATCCCAACTACAGCATCAAAAGGAGTTACTACAAACAATAAGTGTTCCTGTAATTCATTCTCCGATAAGTGTTTTTACTTTAACTGTTTGTGTTCTTTTATTAACAGTAGCATGTTTCTGTTTTTGGAAATTTAAAGGCAGAATAACCAGTTCCGCAGCCGAGTCCAAAATCATCAATGAACTTAAGAAGACCCACGAAGTTCCTCTGGAGGACATCAATTTCAAGATTTAGGTACCCTAAATCTCATCTGGCAAGGGAGGAGTTACAGCACCCTGTATAATGCTGTTCCTATATCTCGTGTTAGTATAGTAATAGGATAGAAGCAGTCGTTCACCGCGGAAATAATAAAACTGCTGATTAATTATAGTCAACATACTTATTTAGCTTAAGTTGTTTTACTTTATAATGTTAGCTAAGCTTATTCGGCTTTATATATACAAGTAAGATACAATATTTATTACGAGTCTTTCAACATTAAACATCGTGAATTTCTCCTTTGTTTTAAAATTATAATTAAACTTGTTGTAATTTCGAAATAAAGTTTTTTGTTTGTTTTGAAGCGCGAAAAGGGCATTATCCAAACACGCAGCAAGTGCGTTATGGCAGCGAATTTTCATAAAATATATTTAAAGTAAAATAGTAAATATATGTCCAAATTGTAATTAAAAGTTTTAGAGATCATTTCAGTTCCAACCTTATTTATCTGTCAGTTTATTATTAATAACCGGACAACTTAATTTCTTATCAATAAATATTATAAAAATGTGCAGAATGAGAAATGTTATATGTCGGGAGAACTGCCCACTGAGTTTATAAAGAATTAAAGTAGGTATTCCAAAAACAGTGAATTCGCGAAAATGGAACCAGCATAAGAAAATAAGTTAAAAATCATGTGGCGAACATTCTGCTACTCATAATAAAAAGTCTGGACGCGACGAAGTGAGTGTTCATATAAATGATCTAAAATGTTATATATATATATATATATATATATATATATATATATATATATATATATATATATATATATATATATATATATATATATATATATATATAAACATTTTAGATCTAATAAAATAAAGTCTTATAATGAAAAATCTTATTCTTAAAATTAAAAAACTAACAAAATAAACTAAACAAATTATTATTTAAAATAATATTTATATCTTTAGATCCACACTCTAATATTTTTATTAAACTATTTAAATAAAATATTATAAATATTATTTCACCCTTTAAAATTAAAATATTTAAAGGAACTCAATGTAAAAATAATAATTTATATTCACCAAAATAACTTATTATATTTCTATAAACTCCAGAATAAAATTTTCCATGCTGAGTATATGAATATAAATATAAAGAGTATACTGCTCTAAAAAATGATATTAATGATAAAAATACTATTGTTAATCATCTTCAAGATACTAATCTATTAATTAATATAATTTCACCTAATAAATTTAAAGAAGGTGGAGCAGCTATATTTGATGAACAAAGTAAAAATCATCATAAAGATAATCTAGGAATAATGTTTAATAAACCTTTATTTAAATAAATTCTTCGAGAATTTAATCGTTCATAAGAAATATTAGAAAGACAAAATAATCCAGATGAACATAAACCATGAGCAATTATTATAATTAAAGATCCACATACTCCTCAATAATTTATTGTTAAAATACCTGATATTACTAACCCTATATGAGCTACAGAAGAATAAGCAATTAAAGACTTTAAATCTCTTTGATTTATACAGATTAAAGAAATAAAAAAACCTCCAATTAAAGAAATTATAATAATATAAATATTAATTTTTAAATTAATTTTTATAAATAAAATTATTAAACGAATTAATCCATACCCCCCTAATTTTAATATAATTCCAGCTAAAATTATTGAACCTGCAATAGGAGCTTCAACATGAGCTTTAGGTAACCATAAATGAACTAAATATATAGGCATCTTAATAAAAAAAAACAAAATTTATAAATAAATATAAAATACTATCTAATATATAAAATTTTATAAAAAAATAATCTAACCTATAAAATTTATTATAATAATAAAAAATTGAAATCATTATTGGTAGAGAAGCAAATAAAGTATAAAATAATAAATATGAACCAGCTTGAATTCGTTCAGGCTGATAACCCCATCCTATAATTATTAATAATACAGGAATTAAGCTAAACTCAAAAAATAAATAAAAAACTATTAAATTTATTGAACTAAAAATTACTATTAAAATTAATATTATTGTTAAATTTAATAATATAAAATATTGTCAATTATTTGATTTTTCATATAATTTTTTTCTAGCCAAAATTATTAATATACAAATTCAAAATCTTAATAAAACTATTAAAAAAGATAATAAATCTAAACCAAAAATATAAGAAATATTAATAAATATAAAATTTTGCCTAATTAAATAAAATGAAATAAACAAAATTATAATAAAATAAAAATTTACTATTCAATATCTTAAAAATCTTAAAGGAATCAATATTAATAAAGATAAAAAACTCTTATCATAAAATTCTAAAAGTTTGAAAATAATCATTACCGTGAGTTCGAATTATAAAAACTAATAAAGATAATCCTAAAGCTCCTTCACAAACTCTAAATCTAATAAAAATTAAAGAAAAATAATTTTCATATTCATATAAAACAAAATTTATAAATAATCCTAAAAATAAAGCTAAAACTAAAAATTCTAAACTTAATAATATTAATAATAAATGTTTCCGCTTTATTCTAAAACTTACTAAACCTAAAATAAATAATATAATAAATAAATAATAAATTTCCATTGTTTTAATAATTTAATTCAAAATATTGGTCTTGTAAACCAAAAATAAGTTTACCTTTTAAAACTTCAGAAAAAAGAAATTTCTTATCATTAATCTCCAAAATTAATATTTTAATTAAACTATTTTCTGTATTAAAATTTTAATAATTTCTTCAATTTTTATTTCATTAAGTGTAATTTCATTAATACATCCTATATCTTTAGGATTTATTCTTCTTTCTCAAACTATTCTAATCTCTTTAATTATCAATATAATTACTTACAATTTCTGATTGTCTTACATTTTATTTTTAATTATAATTGGAGGTATACTAATTCTTTTTATTTATATAACTAGAATTGCTTCTAATGAAAAATTTAAATTTTCTAATAGTCTAATAATTTTTTATTATTCTTCTATTATATTAATATTAATATCAATTATTATAGATAATTTTTTACCTAATACTTTTATAATTAATATTGATATTAATATAATAAACTATAAACATAACTTTAATATTATAATAAATAAATTTATTAGAATGCCTAATTTAATAATCTCAATTACTACTATTATTTATCTTTTAATTACTTTAATTGCTGTAGTTAAAATTTCAAATTTAAATCTTGGACCTCTACGTCAAATAAACTAATGAAAACCCCTTTTCGAAAAATATCCCCCATAATAAAAATTGTCAATAATGCTTTAATTGATTTACCTACACCTTCAAATATTTCTTTATTATGAAATTTTGGATCTTTATTAGGTCTTTGCTTAATAATTCAAATTTTAACTGGAATTTTTTTAGCTATACATTACTGTCCTAATGTAGAAATAGCTTTTAATAGAGTAACTCATATTTGTCGTGATGTTAATTATGGATGATTAATACGAACTCTTCATGTTAATGGAGCTTCATTTTTTTATTTTATTTGTTTATATCTACATGTAGGACGAGGAATATATTATAGATCTTATAATTTAAAATTAACATGAAAAATAGGAGTTATAATTCTATTTATTACTATAGCAACAGCTTTTCTAGGATATGTACTTCCATGAGGACAAATATCATTTTGAGGAGCTACAGTTATTACTAATTTATTATCAGCAATCCCTTATCTTGGTAATATAATTGTTCAATGAATTTGAGGAGGATTTGCTGTAGATAATGCAACATTAAATCGATTTTTTTCTTTCCATTTTCTTTTACCTTTTATTATTTCAGCAATAGTAATAATTCATTTATTATTCTTACACCAAACAGGATCAAATAATCCCTTAGGTACCAATAGAAATTTAGATAAAATTCCTTTCCACCCTTATTTTTCTTTTAAAGATATTTTAGGATTTATTTTTATAACTACTTTACTGATTACATTAACTTTAATTAATCCTTACTATTTAGGAGATCCAGATAATTTTATTCCAGCTAACCCTCTTGTAACACCTATTCATATTCAACCAGAATGATATTTTTTATTTGCTTATGCAATTTTACGTTCAATTCCTAACAAATTAGGAGGAGTAATTGCTTTAGTATTATCAATTGCAATTTTAATTATTTTACCTTTTACTAATACAAAAAATATACAAAGAAACCAATTCTATCCTATTAATAAATTATTATTTTGAATATTTACAGGAATAGTAATTATATTAACTTGAATTGGAGCTCGACCTGTAGAAGACCCCTACATTTTAATTGGTCAAATTCTTACTGTTTTATATTTCATATACTTTTTAATTAACCCTTTAATATATAAAATTTGAGATAAATTAATTTATTAGTTAATGAACTTGAATAAGTTTATATTTTGAAAATATAAAATAGAAGTCTAAATCTTCTATTAACTTAATACTAAAAATAATTAACTAAAAGATAAGCTTTAAATTTTTTAATTTAAAGCTTATCTTATTTATAAATACTAAAAATAATTAACTACAAAATTAAGGTAAAAGAAACTAAACTTACCCCAAAATAAAATAAAAAATAATTTAAAGAAATAGGCAAATAACTTTTTCAAGCTAATCCTATTAATTTATCATAACGATAACGAGGCAATGTACCCCGAACTCAAATTCATAAAAAAGAGACTAATATAATTTTTATAAAAAATATTCAAGAATAAACATCTCCTCCTAAAAATAATATCACACAAACAAAACTTATAAATAAAATTCTTGAATATTCTGCTATAAAAATTAAGGCAAATCCTCCTCTTCTATACTCCACATTAAAACCAGAAACTAATTCTGATTCTCCCTCTGCAAAATCAAATGGTGTACGATTAGTTTCTGCTAAACTTGAAACAACTCATATTAAACATAAAGGCAAAAATAAAAAAAATAATCATAAATATTTTTGAAACTTTAAAAATCTTATAAAATTAAAATTTAATAACAAAATTAAAAAACAAGTTAAAATTATTGCTAATCTAACTTCATAAGAAATTTTTTGAGCAACTGAACGCAAGCCTCCTAATAATGAATAATTTGAATTTGAAGACCAGCCTGCAATTATAATAGTATAAACCCCTAATCTTGAAACAATTAAGAAATATAACAAGGAAAATTTAAACCTTAAAAATCCTAAAAAAAAAGGTATTCTTAATCATAAAATTAAAGATAAAAACAAATTTATAATTGGAGAAACATAATATAAATTTAAATTAGACAAATAAGGAAATACTTGTTCTTTAGTAAATAACTTAATTGCATCTCCAAATGGTTGTAAAATTCCTATAAATCCTACTTTATTAGGACCTTTACGAATTTGAATATAACCTAAAATCTTTCGTTCTAATAAAGTTAACAAAGCTACTCCTACTAATACACAAATAACTAAAATTAACATAGAAATAAATATTATTAATAAATCTAATAAATTCAAGTATTATCTGTAATAAAAATTACATAAAAAGATTCTAAATCTATTGCACTAATCTGCCAAAATAATAATAAAATTCTAATTAAAATTAACTTAACAAATAATTGGTCCTTTCGTACTAAAATATTTTAATAAATTAAAGATAGAAACCAACCTGGCTCACACCGGTTTAAACTCAGATCATGTAAAGTTTTAAAGGTCGAACAGACCTAATCTTTTAGCTTCTACACCAAAATTTAACTTTAATCCAACATCGAGGTCGCAATCTTTTTTTTCGATAAGAACTCTTAAAAAAAATTACGCTGTTATCCCTAAGGTAATTTAATCTTATAATCAAAAATTTTGGATCAATAATTTACTTATGTGTATAAATTTATAAAAAAAGTTTTTAACATTTTTCTGTCACCCCAACAAAATAATTTAATTTTAATAAATTTTTAAAACTATAAATTTAAACTAAAATTTAAATTATTAAACTCTATAGGGTCTTCTCGTCTTATAAACACATTTAAGCTTTTTTACTTAAAAATAAAATTCTAACTAAATTTAATTTGAGACAGTCATTTTCTCATTCAATCATTCATTCCAGCTTTCAATTAAAAAACTAATTATTATGCTACCTTTGCACGGTCAAAATACCGCGGCCATTTAATTTATCAGTGGGCAGATTAGACCTTAAATTATAATCAAAAGGACATGTTTTTATTAAACAGGTGAAAAATTAATTTGCCGAGTTCCTTAAATTAACCTAACATTATAAATTAATATTACATAAAATTATACTAATTTTATCATTATTACTAAATTTTTATAATTGAAATTTATATTTAAATAAAATAATTAAATTTAATATAAATTTTTATTATTAAATAATTAATTATAACAATATTTTATCTTTGAAAATTTTTAATCCTACAATTTATTTAATATATTAATTAATTATAATTATATTAATTTAAGCTTATCCCTAAATAAATAACCTACTTTACAATAAATAATTAATAAATTAATTATTTAAATAAAAGTAAAAAAATTAAACTTTTTTCTTTAAAAACTAGATATATTTAAAAACGAAAAACATTTCATTACTAATTAACTATTTTAAATATTTATTTTACAATAAAATTTATAGATTAATTAACTCTTATAAATTCGAGAAAATAAAATTTTTTATAAATTTTAATAAACCCTGATACACAAAGTACAAAAATTAAATTTTTCTTTTTTAAATTTTAAAAAATTCTTTCACAATACTATTAATCTATAATAAAATTAATTTTTTCTTAATAATAATAAAAACTTAATTATTTTTATTAATAATTTTTTAAATTTAAATTATAATAATATTTTAAATTCAAATTAAATTAAATCAATAATTATACTTTTAATGTAAATAAAATGCTTATATCAAGCTCTAACTTGAATTTCTAGATTCACTTTCCAGTAAATCTACTTTGTTACGACTTATTTCATCTTAAAATAAAAGCGACGGGCAATATGTACATATTTTAGAGCCTAAATCATTTTAAATTTTTATTCAAAATTACTTTCAAATCCAATTTTATAATATTTTTCATAAATTAATCCAATAATAAATTAAATGTAACCCATTTCTTCTTATCCATAAACTACACCTTGATCTGAATTTTTTTTTAAAAAAATTTTTGAATATTAATTCTTTTAAAATATTCTAACTACGACGATATATAAATTAATAAAATAAGTTTAATAAATCGTTGATTATCGATTACAGAACAGGTTCCTCTGAAAAGACTAAAATACCGCCAAATTTTTTAATTTTCAAGAACATAACTAATACTAATTTAAATTATTTAATTAATTTTTAATAATAGGGTATCTAATCCTAGTTTAAAATAAAAATTTATTAGCCTAAAAAATTAATTTTAAATAAATATAAATTTTTTTAATTTCACCTAAAAAAAATAATTTAATATTCAATTTAATATTTAATTTACTAAATTTAAATAAAAATTTCTTAAATTATCTGTTTAACCGCAACTGCTGGCACAAATTTTGTTAATTCTTATTAAATTTCTAAATCTAAAATTACTTAATTTTTAAAATTTTATACTGCGAATAACTTTAAATTAAATTATTTAAATTTAATAAAATTCATACATAAATGTACATGTAAAATAAATTAAATAGAAAATTTTTAAGCTTAAATTAAACTTTTCAAACAAGAAATTATTAATTAGACTTTAAGCAACCCTTACCTAGCTGAAAATTCTTTACTTAATTAATATATTAAATAAATAATATTTAATAATTATTCCCCAATAATTATTATTATAAAAATTTTTAAAATTAAATTTAATTTAAAATTAATTATTTAGCAAATTTAAAATTCCCCTTTTAATATTTACAATATAATATAATTTTTATAAATTATTTAATATTAAAATATAAATTCCCCAATTTATAAATTTTACTAAATAATTAATTTAAATTTAATAATTAAATATTTTTATTAAAATTATTTTAAAAAATATATTTTTAACTTAAAAAATTAATTAACTTTTTCCTCAGCATTTATTTTTAAATTTTAAAAATTTTAATTTTTTTTTTCAAAATCTTATTTTTTTAACAAACGAAAATTTTCTCAGACTCATTTTTAACCCCCACAAAATAATATCTATATTATAAGTTTTTAACTTTATAAACATAAATTTAATTTATAGACTTATGATATATACAAATTATTAAAATAAATATTAAACAATTAATTTTAATTAATTTAATAAATAATCTTAATTAATATAAATTTAAATTCTTAATAATTTATCCATTTAATCAATTTAATACTAAAATTAATTAATTTGACAATTTAAATAATTAATTTATTACTTATTATAATTTAAATTTGAAAGAATATAAAAAAGCTTATAATATGGTTATTAATTAAGTTTTTTTTTCTATAAATATTAATATATTTATAATAAGTATATATATATATATATATATATATATATATATATATATATATATATATATATATATATATATATATATATATATATATATATATATATATATATATATATATATATATATTAATATTTATAAAAAAATATTAATTAAATATTAATAATTAAAATTAATATTTTAAAGTAAAAAAATTATTTATAATTTAATTTAATATTATTATTATATCTTAATATAATACTTTACTTATATCTTCTAATTAGAGATTTCTTTTTCTTTTTCTCAAGCTATATTTAATCATTTTATTTAATCTTGCATTCATATCTTTATTTATTATATTGTAATATATTATTTCTATATATATAAATATTTTATATATATATATAAATATCTATAGTTCGCTAATTCATTAAATTTTAATATTAATAAAAAAATATTTGTTTTAAAAAAATAAAAAAAAATTACCTAATTTGAATAAAATTTCCTCAAGTTAACTATTTTTTATTACTTTTTTTGAAAAAAAAAAACGAATGCACGAAAATGCAAAAAAATTTTGAAATTTTGAAAATCTAATTCTTAAAGTCTATCAACATTTTTTTTGTCATAAAAGTATAATAAGATGCCTGATAAAAAGGACTATTTTGATAGAATAGATTATGTATATTATACTCTTGTTATATTTAATAGAATTAAACTATTTCCTTAAGTATCAAAAACTTTAGTACATCATATACTAAAATATATATCAAAAAAAGATAAGCTAATTAAGCTAATGGGTTCATACCTCATATATAAAGGTTTTAATCCTTTTCTTTTTAATTAAATTTTATAAATTAATATTTTTAATTTCATTAATAATTGGATCTTTAATATCAATCTCCTCATATTCATGATTAGGAATATGAATAGGTTTAGAAATTAATATAATTTCTATTATTCCTTTATTTTCTAAATTAAAAAATATATACTCATCTGAATCTTCAATTAAATATTTCCTAACACAAGCTTTAGCTTCTATAATAATTCTATTTAGAATTATTTTTATTTCTATAAACTATAACTTTATTAATTCTAATTTTAATAAAACTTTAATTATTATTATAAATTCTTCTCTACTTACAAAAATAGGAGCTGCCCCATTCCATTTTTGATTCCCCGAAGTAATAGAAGGACTTAGATGAATAAACTGTTTTATTTTATTAACATGACAAAAAATTGCCCCTATAATTTTAATTATGTATACTTCAAATATGTCTATATTTTTCTTACTAGTTATTTTAATATGTATACTAATTAGAGGAATCTTAGGATTTAATCAAATTAGTATTCGAAAAATTTTAACTTTTTCATCAATTAACCATATCGGATGAATATTAGCAGCTCTAATTTTTTCAAAAATTATTTGATTAATTAATTTTACAATTTATTCATTAATTACATTAAATTTAGTATATATATTTAGAAAAATAAAAATTTATTTTGTTAATCAATTAATTTCAATAATAAATTTTAATCCTTTAATAAAAATATTCTTAATATTAAACTTTTTTTCTTTAGGAGGACTCCCCCCCTTCCTAGGATTTATTCCAAAGTGATTAATTATTAATGAATTAACTTTTAACAATTATCATTTACTAAGATTTTTAATAATTATACTAACTTTAATTACTTTATATTTTTATATACGAATTTCATTTAGTAGAATAATTATTAATCATAATTCCCCCCAATTTTCAATTGAAAAAATTAACAATTTTTATTTAATTAATTTTAATTTATTAATTATTTCATCAATATTATTAATACCCTTAATTTTCAATTACTTTTAAGGATTTAAGTTAAACCTAAACTACCAACCTTCAAAGCTGGAAATAGAGGCTCTCTAAGCCTTAGAGAGATCCTCCACTTACATAAATAAACATTTCATTTAAAATCTAAAAAATTTAAATTTACCTTTAAATTTGCAATTTAAAATCATAATTGAATATTTAGATTGATAAAAGAATTTAAATTCGTAAGTAAATTTACAATTTACTGCTTAATCTCAGCCATTTTATCTAAACGAATAAGTGATTATTTTCAACAAACCATAAGGACATTGGAACTTTATATTTTATTTTTGGCGCTTGAGCTGGAATAGTAGGAACATCCCTAAGTTTATTAATTCGGTCTGAATTAGGAACTCCGGGAACATTAATTGGTAATGATCAAATTTATAATGTTATTGTTACTGCTCATGCATTTATCATAATTTTTTTTATAGTTATACCTATTATAATTGGTGGTTTTGGAAATTGATTAGTTCCTTTAATATTAGGAGCTCCAGATATAGCTTTTCCTCGAATAAATAATACAAGTTTCTGATTATTACCCCCTTCTTTAACATTACTCTTAATAAGAAGAATAGTAGAAAATGGTGCAGGAACTGGATGAACAGTTTATCCTCCTTTATCTTCTAATATTGCTCATGGAGGATCATCTGTAGATTTAGCTATTTTTAGTCTACATCTTGCAGGAATTTCTTCAATTTTAGGAGCAGTGAATTTTATTACTACAGTAATTAATATACGTCCAGTAGGAATATCTCTTGATCGAATACCTTTATTTGTATGAGCAGTAGCAATTACAGCTTTACTTTTATTACTTTCTCTTCCTGTCTTAGCAGGAGCAATTACTATACTTTTAACTGATCAAAATTTAAATACCTCTTTTTTTGATCCTGCAGGTGGGGGTGATCCAATTTTATACCAACATTTATTTTGATTTTTTGGTCACCCAGAAGTTTATATTTTAATTCTACCAGGCTTTGGAACAATTTATCATATTATTAGCCAAGAAAGAGAAAAAAAGGAAGCTTTTGGAACTTTAGGAATGATTTATGCAATATTAGCTATCGGTTTATTAGGATTTGTAGTTTGAGCTCATCATATATTTACTGTAGGCATAGATGTAGATACTCGTGCTTATTTTACATCAGCGACTATAATTATTGCTGTACCAACTGGTATTAAAATTTTTAGTTGATTAGCTACTTTAAATGGAACTCAAATAACTTATAGACCTTCAATATTATGAGCCTTAGGATTTGTATTCTTATTTACTGTAGGAGGATTAACAGGTGTAATTTTAGCTAATTCTTCTATTGATATTGTTCTTCATGATACTTACTATGTAGTTGCACATTGTCATTATGTACTTTCAATAGGTGCAGTTTTTGCTATTATAGCAGGTCTTGTTCATTGATATCCATTATTTACAGGTTTATCTTTAAATTTTCTAATATTAAAAATTCAATTTTTTACTATATTTATTGGAGTAAATTTAACTTTTTTTCCTCAACATTTTTTAGGATTAGCTGGAATACCTCGTCGATATTCTGATTATCCTGATGCTTACACACAATGAAATATTGTTTCATCAATTGGTTCAATAATTTCTTTAATTAGAGTTTTAATACTGCTTTATATTATTTGAGAAAGATTTATTTTACAACGAAAATCAATTTTTCCCTTAAACATTTCTTCATCTATTGAGTGATTTCAATTAACTCCACCTTCTGAACATAGATATTCTGAACTTCCTATTCTTTCATATTTCTAATATGGCAGAATAGTGCAATGGATTTAAACCCCATATATAAAGTCTAAAATTTTTTTAGAACATAGTAACATGAAAAACTTTACTTCTTCAAGATAGAAGATCACCTTTGATAGAACAACTTTCTTTTTTTCATGATCATACTTTATTAGTTTTATTAATTATTACAATTTTAATTAGACAATTAATATTAGGTTTATTTATTAATAAAAATATTAACCGTTATTTACTTGAAGGTCAAATAATTGAATTAATTTGAACAGTTCTTCCTGCTATTACATTAATTTTTATTGCTATACCTTCCTTAAAATTAATTTATATTCTTGATGAAGTAAATAACCCTTCAATCTCTATTAAAACTATAGGTCATCAATGATAGTGATCTTATGAATATTCAGATTTTCTTAATATCGAATTTGATTCATATATAATTCCAATAAATGAAATAAACTTATGAAATTTTCGTCTTCTTGATGTAGATAATCGTATTATTATCCCTTTTGAATCTCAAATTCGTATATTAATTTCATCAGCTGATGTTATTCATTCATGAACAATTCCTAGAATAGGAGTTAAAATTGATGCTACTCCTGGACGTTTAAATCAAATCGGATTCACTTCTAAACGAGCAGGGTTATTTTATGGTCAATGCTCAGAAATCTGTGGAGCCAATCATAGATTTATACCTATTGTTTTAGAAAGAATTTCTCCTAATTTTTTTCTTAAATGAATTAATAAAATAATTAAATTATCATTAGATATCTTAAAGTAAGAATTGGTCTCTTAAACCATCTAATAATAAATTAACGCCTATTTCTAATGAAAAATTTAGTTAACATATTATAACATTAGCTTGTCAAGCTAAAATTAGTAAAAACTAATTTTTTATCCCTCAAATATCCCCAATAAATTGAATTATTTTATTTTTTTATTTCACATTCATTTTTTTAATCTTAAACTCTAATAATTATTTTTTTATTAAATATTATTTCTTTACAAAAATTAGAAACTTAAAAATAAAAATTAAAACTTGAAAATGATAATAAACTTATTCTCTTCATTTGATCCTTCTACAACTTTAAATTTAAAAATAAACTGATCAAGATCTTTAATTTGAATTTTTATTATCCCTTCTTTATTTTGATTAATTCCTTCTCGATTAAGATTTTTATGAAATAAAATAATTTTTATTCTTCATAATGAATTTAAAATTTTAATAGGAAAAAATTATGGAAGTACTTTAATTTTTATTAGATTATTATCTTTTATTATAATAAATAACTTCTTAGGGTTATTTCCTTATATTTTTACTAGAACAAGTTTATATAGTTTTAACTTTAAGATTAGCTCTTCCTTTATGACTTAGTTTTATAATCTTTGGTTGATTTAATAATACAATTCATATATTTGCCCATTTAGTACCTCAAGGTACTCCTCCAATCCTTATACCATTTATAGTTTGTATTGAAACTATTAGAAACTTAATTCGTCCAGGAACTTTAGCTATTCGATTATCAGCTAATATAATTGCTGGACACTTACTAATAACATTATTAGGTAATACAGGAACACTTTTATCATTATGAATAATTAATTTATTAATTATTACACAAATTCTATTATTAATTTTAGAATCTGCAGTAGCTATAATTCAATCTTATGTATTTGCAGTTTTAAGTACTTTATATTCTAGAGAAGTTATCTATGACAAATAAAAATCACCCTTTTCATTTAGTAGATTATAGACCTTGACCTTTACTAGGAGCTTTTAGTGCAATAACCGTAATAATAGGATTAATTAAATGATTCCATCAATTTGATAACTCTCTTTTATTAATAGGATTTTTTATTATAGTTTTAATTATATATCAATGATGACGTGATATTGTTCGAGAAGGAACTTTTCAAGGACTTCATACCTTTAAAGTTACATTAGGATTACGATGAGGAATAATATTATTTATTACTTCAGAAGTTTTCTTTTTTATTTCTTTTTTTTTTGAGGATTTTTCCACAGAAGATTATCTCCTACTATAGAAATTGGAGTAACATGACCTCCCATAGGAATTTCGCCTTTTAATCCCATTCAAATTCCTTTACTTAATACTCTTATTCTTCTTACTTCAGGATTAACTGTAACTTGAGCTCACCATTCTTTAATTGAAAATAATTATAATCAAGCACTTCAAGGACTACTACTAACGGTAATTTTAGGAATTTATTTTTCTATACTTCAAGCTTATGAATATTATGAAGCTTCTTTCTCTATTTCAGATGCTATTTATGGATCTTCATTTTTTATAGCTACAGGATTCCATGGTCTTCATGTTATTATTGGTTCTTCATTTTTATTAATCTGTTTAATTCGTCATTATTTTAATCACTATTCTAACTCTCATCATTTCGGATTTGAAGCAGCAGCTTGATATTGACACTTTGTAGATGTAGTATGATTATTCCTTTATATTTCAATTTACTGATGAGGCAGATATTTATATAGTATAACTATTATTTTTAACTTCCAATTAAAAGATCTATAATATAGTATAAATAATTAAATTAATATTTTTTATTATGTTAATTATTTTTAGTATCACTGTAATTTTAATAACATTAGCTTCAATTATTTCAAAAAAATCTTTTTCTGATCGAGAAAAAAATTCCCCATTTGAATGCGGATTTGATCCTAAATCATCTGCTCGTAATCCATTTTCATTACACTTTTTCTTAATCGCAATAATCTTTTTAATTTTTGATGTAGAAATTACTTTAATCTTCCCTTTAATTTTAACTTTAAAATTTTCAATAATTAATCTTTATTCAACTATTACTATTTTTTTAATTATAATTCTTCTTATTGGACTTTATCATGAATGAAAGCAAGGAGCATTAAATTGAACAACCTAGGATAATAGTTAAATTTTTATAACATTTAAGTTGCATTTAAAAATTATTGATATCAATTTATCTTTAATAAGAAGCAAAGCTTGCTTTTAGTTTCGACCTAAAAATTTGATATTTAATTATCCTTATTATTAATTGAAACCAAAACTGAGGTATATCACTGTTAATGATATCAATGAATTAAATTCCAATTAAAGAAATATGTTATTCAAAAATAAGCTTCTAACTTAATTTTTTTGCAGTGAAATTCTGTTTATATTTCTATTTATATAGTTTAAAAAAACATTACATTTTCAATGTAAAAATAATTTTTAATTTATAAATATTTAAGAATAAAAAATTATTTCCGTAATATCTTCAATATTAAACTCTAATTATAAGCTACTTAAATATCATATTATTAATAAAAAAATTATCCATAATACTATTATTAAAAAATAAATCTTTAAATTATTATCAAATAAAATTTGAGTAAATTGAGAATATTTTTTAATTTTTATAAATAAATTTTGAGACCCGTAAAATTCAGATCAACCTTGATCAATATATTTAATATATCTTTTAGAAACTAATAATGGAACTGTATTAATTAATAAAGTTGAAATTACTGGTATATTTCATATTAAAGAAAAGAAAAATCTTAATTTTTTAAATTTTTTTGATTTTAAAGAATAACTTAAAGAAAATTTTGAAACTTCTAAACCTATTCAAATTCCAAATATAATAAAAATTAATGTTATTAATTTTCTTAAACAAATAAAATATATAGAAGAAAATATTAATCATATTATTATATTTCCACTAAATACTACAAATAAAATTAAACCTATTATACCCTTTAATATAACTAATCTACCTTCTAAAATTGAAGTTAAAGTTAATCTATTTCTTCTTCCTATTATTAAATAATAAGTTAAACGAAATCTATATATTACTGTTAATCCAATTGAAACATAAAAAATTATATAAATATATAAATTTAAATAACCTATTGATATTACTTCTACAATTAAATCCTTAGAATAAAATCCTGATAAAAAAGGTACCCCACATAATGATAAATTTCTAATATTTAAAAAAGTACAAGTTACAGGTATAAAATTAATTAAATTTCCTATATAACGAATATCCTGACAATTACTAAAATTATGAATAATATTTCCAGCACATATAAATAATAAAGCCTTAAAAAGAGCATGAATTAATAAATGAAAAAAAGCTAATTCAAAACTTCCTAATCTTAAAATTCTTAATATTAAACCTAACTGACTTAAAGTTGATAAAGCAATAATTTTTTTTAAATCAAACTCAAAATTAGCCCCTAAACCTGATATAAATATTGTCAATCTTGAAATAAATACTAAAAACAATATAATACTTCTATTTAACGAATAATTAAACCGAATAAGTAAATAAACTCCTGCAGTTACTAAAGTTGAAGAATGAACTAATGAAGATACTGGGGTTGGAGCTGCTATAGCTGCAGGAAGCCATGAAGAAAAAGGAATTTGTGCACTTTTAGTTATAGCCGCTAAAACTACTATTAAAGAAATTAACTGTATAATTTTATCATTTTTTGCTACTTCTAAATAAAAAATATAATTTCAACTCCCATAATTTAATATTCAAGCAATTGATATTAATAAAGCTACATCCCCAACACGATTAGATAATGCTGTTAATATTCCAGCTCTAAAAGATTTTAAATTTTGATAATAAATTACTAAACAATAAGAAACTAAGCCTAACCCATCTCATCCTAATAAAATTCTAATTAAATTAGGAGAAATAATTAATAATATTATAGAAACCACAAATAAAACTACTATTAAAATAAATCGTCTTAAATTTAAATCACCTTGTATATAATCTATTCTATAATAAATTACTATAGAAGAAATAAATAATACAAATCTTATAAATACTAAAGATATTCAATCTAATAATAAAGTTATAACTACTATATTTCTATTTAATCTAAAAAGCCTATATTCTAATATCACTGTTAAATCTAAATATAATATATATATATATATATATATATATATATATATATATATATATATATATATATATATATATATATATATATATATATATAACATTTTAGATCATTTATATGAACACTCACTTCCATAGCGCACTTTGTCGGTCGAATCGACGCTCTATTGTAGTGTCGACTTTAGGATGTGTCGGCCCAACGAACTGTTGGCCAAACGATACACCACGTCTCAGACGAGACCCACCAGCGCACGACCTCATATTTTTCAACAAACAGATTCCCTGGTGGCACAACGTCAAATATCTTGGAATCCTACTAGACATCCCACAATGTCACCAGAAAACAAAATGTTCATTTATAAAACTGTAATCAGCCCGGTTTTAACCTACAAGATTCAAGCATGACGACATACAGCCAAAACTTATGTAAACGTAATACAAATGGTCCAAAACAAATGCTTACGACACACATTTAATGCCCCATGGTACATCAGGAACACTCAACTACACGGAGACGCTGATACATTTAATGCCCCATGGTACATCAGGAACACTCAACTACACGTAGACGCTGATTTGCCAACTATAAAAGAATGCTCCAAGACAATCACCGAAACAACATACAAAAAAATCGAAAACCACGAAAATCCGCTGCGAGAAGAAATTGCAAGCTACGACCCCAACACCGAAACAAAATACAAGCGACCTAAATCAATGTTGATAAACTAAGAAAACAACTTCAAATGTGAAGCCAAGGGCACAAAACCCTACTCAATAAACAGCAAAGCCAAACCATGGAAAACTCAGGCAAACGGGCCTACAGGCATAGTCTGGCCCAAGATAGTCATATAGTTCATAGTCATGGTCGTTTTCGTGCAACAACAAATTGTGGTGGTGATTAGTGTTAGTAAATACAGACGTAGAGACAATTTCTTTGGCTTCACAAAAGTCTCTACGTCTGTATTAGTATTTAGTAGTATGGAATATGGAACGGTTTCACCAACTAAGGAGAACAACATTCAATGAATTACTTTTAGTATCATAATATGTAGGTGTCCAAGCTAAAATTTCCTTAATCCCTACTCACTTCCAAATCGTCTGATCATTATTGTTAATACTATACAGTAATGCAAAACAATAAATAATTTTCACTACAAATAATGTAAATACTGGCAGGTTTTTTAATAGGTTAAACTTTTATACGGAATGCAATAATGTAAATGAACATACAAAAGCAAAGATGCGGGACGCTGATGTTTTTAACAGCAGTCATAAACTATTTTATTATATCTGGGGTTTGCATGTGCTGTAATAAATTCACGCCGCCTAGGCGGACGACACTGTATTTTACGACGGTGAGGCAGACATAACGGCGCTGCTGGCGGCCGTTGAATCACGGCACAGAGAGCGACGCCACCATAGAAGCGACGGCTGCGTGCGTCGTCTACACTAGAACCCATAAAACTTTATGGCTAAAACATCGACCCGTTGTCCAGGCAACGCGCAACTTCAGGGACGGAACGGCTCTAATATGAATAACTTAAAAACACCGACTTTGTAATATTGTTATCAAATAAAACAAAGCATAAACAAACAGAAAAGCATTATAGGTATATTATTAATACTAGTAAGAGTTCGATTTAAAATTGGCCTGTTCTTCATTTTCTTCCGATGAAGACAAAAATTAGGTAGTTAATTAAACTATTACAAAAAACAGGTAGTGACATGATAATTTCGGACTAGATGGTTTCCGTGCTGACACTGTAATAGTTTTTTTTTTAGTCCCGCTACAAAGAAACCAGCTATGTTTGGCGAAACGTCTAGCAGCCCACCGTGTGTGACCACGGTAGAATAGCTAGGAAATTATTCAGCAGCACAAGTAATTTTCTGAAATTTTGTTTAAAATAAATCGGGTAGGTAAACTCAAAAGTAAGCATGAACCCAGCTAAAGAAAATATACATTTGTAAGGTGTTGAATTTTATAAATTTAATTAGGATATTTTATGAGAAGTTTTTCCTTCCCAAAGGCGAACACTATTTTTGTGCACTGCAAGTAAGTAACCAGCCTTTTGGAAAATTTTTAATTGATATTTAGAGGCTCTAAATTTTTAAGATATCTGATCTATGTATATTTTTACACATTGAGTAAAAAATGGGCTGTAAATAGTTGGAAAATGGATGAAAAAAAAAAATAATGAAAAAAAAATTACTACTGTAAATACTACCAGAAAAACCGGTAAGTTAATTTTACTTGAGCATATTACTACTCATTTTGGTATGTAAGGCAAAAGAAAGTGTAACTCATTTAATGTAGAAAATAATGAGCTGAAACATTCTCTCTCACTCTCAGAACACAAATTCCGAAATTATTTTTTTAATAAACTGGTATTTTTTTAGATAAATTAACAGTACATGTAAGTAACTTAAATAATTTACATTTATTTGAATCACTGCTTTTTGTTGTTGTAAAACTAAATAAATATTTTGTCGGTATACCGTGGCGAGCTCAGTGGCCCAATGGCAAGAGAGTGTGCCTCTGAACCCAAGGGTTGTGAGATCGATCCCCAATAAAAGCGTCAGTGCACTTTTTCGGAAGGTACATACTGTAAAATTAATATTAACAGAAGTTGTGGCATTGTATACGAGCAAATTGAATGTCTGTGCGTTCCCCCCTTCAGAAAAGTGCGTAAAGCGATAAGTCCTGTCTGACATGCGAAGTTGGGTACATTACAGATGTCTACCCTCCCTATAAAAAAGAAGGAACTGCTCCCTGACCATAGCCGCGGAAATGGGTCGACGTTAAAGAACTAAAATACAAGACACTGTCTATTGATTTATAAACACCATATTTAAAACTCGATTCAGTTAAATGGAAAACACGAAAACAAAAACACGTAATGGCTACATACTATTGTGTATGTATGTATTACCTTTTATAATATGTATCTTAGTGTTAATTTTTGGCAAAAAGTTAAGTGAAATTGTAAAATTAATAGGAACATATACTGACACGACATTTAAAGCTTGGCTGAGTTAAATGAAGTACACGAATTATCATATCTACGATTAACTTATTAATTTATATTATATAACAAATAATAATTCACAACTTAGCAGATTCCAGTCCTGTTGCAGGGTACAGCACCGGCTAAACGCCGTCAGACGAGCACGTGTTTGAAGTCTGCCATAATGCTTGCAGTGAATGTACCGAGGCCGATTGACATGTTCTGCATTTTGATTTAAGGAGTTCGAAGGCAGCAGTAAAAAGCTCTCTCACAGGACGATGCCTGGTTAAGTCCAACAGGACATACCATTAGTGTAACGATCTAGAGGTTATCTATTTTGGTGCACACTAAAGTTTTATTGTTAGTTGTTTTATCAAATACATTTATGTCTATACAGTGTGTCCCAAACTGGATGGGAATTTATTGCTATCTCAGTTATTATTAGAGATAGGGTGACGGTTAAATTAGCAATGTTTTGTAGAATTTCATGCTCGTTCCAAATATGGCTTGTATTTTGCCCTGTCTCTTTTCGTTTTCGAGTTATTTTGTGCTATTCTCAACTTTGGATTCTGATTTGTTTTTGAGCTACAGATATCAACGTTTGTTTTTATCGTGGCAGTCATATTTGATTTTTTGCTCATTTGATAGCCTGTGAAAAGAGCTTTCCAATGATGTACAACATGCTTGAGAAATCTTGTAATTGCACTAACAATTTTGAGAAAAACCGTTTTGAGGATAGTAAGCTATAAAATCCAATACCAGAAAACAAATGACAAAAAAGGTGTTCAAAAGCAGTAGGTCATGGAGTCTAACAATAGATTTCAACTTTTAACATATTTTCCGTAATGATTGACGATAAAAGAATAGGAACTTTGAGCACACCAATGAATCGACCCATTATTATAAATGATATTTTACATTACAACATTATCCTAAAAAAAAATTATAATTTAATTAAATAGGTAAACTTAGTAAATAACTAAATTTACTAACAGAACTCAATAAAAAGCAGATCAATGATTTACGAAGACGCCTTTGAAAATTGTTTGATTTATAAACCTAAGTCAACTGAAAAACAACTGAAGAAAGGTTGCTATGGATATAACAATATCGCAACAGTTAAGAATACTGTCATTCTTAATTATGTGAACAATTTGAGGTGTATTTAACACGTTGCTTAAAATCTTGTACTAAATAGTTTGTTTCCTGTTTATTTTAAATATTATTCAACAATATATTCAGTAATGAAGAATATTTTGACATGTTGGAATGTTATATTCGTTCTAACCGAAATACTGAGGCAGTTGCAAATTCATATCAAACCAACTACCCAGAAAGACGGCAACCAAACACCAAAATATTTCGCAGGATAGTGACGAATCTATTGAACGACGGTAGCTTCCACACAAAGAAACTACCAATGCCTAGAAATGAAGAAAGAAGTAATGCCGTCGTACAGGTTTCAAACGAAAACCCTCCGCAATCTGTTCGGTTTTATGGTGAACAAATTGACGTTCCAAAAAGTACGGAGACCGTGTATTAAAACAAAGTCATTACCATCCATACAAAACTACAATCGTACAAGGCTTAAATGTTGACGATTACCCTAAGCGACTTCAATTTTGCAGATGGTATCACGGACAATGTCAGCAAGATGAAAATTTTCATTTGAAAATAATATGGACTGATGAATCCAGATTTACAAATTGTGGTGTGTATAATCGCCATAATAGGCATTTTGGGCAAATGAAAATCCCCATCTAAAGGAAGAAAGACGATTGCAAGACAGATTTGGTATTAATGTTTGGTGCGGCTTATTAGGTAAAAAAAAACTGTTATTTTTATTTGTAGATTACAGTTAATTTAAAACAAATTCAGGTAACTTCATTGTTGGTCCGTTCTTGGGATACTCTAAAGAATGATGTGTATAAATTCGATCCACCACATTATCAATGAATTACAAAACAGAATCACGGAAGCTATAAATCATATTAACCAAAACACCCTCACCAGAATTTGCAGGCATGTTTCAAAAAGGTGTATAAAGTGCATTGAACAAAACGGTGGCCATATTGGACAATTTTCTATTTAGTGTATTTTTAAGTTTCTATTTTATTATTTGTTGAGTTCCGTTTCTAATTGTCTTGTTTGTTATTGTCGGGTTTCGTTATTAAACTGTTTCACATAATATTACCTAGCATAATTACCTAATTAAATATTGTAATTTAAATCACAATATGTTTATCGTGAATCATTACGGGAAATTATGTTAAAAGTAGAAGTCTATTTGTTAGGCTCCGTGGCCTACTGCTTTTTGAACACTTTTTTTGTCATTTGTTTTCTGGTATTGGATTTCATAGCCTACTATCCTCAAAACGGTTTTTTCTCAAAATTGTCAGTGCAATTACAAGATTTCTCAAGCATGTTATACATCATTTGAAAGCGATTTTTGCAGGCTATCACATGAGTAAAAAATTCAATATGGCTGCCATAATAAAAACAAACGTTGATATCTGTAGCTCAAAAGCAAATGACAATTCCACGTTGAGAATAGCACAAAAAGATTAGTCTGTAATAAGTGTCCTGATAATGTTCAAGTCTTAGACATGTCAGATCAACGCTTACTTAGATATTGAAGAAAAAATAAATCGACAAATTTTGTTTTTTCAAAATAACTCGAAAACGAAAAGAGGCAGGGCAAAATACAAGTCGTATTTGGAATGAGCATCAAATTCTACAAAACTTTGCTAATTTAACCGTCTCCCTATCTCTAATAATAACGGATATAGCAATACATTCCCATCCAGTTTGGGACAGACTGTATACACTATCAAACAGAAATAACAAAACTACCGGTAGCTTACTTATCAGTATATCTTCAAAACAGCATTACCAAGGTAAGTAGTCGTGTACTCGTGTACATGTTTACATGCTCTAAATAAAATATTTATAAATGTAAATATAATTAAAAACTTAGAAAAATCGTAATATGATTTTACATCATTATCATCAAGTCTAAAGACGATAAGTACAATTTGGAGAAGACAATTCGTCACAATACAATTTTCAGTCTAGACGATCGATTCGCTAACAAAGTTAGCGTAAAAGTAAAATAAAATCAACCAGCCATAACAATGATAACTGTAACAATGTAAAATAATTAAATAAATAATTAACAATAACAATAGCATCAGGTCCCATTATAAGGAAAATACCGACTAATTTAATACGGTTAGATGTATTCTGTTTGACATATCTAATTTAAAAAAGTTTCCAAGAATCGTCAATCCCTTCAATGAGTTCGCCCATTTTAAACATTATGTGCTTTGTTTATCTCTAACGCTTCCCCTTAACTTTACGCTTGTCGTTATAAAAATATAGTGACTTTATGCTGATGTTTACTATGGGTCTATGTTCAATATGGACAATAATATATTTATTTGTGTGAAGCTGTCCAGGGAATCTCAGCCACGAATTCTGACGTAGAGTCAATTAAAAACGAAACCGAGCCAGCCGGCGATAAAATTTGAGAATTAGCCCAACAGCGATCCAGATTGATAGTTTGTGCCTGGCCATAGAAATTCTTACACGTATGCGTATGTGTACTAGCATAGGTGTTTAGTCTCATTACCAGCTATAGTGATAACACAAACAGATAACTGTTAAAGGTGTGTGGATGTGTGTCTGTGTGTGCGTTATCCCAGATAGTTTTCTGCGGTCAAATGCAGCGTAATTGAGCCGTTTCTTATAATTAATGCGTTTTTCACCCCATTAGCAGCGATTGTCGGGACACGGGGAGGGATTAAAAGACACAAAAAATGTAACTACGTTGGGGTTTAGGGGGTAAAAAGCTATGGAGGTAAATTGTAATACAAATAATCTTAGAAACAATGCTTTTCCACCATCTTTGCAGCGATTGTCGCGGTAGGGGAATGGGTGCAATGTATTCACTGAAGTCTCCCCTTTGAAACGACCAAAACAATTTAACACCATTGGGGTCTGAGTGGTTGTCGCCGGGATAAAAAGCTAGACGTAACCGTAATACAATTAGTTTTAGAAATAATGAATTTTCCACCACCTTATCAGCATTGTCGGGGCACGGGAAGGGATGCAGAGTAATCACTGAAGTCTCCTCTTTGAAAGGAGCCGAAAAAATGTAACAGCGTTGGGATCTGAAGGGTTGTCGCCGGGCTAAAAACTAGGGGTATGCGGTGATACAAAAAAATCTTCAAAATAATGCTTTTTCCAACCTCTTGGCAGCGATTGTCGGTGCACGGAAATGGGTGTAATCTATTCACTAAATCCTCCTCTTTGAAAAGACATGAAAAAATTTAACATCGTTGGGGTCTGAGTGCCTGAATGACATGAAAAAAATACTTCTATAGCTTTTTACCCCGGTGACAACCCCCCAAACACCAACAGTGGTAATTTTATTTGTGTTTTTTCAAAGAGGAGGCCTCAGTGAATACATTGCATCCCTTCCCGTGCTCCGACAAATGGTTCGAAGGGGGTGGAAAAGGCATCAATTATAAGAATAATTGTATCCACAGTTTACCTTTATAGCTTTTTACCCGTCAACAACCCCTCAGACCCCAACGAGGTTATATTTTTTATGCCATTTCAAGTGAATAATTTGCGCCTCTTCCGTGCCCCGACAATCGCTGCTAAGGGGGTGGCAAAAACATGATTTCCAAGATTATTTGTATTACAGTTTACCTCTATAGCTTTTTAACCCAGCGACAACCCCTCAGAACCCAACGAGGTTAAATTTTTTCATGTCATTTGAAAAAGGAGACGTCAGTGAATACTTTGCATACCTTCGTGTGCACCGACAATCGCTGCCAAGGGGATGAGAAAAGCATTATTTCCAAGATTATTTGTATCACAGTTTGCCTCTATAGCTTTTTACCCCGGCGACAACCCCCCGAACCCCAACGATCTTAATTTTATTTGTGTTTTCAAAGAGAAGACTTCAGTGAATACCTTGCATCGCTTCCCGTGCCCCGACAGTTGCTGCCCAGGGGGTGGAAAAAGCATTGTTTCTAAGATAATTTGTATGACAGTTTACCTCTATAGCTTCTTACCCCGGCGACAACCACTCACACCCAATCGATGTTAAATTTTCAAGGAGGAGACTTCAGCGAATACATTGCACACCTTCCTGTCCCGACAATTGCTGCTGAGGGGTGGAAAAAACATCTTTAATATTATTTGTATTAGTTTACCTCTATTGCTTTTTAGTGACAACCCCTCAGACCACATCGATGTTAAATTTTTTCGTCCTTCTTCAAATAGGAGACTTCAGTGATATCTTCGCATCCCTTCCGGTGCCCCGACAATTGCTGCCAAGGGGATGGAGAAAGCATTCTTCCTAAGATAATTTGCATCACAGTTTATCTCTATAGCTTTTTACCCCCGCGACAACCCCTCAAGCCCCAACGATGTTAATTTTATTTGTGTCTTTTCAAAGGGGAGAGACTTCAGTGAATAGCGTCCCTTACCGCCCGACAATTGCTGCCAAGGGGGCGGAAAAAGTATTGTTTCTCAGATAAATTGTATTACAGTTTACCTCTATAGTTTTTCCCCCTCCGAAAACCCCTCAGAACCCAAAGATGTTAAATTTTTTTCATGCCATTTCAAAGAGAAGACTTCGGTGAATACATTTCACCCGTTCCCGTGTCCCGAAAATTGCTGCTAAGGGGGTGGACAAAGCATTGTTTCTCTGATAATTCGTATCACAGTTTACCTCTATAGCATTTTACCCCGGCGACAACCCCTAAGACCCCAAAGATGTTAAATTTTTTCATATTTTTTCAAAGAGGAGAGTTCAGTGAATATATTGCACCCCTTCCTGTGTCCCGACAATCACTGTTGAGGGGGTGAAAAAAGCATTATTTCTAATACTATTTGTATTACAGTTTACCTCTATTGCTATTACCCCACCGACAACCCCACAGACTAGATCTATGTTCAAATTTTTCGCCTCTCTTAAAAAGGAGACTACAGTGATATATTCGCATCCCTTCTCGTGCCCCTACAATTGCTGCCAAAGGGATGGAGGAAGCATTTTTTCTAAGATAATTTGGATCACAGTTTACCTCTATAGCTTTTTAATATTTCAAAGGGGAGACGTCAGCAAATATATTACACCCCTCCCCGTGTCCCGACAATCGCTGCTAATGGGGTGAAAAAGGCATTAATTATAAAAAAAACAGCTCAATTCCGCAGCATTTCACCGCCGAAAACCATCTGGGATAACGCACATATAACACACACCCACACACATTTTAATACTTATCTGTTTGTGTTATCACTATATCCGGTAAGGACACTAGACACCTAAGCTAGGTACACATACGCATACGTATAAGAATGTCTATGGCCAGCCACAAACTATCAATCTGCCATCGCTGTTAAGCTAATTCTCAAATAAATCGCTGGCTGGCTCGGTTTGTTTCGTTTTTAATTGCCTCTACGTCAGAATTCGTGGCTGGGATTCCGTAGACAACTTCACACAAATACTATGTTTTGCAAGTGTAGATTTGCCAGCGTGATTATTTCTAAATGCACGAATAGATATGTTCCTTGTCGCGGGTGTTAAAACTTTTAGAAGTTTAACTCATCTAGCCTGCGTTACAATATGTACAAGCAATTATTGTAGATTGTATAAAACTGGGTAGTGGAATCTAAATTTCTAGAAGAATTTACTTGTGTACATTTTTTTAAATTAAAACATAGATTGTAAAAATCAGTGGCGGAACAAAAGATGACCCCCCCCCCCGCGCAAACGATCCTTTTGGGCCCCCTAGTTTTTTTAACTAATGTTGCGTGTTATGTTAAAACAATACACGTGAAGGCTTGACGTTGAACACTGCGGCTGGTAATCTAAAACAGAAAACAAAAACAAATGCAACTAAATCGACAACATCGTTGTATAATATATATATATATATATATATATATATATATATATATATATATATATATATATATATATATATATATATATATATATATATATATATATATATATATATATATATATATATATATATATATATATATAAATTTTAACCTGAAGAAAAGAAATAAATTAATACCACTCACTATAGATATAGAACGATCTCCTGATTGGGTACAAAGGATCCTCCAACTCAAGTTAAGTTCTTGTACACTAACACAGAAATATAGAGTATTTTACATACGTACATAATTATTAGGAACACCCTAAATAGTTTTTTGCACCGGGCATCCAAAATGAACACTAATATATTTACATAAAACGTTTCGTTCGTCGACAGTTTTTTGTTGCGAAATCGTCAATGATATCTCTATTATTATTTTTTTCATAAAATTGTTTTCTATACTCATTACTTACAAATTCGAAAGACGCGTTGGCCCATCGTATTCTGTAAGTATGTTTTAATTAATTTAAGTTTGGAAAACGAACGTTCTGCGGACGATACACTCACAGGAAGAGTGGGAAACAGTTGTAACGCACTGCAGACGTCTGTGAAATTGGATGCAACATACATGTTCTCAATTAATAAGTGCTGTGCAAGTTCGGGTATTGTCTCTAATTTAGATAACCCATCACTTAAACCTTTCTTGAGTGCAATAATTTGATTAGAAAAGTCAATTGATAAGTCTTTGTGATAGTTGAAGAGTTCTTCAACATTTTTCAGTCTTTGTCCTTCACAAAGTTTATCAAAAAACCTTTTAGTTTTTATATCCCGTTTGTTCTCAAATACATGTGCAATCTTATACCCAACGCCAACTTCAACTGTTTTCTCTTTGATTTGCCGTACCTAGTTCTGTCGCATATACTTTATAACCTGTAAGGTAGTTTTTAATTGTTGGACAGCTAAGTCTAGACTAACATCACCTTTTTGACAGCTTTTTGAGCACAAGTCAATACTTTTAAAAATTTCACACTGAAATATCATAATAACGATAAACTCGAATTTTTCTAAGTGTTTTCGTATAGATATGGCTTCAGATACTTCTTCTTTCTTTTTACTAAGTAATATTATGTTATTAGCACTTTAAGAATTGAAACAAAATTATATCGTATAGCGGATATGGAGTTCCATCTTGATGACCATCTCGTTGTGCAGAGTGCCTTGAGCGTAAATGTATTTTATTTATTTCTTGCTACCTTCAAGTCGCTCCATCTTTCTATACTATTTCCAGAGAAATTATATATTTTTTGGCATACACCAAAAAAGTTCTTAATCATTAACACATTTGAACATGCATCATTTAAAACTAAATTTAAATTATGTGCTGCACTGATAAAAATAGTTATTAAAGACACCTTAAAGATCCCTACCCTTATCACATGAAGGAAGAGGTTCATCAAAATTTATAGGGTGGTGAGTTTAAACTACTCCGCGGTGTTTGTAATTGGCCATAGTGGCGGAAATAGACCGATGTAAAGAAACAAGACACAAAACAATACAATATTGGATGTTTCAGCTTAATAAATAGGTTTGGTTTGTCTGGAAAATATGGAACACTTTGTATAGTTCAAAATAATTTAAAATATGGAGCTTAAAATCGTAGACAATTGTAGATACAAACATAAACCTAAACAGTCATTTTCTTAATGATTCAATAATTCACAAACTAATTATTCTTGAAGTCTGATACAATATATCTAAACTCACATATTAATTAACCTTTAGCATATTCATTCTTTTATAAAAAAATAGAAGATTTTTTTCTGACTACAGTAATGTAGCGCTCGGGGTAGTTTTATTTTTCGTCATGTAAAATATACAAAAAAGAAGTGAAGTACCTAATATGTTAGTTTAGATAACGCGGTAAAGGGGCCACGGCCTTTATCACCGCGATCTTTAGCATCTATTGTAAGACAAGTGATGTAGTAAGAGGGTCGTGACTTTATCACACAATTACAGTTTCAGAAAAAACAAGCATATTTTCAGAAAAAAAAATTCGGAATTCGGTCTGATTTGGTTGGCTAACGAACTCAGCGCAAGCGATTAACGAAAAGAAATTATAATTTGGGCGGGTTACCTCTCTTTTGTAAATAGCTTGGATAAGTTCGCTTGTAAGTCCGATCAAACCTCTGTTTCTGTGAAAGTAATATAATAATCTTCTTCCGCAAAATTTTTAAATCTTCGAAAATAACAAAGTTATTTTAGTAAAATTTTGCATTTTTGCCTTTATAGAGATTAGTACCTACATACCAAATTTGAGGATTCTAGCTTTATAGAAAATTATATAATGTGGGTTTATTTTTTCCTGCAGGGGACCTAATGACAATTTATTTAACTTCACTAACAGAAAAAAATTCTGCGAAAATTCGCTTAAAATAATTCTATTAGTCGCTGAAAAAGTTATTCCCTCGAAAATTCGCATAAACATTTTAATCTGCAAAGAAATTCTAAGTAAATGTTGTAATAGTTATTTATGTACCAAGGGTATAAATAGATGTTTATGCCCAGAGCGACGATTTTACAAATCCGGGGCCTCCGGCCCGAGGGTTTGTAAGTCGCTCGAGGGCATACATCTCTATTTATACCAGCGGTGCATACAAAATTTTATGTCATACTAATCATACCCAAACAATGAAACATGAATCACCGTTTGCTGAGGGCAACCTAACTATCACCGGATCTTTTCAGAACTGTCAATTTTATGTTAATTCGACTAAATAATGTTAATTAAATATTTAGATATTACTTTTATTTCATTATCTGTAATTTCATTAATAAAGGTTATTAAAGAAGTCAAACAAAAATTATTTGTTTTGATGTGCGCACGGGCCATAAAGTGTAGGTTTTGCCCGCGCGGGCCATAAAGTGTACTTTATGGCCCGAGGGCATAAAGTACAGCATTATGTAGTTGGTAACTAAGCAATAAAAACACAATAGTGAACTAGTATGACATAAAAGTAATTAAAATTTTGTTTTACGAAAACTGGCTAAAAATCTTTCCAAATTTGATTACGAAAGTTCACTCAAAAATATTTTTTACAAAAAAAAAGTTGTCTACAAACATCGGACCTGGACGAGATCATCAGTATATATAAAAAAATCTATGAAATATATGGTTTGTCCGTTCATTATTTTAGTGACTGAAGCGCGCGATATTTAATTTTTTTTTGTGTTAAATAAGGAAATAAAACTGTTTAAAACACAAATTTAAGCTGTTTGAAAACACCGCAGGGGTCACACAAGGGTCTATTTCAAATAAGTTTTCTGCAAGTATTTTAGTCAAATGAAGAACAATAACTGCTGAAATAGAAATTTAAGACTGTTAAACACAGGTCGTTTACTTTCCACAGCTTCCCTCTTGCAGTACAGTATGTACGTATAAGCTGCTGTGGAAGCCTAGAACCGTCACAAAACAAGAGACGGCGCTTCGGGCTATTCTTCACTGCATTAGATGGCAGTATTTGCCTTAAAGCCGACTTGTTGAAGTGCAAGTATGGCATACTGGATGAAACCACTCTGTGTCTCCTGCTATATATCTTACTGCAAGTTCTGGCAGGACTGAAGTGCTTGTGGCTAGCGACAGATGCGATTCAAGGTCCGTCGTGGAGTCGTGGTAATAGCCAGAACAGTAGTTGCTTTCACTTACTTTTCACAGCTTCCTTCTTCCTGTACTGTGTATACGTGGAAGTAAAGGCTGCAGCTGTGGAAGCCTAGAACCGACCAGTGTTGCCAATTTAATGATTTTCCAATTAGATCTAGTGGTTTTTTGCACTGTCTTGTGGACAAATCTGCCATCTAGCGGCTGATGATTTTTTTAATGTGACTTTTATCTTTTTAGTGTTTTTTCTGGTGGGATTTACAATTTCGTCAGCAAACTCGAGCGTCCATTAATTTTATTAATTAATTGTTCGTCTAAAGAGATTGTTTTGATAATAATCTGGAAATAAAAAAATATCCCTTTGTTCTGTGCTGTTTATGCCACTTGACATAGAGTAACTTACTCTGTGCTACTTGATGGTTCGTTTCAGCTAGTCCTAGAGGAGATAATTACATAAAACCGAAATTATTATTACTATGGAAGGCTTATGACCGTGACAGTGACAGACGAAAAACGGTATTATTGTCAATTTGTCATGTCATGTTCATGTTTGTATTTTGTATCCCCTGTTGGATGCGTAATAAATAAGTAAGTCAGCAGTCGAAAACAAATCCAGCAAGCTTTACTAAAAACTGTCTTATAGTTAACGGCGTCATATGCTACAATTCTGACAAAGTATCATTACGAACATGCCTTTATATTCTATGTAACAAGCGTTTGTTATAAATTTTAGATGTCTAAAAAGCAGTACACTCAAAAGTTTCGAAGTAACCGGCTACAAGACCCAGATTTAAAACGCTGATTAACTTCAGTAGTTAATACTACAAGCTCTGGTCCTGTAGCAAAGTGTACAATGCTGTCTTGTCCAACCGTTATGGCGATTTAAAAGCTCATGCTAAAACAAAAAACAGAACGCTAATGCTAGAATATTTGGTGTTACACAAACAAAAATATCCTTCCCAAACGAGACCGCTATTAATAAAGCCAATATTTTCGAGGCTCAGTAGGCATTGTTTATTGCACGTCACACTGCTGTACATTTAACCGATCACTTGTTTGAACTTTGCTTATGCATTTTTTGTGATTGCCCTTATACTCACAATATGAAGATGCACAGGACTGAATGTGCAAACATTATAAGAAACGTTCTGCGTCCTCACTTTGTCGATGAGCTTAAAGAAGATATTTTTTTTTTGTTCCCTCAGGGCTCGTCCGCGGCCTTGCCGCCCCGATAGCACCGCAACCCTTGGTTGATTGTGCATACCCCTAGTCTTACTCCACTCATTCCAAAATCACTGTGCCTTGAACTAGTCTGCACAGCGATTGGTAGGGTGAAGTTTTATATTGCTCTTCTCCGGTCTAGAGTGACCGTAGATCAGTTGTCTTTTCCGGTCCAGAGCTATACACTCGCACAAGATGTGCTGGGCTGATTCCTCCCCCTCGCCGCAGAGTCTGCATGCGAGGTCCCCTTCGAACCGCCCCATTTTATGTAGGTGTTTCTTGACGGCCATGTGTCCCGTCAAGAGACCTGTTGTGTTTCTGAGCTGTCCTCTGCTAAGGTTTAGCAGCTCCACAGCTCTCTTTGAACTGGGTCCGTCAATTATTGACTTCCCATGTCTGAGCCCTGGACAGTCCGCCCAGTACACCTTGTGTTGGTTTCTGACCCAGGACTTAATGGCTCCCCTGGCAGTGCTCTTTGACACGCCCAGAGCCGGTTCTGGTCCCATAAATGGTTCTGCTGACCCTCTCTTCGCGAGACTGTCAGCTTCTTCATTGCCTTTGACCCCCGAGTGACCCGGCACCCAGATGAGGGTCACCTCATTCTGCCCAGCCAGGTCGCTCGTCTCGTCTCGGCACTCACTCACCAGCCAGGAATTTACCCGTGGGCTACTTAGTGCCTTAAGGGCTGCCTGGCTGTCTGTGGCTATGAGGATCCGCTTGTTGGTGTAGCCCCTCCTCTTGTTCTCCCGCACACAGTGCAGGATGGCGTACATCTCGGCCTGAAACACCGTTGCATGGGCTCCGAGGGAAATACTGTGACTTACCCTCGGTCCTTCCGAGTAAACACCTGCCCCCGTCCCACGCTCCCCGCCAGATCCGTCCGTGAACCAGACGAGCGCGTCCCGTGGTATGCCCGGCGTCTCCTCCCGCCATGCCCCGCGATCAGGGATTTCCACTGTGAAGTTGTTTTCCCTGCACATTCGCGGGCTCGCGAAGTCTGACCTCATTTCAAGCATGGGTTCCTTCACGATCTGCTGAATTTTGCAGTGGCCCCTGAAGCCTGGGTTGATCTTCAGTCTACCATTGCAGGCTAGTCTGTATAGTCCTAGCCTGGCCTCTCCCATAATAACTAAGTGTAGGGGGGGTAGATCCAGGAACACCTCCATGGCGGCTGTTGGGGTTGAAGACATGGCCCCTGTGATGCCTAGGCAAGCCATCCTTTGGATCTTGCCTAGTTTTTGTTTGGCACTGGATTGTGTCACCTTAGGCCACCAGACCAGTGCCGCATATGTTAACGATGGTCTGACCACCCTTGTGTACAGCCAGTGGGCCATACTAGGTCTTAGTCCCCACGTTTTTCCATATAGCCGCCTAGTGACGGCTAAGGTCATGACTGCCTTACGCAGTATTTTTCCAATGTGACCATTCCAGGTTAGCTTAGAGTCCAATACGACCCCAAGATATTTTACCTCCCTGGCCATTGGAACGCTCCTACCGTATAGAGTGAGAGTTCTGTGGCTTTCACACTTCCTCCTCCTCGTAAACGGCACGACGGTTGCTTTCTCGGGGCTCACCCCGAGCCCTTGATCAACCGTCTACCCTTCCACCACTTTCAGTGCAGTCTGCATACGCTCCCACACTGCCTGTGTGACCTTTCCTCGGACTATGATGACAATGTCGTCCGCATAGCCCTGTACCTCATACCCCCCTCCCGAGAGCCTCCTCAGCAGGCCGTCCACGACTAGACACCACAGCAAGGGAGACAGAACGCTCCCCTGCGGACACCCCGCCGCGACCCCCGCCAGCAGAGTCCCTCCCGCGAGTGAGGTGAACACCGCCCTGTCCCTGAGCATGGAACCGATCCACCTGCAGCATGTCTCCTCTATTCCACGCTCCCGGGCAGCTGCCAGAACCGATCCGAACGAGGTGTTGCTAAAGGCCCCCTCTATGTCTAGGAAGGCCCCCAGCGCCACCTCCTTGTTCTCCAGCGTATTCTCCAGTTTCAGCACCAGTTGGTGCAGTGCTGTTTCTGTTGAGAATCCTGCTCTGTATGCATATTGTCCGCAGTGTAGAGGATATGCTTCCAGTACACCGCCCCTAATGTGCCGGTCAAGCAGTTTTTCCACTGTTTTCAGCAAGAAGGACATGAGACTTATTGGCCTCAGGGACTTTGCCTGGTCTGTTGGACGCCCAGGTTTAGGAATAAATACAACCCTGGCCAGTCTCCATGCCCTCGGAATGTACCCCAGAGCCAGGCTGGCCCTCATAATGAGGGTAAGCACCGGCGCCAGTATATCTATCCCCTGTTGGAGCATGATGGGCATTATTCCATCAAATCCCGGCGATTTGTATGGCTTAAAGCTGTTAATGGCCCATCTGATTTTGCTCCAGGTAACCACCTCTTTAGCGACTGTCCAGTCTACTCTAGATGCCCGCCTATAAGGCGCCTCTATTTCTGAGTGTTCCCAGTCCGGAGGTGATTGGTTTATTATGTTACAGCCGGGGAAGTGCGTCTGGAGTAAAATTTCCATAGTTTCCTCCCCCGAGCTTGTAAAGCCTCCCGTGGGTGTTCTAAGGGAGCCTATGTTAGTCTGAGGGCCCTTAGGCAGGATCTTGTGTAGTCGAGCACTCTCGGACGTGTTTTCCACTTCTTCGCGGTGCCTCCTCCACGACTCCTTCTTGGCGTCCCTCAGTCTTTTGTTATAGGTCGATAGGGCCTGTCTATATTCATCCCATGCTCCCGACCTTTTGGCCGCGTTAAACAGCTTACGAACCTGCGTCCTCCTTTGCCTGAGGTCCTCGTTCCACCATGGGACGTTCCTGGTGGACACCCTCATTTTCAGGGGGCAGTTGGCGTTATAGGCCTAGGTAATTGCGTCTCGCAATTGGACTGCTGCAATCTCGAGGTCTATTGAATCCCTTATGGCACTCTCAACCCCCCGCAGTTCCACAGCTAGGTCTGCCCTGTAGGCTTCCCAGTCCGCCTTGCGGGGGTCCCGGTACCATACCGTTTCTCTTTCGACTTTGGCGATTTCAAACCGGATGTATCTGTGGTCTGAGCTACTCACTTCCCCAGACACAGCCCAGCTTTTAACAAAGTCACCCAGAAACTGGGTGGAAACTGTTAGGTCTAAAACTTCCTCACGCCGTGTTGTGACGAATGTCGGTTTATTACCTCTATTCAATATGTCTAAATTAAATTTCATAAAGAATTGTAAAAGTGCCTCACCCCTAGAGTTTGTGTCCGAGCTACCCCACAACTCATGGTGCGCATTCGCATCCATGCCGATGATGGTCTGCCATCCACCTGCTCTGCTACCCACCATCAGCTGCTCCAATTCGTTGGGTGGAGGAGGGTCCGTGCTGTCCCCTGGCAGATAGGCTGACGCGACAGTAATGTCCCTCAGCCCATCCGCTCCTCCACATCGGATTTTGATCGTTGCCAGGTCCCTGGAACAGAAATTCATTAGAGGGAGAAACTCTATCCCTTCCCTGACAAAAATGCAGGCCCTCGGATTCTCGCTGGACCTGCTGTAGATGAGCTTTCCAGTAGCTCCGCCGAGTCCCTTGATCTCTCCTTTGTAGGAGTACGGTTCCTGGATGAGGGCCACATCCGTGTTCCTCAGAGCCATTAGTAGTCCGGCCGTGGCTGCCCTACTGTGTTGGAGGTTGACCTGAAGGAACCTAAGTCCCATTAACCCTTAGTTGCTTCCCCAGTGGGCGGAAGCTAACCCTTCCCATGCCCCAGAATGCCTTGAAGGAGGTTCCTTCAAGGGCTCTGTAAGATGTTGGGTCGATCGAGAAGGCGAGCGTCTGTCCTTTCTCCTCTGCCTTCCTGCTTAGAACCGACCAGTGTTGCGTCCCCAGTTCAGGGTTCCGCGGAGCTCGCCGCCCTCCGGTGGGACCCAGCCTCCAGCTTGGGTGTCGGGGACAGGTCTCTGGCCGAAGCTACCCCCTGATCCCCCGTATCTACGCCGGTCGTGGGACCTCTAGAGTCCGCTGCCGCCCCCTGGCTCGTCTCCGTTTCCGGGATAGACTCAAGGCACAAGTCTGTAGCCGGAGCCACTCCTCGAGCCTCATTGGTTTTGGTTTTGTATGTGTTTATTATCTTCATGTTGTTCCCACGAGAATGGGGGAAATACTGTCCACACCATCAGAACCCCCTGTGTGGTGCAAGGCGGGTTACTCTGGAGGGTTGCCTGGTACTCCAGAGGTTCCGTTCACGACACCATCGCCCTGGTGCCATCCATCCATAGGCACGGGTCACGTGACACCGTAGATTGGGGGAGTTTAGTTGGACCTCCTTGTCTAGATCCGTCATGTTTAGTTATTAGCAGGGTCACCTCGTGCAGGATGCGGATTTTTACCGCGCATGACGGTCTTGGGGAAAGCTTCATCAGGAGTTTATGTTGTTATTTCCACTTCCTCAGCTTGCCCCCTGGAGTCCTTTGGCCCGCGACTCCCTAACCCCTAAAGAAGATATAGGTGAGAATTATTTCAGTCTTCTTATAGACCAGTCCACAAACGTTGTCACTGAAAAACATCTGAGTGTTGTAATAACAAAAATAACAAGCAGAAAAAATAATAACTACATTTCTAGATTTAGTTGTCTTAGAACTCTATGATGCTGAACACATTGTAGATTCTGTTAAGGAAATATTAAGAAAATACAACCTCAATATTATTAAGTTAGTTGGTATAGAAACTGATAACGTTTCAGTTATGGTGGGTATAAACAATGGGGTGTATGCAAGACTTAAGGAAGAGATACCACATTTGGTTCTAGTCAAACGTATATGTCATGCCCTCCAATTGGCTGTTTCAGCAACATCGAAAGAGACCTTTCCGAGGAATTTAGAATTCTTAATCCAAGAAACCTACAATTGGTTTAGTCATTCAACTTATCGTCAGAGAAGTTACAAACAAATTCATAAATGAAAATAACAATCCATTGAAAATTCTTCAAGCATGCAAGACAAGGTGGCTGTCAATTGAAACAGCTGTCAGTCGAATACTCGATCAATGGACTGAATTCAAGTGTCACTTTGAAATAACTAGCACAAATGATAAGTGTTACACAATAGAACTTCTTTATCAGATGTATAATGATGAGAAGAATAATGCACTGTTACTTTTCTTAAGACCTATCTTAGCCGAAGACGCCCTCGTGGCGCAGGTGTATAGGTGCCAGCCTGCTAAGCGAGAGGTCCCGGGTTCGATTCCCGGGCGAGCCAATTTGACTCTGTCTGGAAAATTTTAAAAAATATAGAATGATGGGGAAAATGTGCTAATGGCCTGAGATGCCGCAGCCAATAATATTAAATTTAAAAAAAAAAAAAAAATCTTAGCCGATGTTTACCGAGTAAACAAAATATTTGAAAGCAATAACACTGATGCGACTTTACTTTTCAACAATTTAGCTTTGTTTCTTGAATCTTTGGTACAAAAAGTTATCACTCTTGGAGGAAGGGTAGATATGTATGATGGAAATTTTTAAATAGTTGATTACATAGATAATCACTGTTACCTTGGTTACATGTTCGAAAATAAAAGAAGACAGCTGAAGGCATCAAAGATTATATGTGAAAATGAAGAGAATGATCTTCGCAAAAGATGTATAAATTTTTTAGTTGTTCTCATCACTGAGCTGAAGAATAGGTTACCCTCTAATGTTAATACTCTTAAGTATATATCTCTCTTGAGTGGTACAGTGCTCTCAAACACAGTAAACTTAGTTTCATTGACTTACTAAAGAAATTTGGAAAGACTGACAATCAAGTAGATACTATTCAAAATCAGTGGAATAGTATTCATCTAGTCAAGTGGACAGAAACTAGTAATACTGAAAAATTATGGGCCAAAGGCCAGGATTATAAGGGAGAATCTGGGAATCCCTGTGAAGAGTTAGCTGAATTTGCCCTTCAACTGTTGACTATTCCACACTCTAATGCAGAACCGGACAGACTATTTAGTTCTATGAATGTGTATAACAATGTCTAGTCTCTTGACTATAAAATCTGGCTTATCGTGAACTGATAAATGCTGCAATGATTACAAGTTAGCTGAAAGTGTTATTCATAAAATAAAAACAAATTATACATATTATAACACATCTGAAAATGATGTATTAGATTTTCCTATGTAACAAAATCGAATAAAATTTAAATATAACCTTCCATGGTGTCTTATTAAAAATGAAAAACTGGCTTTCAAATTAATACGTATAATGAAGTAATAGTTATTTTATTAAATCTTTTAAATTTTAAATAACTACAAAAGAAATAAGTTATCTTGGGGTTAAGGAGTCGCGGGCCAAAGGACTCCAGGGGGCAAGCTGAGGAAGTGGAAATAACAACATGAACTCCCAATGAAGCTTTCCCCAAGACCGTCATGCGCGGTAAAAATCCGCATCCTGCACGAGGTGACCCTGCTAATAACTAAACATGACGGATCTAGACAAGGAGGTCGAACTAAACTCCCCCAATCTACGGTGTCACGTGACCCGTGCCTATGGATGGATGGCACCAGGGCGATGGTGTCGTGAACGGAACCTCTGGAGTACCAGGCAACCCTCCAGAGTAACCCGCCTTGCACCACACAGGGGGTTCTGATGGTGTGGACAGTATTTCCCCCATTCTCGTGGGAACAACATGAAGATAATAAACACATACAAAACCAAAACCAATGAGGCTCGAGGAGTGGCTCCGGCTACAGACTTGTGCCTTGAGTCTATCCCGGAAACGGAGACGAGCCAGGGGGCGGCAGCGGACTCTGGAGGTCCCACGACCGGCGTAGATACGGGGGATCAGGGGGTAGCTTCGGCCAGAGACCTGTCCCCGACACCCAAGTTGGAGGCTGGGTCCCACCGGAGGGCGGCGAGCTCCGCGGACTCCGGGGGCCCCTCCACCAGTGAGGACTCTACTGTTAGAGTAGAGGGACTGCCCCGGCAGTCCAAGCGTCTTTCCGGGGCGCAAAGAAAGAAGCTCCGGAGGGCGCAAAAAATGGCGGCCGGGACCTGGACGGTCGAGAAACCTGTAAAGGCGCAAGAGGGGAGTGCGGGTCAGAAGAGGACGCGCTCGAACTCTAGCACGCCCACTACAGACAGACGTTCCAAAAGGGCCAGGGTGCCTGTAAAGGCGCAAGAGGAGAGTGCGAGTCGGAAGACGCCGCGCTCTGGCTCTAGCACGCCTACTACAGACAGACCTCCCAAAGGAACCAAGGCCGGAACACCGGCGCAGACTGGCTCTTACAGGGAGGCTGCGGAGGGCCTCGGGATGGCGGTGATTGACAGACGCCATCCTGAGGTCACGCTAGACCAGGGGAAGGCGGACCTGATCCAGGCTGCGGTGGTAGCTGCAGTGGACTCTCTTCAGGAAGGGGAGAGCCCGCCTCAGTTCCACCGGACGCGCCTGACGGGGGGCATCCTCTGGACAACCTGTGCCGGCCCGCAGTCGCGGGACTGGCTGCGGAAAACGATCGGGGGCCTCGGTCAGATTTGGGAGGGGGCGGACTTGACAGCCGTCGAGCCCAAGGAACTCCCAAAGAGACGCAAGGTCCTCGTACGGATCCCTGACACCGTCCCGCAGGAGACGGTGATCAGCAGACTTAAGATCCAGAACCCTGAACTGGGGACGCAACACTGGTCGGTTCTAAGCAGGAAGGCAGAGGAGAAAGGACAGACGCTCGCCTTCTCGATCGACCCGACATCTTACAGAGCCCTTGAAGGAACCTCCTTCAAGGCATTCTGGGGCATGGGAAGGGTTAGCTTCCGCCCACTGGGGAAGCAACTAAGGGTTAATGGGACTTAGGTTCCTTCAGGTCAACCTCCAACACAGTAGGGCAGCCACGGCCGGACTACTAATGGCTCTGAGGAACACGATGTGGCCCTCATCAAGGAACCGTACTCCTATAAAGGAGAGATCAAGGGACTCGGCGGAGCTACTCGAAAGCTCATCTACAGCAGATCCAGCGAGAACTTGTCAGGAAAGGGATAGAGTTTCTCCCTCTAATGAATTTCTGTTCCAGGGACCTGGCAACGATCAAAATCCGATGTGGAGGAGCGGATGGGCTGAGGGACATTACTGTCGCGTCAGCCTATTTGCCAGGGGACAGCACGGACCCTCCTCCACCCAACGAATTGGAGCAGCTGATGGTGGGTAGCAGAGCAGGTGGATGGCAGACCATCATCGGCATGGATGCGAATGCGCACCATGAGTTGTGGGGTAGCTCGGACACAAACTCTAGGGGTGAGGCACTTTTACAATTCTTTATGAAATTTAATTTAGACATATTGAATAGAGGTAATAAACCGACCTTCGTCACAACACGGCGTGAGGAAGTTTTAGATCTAACAGTTTCCACCCAGTTTCTGGGTGACTTTGTTAAAAGCTGGGCTGTGTCTGGGGAAGTGAGTAGCTCAGACCACAGATACATCCGGTTTGAAATCGCCAAAGTCGAAAGAGAAACGGTATGGTACCGGGACCCCCGCAAGGCGGACTGGGAAGCCTACAGGGCACACCTGGCTGTGGAACTGCGGGGAGTTAAGAGTACCATAAAAAATTCAATAGACCTCGAGATTGCAGCAGTCCAATTGCGAGACGCAATTACCTCGGCCTATAACGCCAACTGCCCCCTGAAAATGAGGGTGTCCACCAGGAACGTCCCGTGGTGGAACGAGGACCTCAGGCAAAGGAGGACGCAGGTTCGTAAGCTGTTTAACGCGGCCAAAAGGTCGGGAGCATGGGATGAATATAGACAGGCCCTATCGACCTATAACAAAAGACTGAGGGACGCCAAGAAGGAGTCGTGGAGGAGGCACTGCGAAGAAGTGGAAAACACGTCCGAGAGTGCTCGACTACACAAGATCCTGTCTAAGGGCCCTCAGACTAACATAGGCTCCCTTAGAACACCCACGGGAGGCTTTACAAGTTCGGGGGAGGAAACTATGGAAATTTTACTCCAGACGCACTTCCCCGGCTGTAACATAATAAACCAATCACCTCCGGACTGGGAACACTCAGAAATAGAGGCGCCTTATAGGCGGGCATCTAGAGTAGACTGGACAGTCGCTAAAGAGGTGGTTACCTGGAGCAAAATCAGATGGGCCATTAACAGCTTTAAGCCATACAAATCGCCGGGATTTGATGGAATAATGCCCATCATGCTCCAACAGGGGATAGATATACTGGCGCCGGTGCTTACCCTCATTATGAGGGCCAGCCTGGCTCTGGGGTACATTCCGAGGGCATGGAGACTGGCCAGGGTTGTATTTATTCCTAAACCTGGGCGTCCAACAGACCAGGCAAAGTCCCTGAGGCCAATAAGTCTCATGTCCTTCTTGCTGAAAACAGTGGAAAAACTGCTCGACGGTGTACTGGAAGCATATCCTCTACACTGCGGACAATATGCATACAGAGCAGGATTCTCAACAGAAACAGCACTGCACCAACTGGTGCTGAAACTGGAGAATACGCTGGAGAACAAGGAGGTGGCGCTGGGGGCCTTCCTAGACATAGAGGGGGCCTTTAGCAACACCTCGTTCGGATCGGTTCTGGCAGCGCCCGGGAGCGTGGAATAGAGGAAACCTGCTGCAGGTGGATCGGTTCCATGCTCAGGGACAGGGCGGTGTTCACCTCACTCGCGGGAGGGACTCTGCTGGCGGGGGTCGCGGCGGGGTGTCCGCAGGGGAGCGTTCTGTCTCCCTTGCTCTGGTGTCTAGTCGTGGACTGCCTGCTGGGGAGGCTCTCGGGAGGGGGGTATGAGGTACAGGGCTATGCGGACGACATTGTCATCATAGTCCGAGGAAAGGTCACACAGGCAGTGTGGGAGCGTATGCAGACTGCACTAAAAGTGGTGGAAGGGTGGACGGTTGATCAAGGGCTCGGGGTGAGCCCCGAGAAAGCAACCGTCGTGCCGTTTACGAGGAGGAGGAAGTGTGAAAGCCACAGAACTCTCACTCTATACGGTAGGAGCGTTCCAATGGCCAGGGAGGTAAAATATCTTGGGGTCGTATTGGACTCTAAGCTAACCTGGAATGGTCACATTGGAAAAATACTGCGTAAGGCAGTCATGACCTTAGCCGTCACTAGGCGGCTATATGGAAAAACGTGGGGACTAAGACCTAGTATGGCCCACTGGCTGTACACAAGGGTGGTCAGACCATCGTTAACATATGCGGCACTGGTCTGGTGGCCTAAGGTGACACAATCCAGTGCCAAACAAAAACTAGGCAAGATCCAAAGGATGGCTTGCCTAGGCATCACAGGGGCCATGTCTTCAACCCTAACAGCCGCCATGGAGGTGTTGCTGGATCTACGCCCCCTACACTTAGTTATTATGGGAGAGGCCAGGCTAGGACTATACAGACTAGCCTGCAATGGTAGACTGAAGATCAACCCAGGCTTCAGGGGCCACTGCAAAATTCAGGAGATCGTGAAGGAGCCCATGCTTGAAATGAGGTCAGACTTCGCGAGCCCGCGAATGTGCAGGGAAAACAACTTTACAGTGGAAATCCCTGATCGCGAGGCATGGCGGGAGGAGATGCCGGGCATGCCACGGGACGCGCTCGTCTGGTTCACGGACGGATCTGGCGGGGAGCGTGGGACGGGGGCAGGTGTTTACTCGGAAGGACCGAGGGTAAGTCGTAGTATTTCCCTCGGAGCCCATGCAACGGTGTTTCAGGCCGAGATGTACGCCATCCTGCACTGTGTGCGGGAGAACAAGAGGAGGGGCTACACCAACAAGCGGATCCTCATAGCCACAGACAGCCAGGCAGCCCTTAAGGCACTAAGTAGCCCACGGGTAAATTCCTAGCTGGTGAGTGAGTGCCGAGACAGGACGAGCGACCTGGCTGGGCAGAATGAGGTGACCCTCATCTGGGTGCCGGGTCACTCGGGGGTTAAAGGCAATGAAGAAGCTGACAGTCTCGCGAAGAGAGGGTCAGCAGAACCATTTATGGGACCAGAACCGGCTCTGGGCGTGTCAAAGAGCACTGCCAGGGGAGCCATTAAGTCCTGGGTCAGAAACCAACACAAGGTGTACTGGGCGGACTGTCCAGGGCTCAGACATGGGAAGTCGATAATTGACGGACCCAGTTCAAAGAGAGCTGTGGAGCTGCTAAACCTTAGCAGAGGACAGCTCAGAAACACAACAGGTCTCTTGACGGGACACATGGCCGTCAAGAAACACCTGCATAAAATGGGGCGGTTCGAAGGGGACCTCGCATGCAGACTCTGCGGCGAGGGGGAGGAATCAGCCCAGCACATCTTGTGTGAGTGTATAGCTCTGGACCGGAAAAGACAACTGATCTACGGTCACTCTAGACCGGAGACAGAGCAATATAAAACTTCACCCTACCAATCGCTGTGCAGGCTAGTTCAAGGCACAGTGATCTTGGAATGGGTGGAGTAAGACTAAGGGTATGCACAATCAACCAAGGGTTGCGGTGCTATCGGGGCGGCAAGGCCGCGGGCGAGCCCTGAGGGAACCAAAAAAAAAAGTTATCTTCTTCTTCTTATTGGCGTTTGTTTGGTTAACAGTTCGCCAGTTCGTTCAACTTTATGATAGGTTATGTTATTATTTGTTTAGTGGGTTATTTAGCGGGAGACTTGAAATTCTGGTGGTTTTCTAATGGGAAATGACTTCACGTCTATCATATATATTTATATATACAGGATAAAATATATGGAATATTTTTATCGATATGGTTTCTATTAGTACCTATTTATATACATCAATTTGCCCAGTGTTTTGATTTTTATTTTGGTTTTAAAAGCTCTTCATTAACCCGGCATTAGTCGCTAGATATTTCAAAACGCTCTTTGTCGCGCGTCGAATGTAACCATATATACATATATATATATATATATATATATATATATATATATATATATATATATATATATATATATATATATATATATCCTGCACAGAATTTGAAATTTTAACACATAAATATATTTATAGACAAGACAATTGTAATGTTTTATTCCAAATATTTTATTACCAATTCCAGTTTTAGTCTGAGTCTGATGAGCTCCCTAAACAGTTAGACTCAGACTAAAACTGGAATTTGTAATAAAATATTTGGAATAAAACATTAAAATTGTCTTGTCTATAAATATATTTATGTGTTGGAATATATATATATATATATATATATATATATATATATATATATTCCTGCACAGAATTTGAAATTTTAACACATGTATATATTATAGTAGATGCATGATCCTGGCAAAGGGGCCTCTGGCACGAATTACATAATGTTTTGCTTTTTCTGTTTTACCGACGAGGACAAAAATAGCAAAAGCGGCTGGCTACATTTTCTGCTGGTGGCGGATTCTCCACCTACCAATTCTTCCTATAGGGGTACGCAATGCCAGTGGCAAATTTGTAACCTGTAAGCGGGTTTCGAGATGTGGTCTGATGAGTGCAAGCGCTAAATCCTTTATAAACAGACGTCTCTCCTTTATAAACTTTTTAATATTGTTATTGGCTGTGTACATTATATAACTATTTACGATACCAATATTCAGCATTGAAAAGTATGTCGTCAAGCTCATTCTAGAAACGGAATATAATGTTTTTATTTCATCCACCACATGAACGGCCCCCTTGGTTAGATTATAAAAAGTAATAACCTCAGGTTTTACCTGGTCTGCCGTATCTTCGTCTATAGCGTAGTCATCGTGCATGGTTGCTACAAGCAGTACGTTTTTTCCTTTACGTGGGACATTGGACACAAGCAAAATACCTTCTGAAAAAGCAAACATACTGCTGAGCGGCTTGCGTTCTTTTGTGTTTATAAATTCTGGAGGTAACTCTCGTTTATTCTTCCTCAACCTTCCGACAATTGTTGTCCGATGGTTTCTGAGAAGATCCTTCGCCAAGGGCACAGATGTGAAATAATTATCCATCGTTACGTTTCTACCGGTGTTCAAGATGGGGCTGATAAACCGCTTAGTGACACTAGCTGCGCTGTTGTCAAGTTGGTAAGGACCAGGTGGTTGTTTTCCGGCATATATTTCTAAATTTGCTGTGTAGAACGTTCTTGCGTCAACCAGTGTGTAAATGTTGATGCCATATTTTGCTGTCGTGTTCGCAATGTACTGTCGAAATTTGCAGCGTCCTCTGAATACCTCCAACATTTCGTCGACAGTTACGTATACACCTACTTGGTAATTGTTCTTGCAACGTTGTACAAAATCTTCGAACTGTTTCCTTATTGGTGCTATGTTGTCAATAGCTTCTCGATCATTTCTGTTCAAAATATTGTCAACCCGCAATGCGCTTAGTAGTGTATAAAATCGACGCTTCGACATTGTGGCTCGAAAACATTCGGGAGCTGTACTGTCATCTGTCCACAATTCATTGAGGTTGACATGGTGACCAAATATAGAGGTCCTATAAGAGCCTGAATTTCTTGCACGGTCGTGTCAAGACAATCTCTTTCCCCAACATATCTTCGTCGTTTTTGTATCAAATAAATATTTATGCAGGTTACTACTTCCTGGATTAACTGTTCTGGAAAAAATAGTTCCCAACATTCTAAGGGAGATCTAGCATTACTGGCTGCGGCTTTTACTCTTGGTACATGAGAAACTATATTATGTGCTCTAGTACGCCCTGTGGTAGGTGTTTTAGCCATTCGGTTGTCTTGTTCTCTTTTCCCAGAAACTTTGGACAGTGTCAGGATGATAATTATTGGCATCTGGTAAATCAGAACTGTTTGACTGCTCGGAATCTGTCTTGTGGGAACTTTCAATGTCGTCCAGTCGTAAACTCTCATCTAGAACTTCTAAATCAATTGGCGGACCGTCTGTAACAATAAGAGCAATTTTAAGTTTTTGAATATTTTGCAGTTAAAATATGGATTATAGTAGATACAAATTAATATTAGAATGGTCGAATAGTGAGTAGTACAGTAAAAATTCTCGATTTATTATGTTGCGTGCGCAATAAACGTTACGAAAAACCTGAACTACAAGACTAATAATAGAAAATCATATCGTAAACAGGCACTTACCTTTGTTTCTGCCCTGGTCAAATTGTAACAAAACAAGTTCGACAAGTCTCCTTCCTCGGCTAGTCATCCTGCTTGCATAAAAGTTCACACAGAAGTAAAGTTGAGCAGCGAACCGTTCAAGTCTACTGAGATTTAAACTTAGGCCGTTAGTCGCTATATGAAGGTCACCTTCACACTTATGGTCACCACCTTATTAAAATGACTGCCATATGTATACTGAGTTAATCTGCCGTAACAGCAGATAAACACAATGTAGTAGGAGGTTACCTTGAGTATATGGTGGGGTGGCAAAAGCCTGTCTCATTGGGTGACGGAATCATTAAGAATGTGCCAAAAGTGTGAAGGTTGTGCTCATAGCAGCGACTAACCGCGGATTAAAGAAATGTGTATACAATACTTACATGTACAGGTACATAATAAATACAATTAAATACATTTCTAATTGATACCGGTGCGGGTACCTGCTACCCGGTGTTATGTTATATTATAATACATATTTGGCTAGAATATGGTAGTTGTTGGTTCTTGGGCTTTCCGTTGATGTATTTGGGTAGGAGAGCCCCCACCCTACGATATTGTGTTGGTAGATGTTGGTGAATGTGTGCCTGATGGGCGGGGTATTTTAAGGAGTGTGTATTATGGTGTGTGTGTGTGTGTGTGTGTGTGTGTGTGTGTGTGTGTGTGTGTGTGTGTGTGTGTGTGTGTGTGTGTGTGTGTGTGTGTGTGTGTGTGTGTGTGTGTGTGTGTGTGTGTGTGTGTGTGTGTGGGCGCGCGCGCGATGGTGTGTGTGTGTGTGTGTGTGTGTGTGTGTGTGTGTGTGTGTGTGTGTGTGTGTGTGTGTGTGTGTGTGTGTGTGTGTGTGTGTGTGTGTGTGTGTGTGTGTGTGTGTGTGTGTGTAGGTAGACGTGTGTTGTGTATGTATTAGTTTTTGTGTTGGATATGCTATGTATCTAGAAGTATGTAATATATGGGTTTGTTTTTTAACCTGGTTTTATTTTCAATTTGTGTTTTGGGATTAATGTGTTTGGTTAGTTAAGTTGTGGCTGTTTTGTTGTAGTCGAAATTAGCTGTTTTTTCATATATTGCTTCCTTTATTGTTTTCATGTCGGTGCGTTTGTGTAAATCACGTATTGGTGTTTGTCGAGAGAGTCCAGTTATCATTAGTAGTGTTTTGTTTTGAAAAACTTATAGTTTGTTGATGTGTGTTTGGGATGCGTTACTCCAGACCGAGCAGGCGTATTATATTATTGGCAGTATATATGTTTTGTATATCCGTAGTCTTGTGGCTATGTCAAGGGGGTTATTTTTGGTTAGGAGGGGAAAGAGGGTTGCTCTGCCTACTTTGGTTTGTTGAGTATATTTATGAGGTGTTGCTGGAATGTCAGTTTGGTGTCAAGGAGTACCTCAGATATTTTGTGGTTGTTGTGGTGTCTATTGTTTGACCATGTATTTTCAGTTGCGTAATCGCTGTCTTGTGCCTTTGTGTAAAGTAGGGCAGGGTTGTTTTGATGGGATTCAACTTAATTTTCCATTTGAAAAGGCATTGGTATATAGTGTTAATGTGGTTTTGTATGTAAGTAGTCGCTTGGTCTGGGGACCATGATTTCGCCAGAATCGCAGTGTCGCCTGCAAAGAGTGGTAATGTGGTCTTGTCTGTTTATGGTATGTCTTGGGTGGATAAGTTGTATAGTAGTGGGGAAAGAATAGGATCCCTTGCGGTACTCCTGCTACATTATTATGTCTTTCTGATAATGCGTTGGTGTAGATTTTTACTTGAAAGGTTCGGTTTTAAAAAATGAGGTGATGAGCTTGAGGAGATACGTAGGGATCTGTAAGTTGGTAAGTTTGTAAAGTAGTCCTTGATGCCATCTCGATGTCTAGTGTTAAGAGAGCTATCGTGTGTTTTGTATTGATGCGTGTGTTATTTTGTCTGTTATTCTGGTAAGTTGTAGTTTAGTGTTTCGTTTATTTTAAAAGCTGTATTGTTCCTGTGGGTTTTTTTCCTACCTCAGGGCTCGTCCGCGTCTTTCTCGCGCCGATAGCACCGCAGTCCTGTGGTATTAGTTTGTTTTGTTTTGCGTAGTGTTTTAGTCTGGTCAGTATAAGTTTTTCAAATAGTTTTCCGAGTGTTGGTACTAAGCTTATTGGTCTACAGTTTGTAGCAAAGAGAGGATCTTTGTTGGGTTTAAGAAAGGGTAGTACTATTGCATGTTTCCAAATTGTTGGGAAATATTGCTGTGTTAGGCAAGCATTTAGTAATATGGTGATAAAGTTATTCTATTTGGTGGAGCTGCTTTTAATAATGCTGTATTTGTTATGTTGTCATGTCCAGGTGTTTTTTTGGTTGGTAGTTGTTTAATGACCGATCGAACCTCCTGTGTAGTCGTGTGCTTCTCTGCTGGGAGTTGTTGGTGTCGTGTTTAGTAGGTGTGAATAGGTAGTATTTACTGCACTACGTGTGGTTGTGTCTAGTTAATTGATGGTTGCGTTCGTATTAATCTGCTATGTGTTCAGCTTTTTCACTGGGTGTGTATACGATACCTTGTGGTGTGTGTAGTTTTATGATTGTGTGTGTGTGTTTGTTGTGTTCTTGTTTAATATTGTTTGCCAATTTGTATAGTTTATGTGGTGTTTGATTGACTTTCCTTAGCGTATTCTCCCAGCAGTTTGGTTGGTAGATTTTTATTTCTTGCTTTATTTTCTTGGTCAGTTGCTTGTGCGAGTCTTTATGATGTGGCGGTCGATTTCGTTACATTTGGCGTCGTACATAGTTAAGGTGTTTTATCATGTTTTTAACGTGTGGTGGTAATTGTTTGGTTAGGTTTTTTTGTTTTTGTCATAGTGGCTGCTTGGAGTGCTGATTGTAGGGTGGAAGTTAGTTTTTTTGATTTCCTCGTCTACTTGAGTTGTGGTTGTATATTAGCTTCAGTGAGTATTTGTTTGTATTTCTTCTAATCGATAATATTGTATGTGCAGGGTATGTCTACATTTGGTTGGAAATTTGTATTTGTTTTGATAGTGATTAGTATTGGGAGGTGTTACGAGAGATCATTAATTGCTATTGGGGTGGAACTACTGATATTTTTTTGCTAGAGTTATGTCTATTGTACTAGGTCGTGCGTCTGTGTCTGAAAGGGTGTGTGGTTGTTACGTGAGTGGTCAAGTGTAAGGTTAGGATTGTTACTTAGAAATATGAGAAGGGTGCGTCCGTGTTGATTTGTTGTATAGCAGTTCCAGTTTGGGTGTTGTGAATTTAAGTCTCCCAGAAGTACGGTTGGTGTGATTTGTCTAAAGAGGTGTTGTAGTTCTTGAAGTTCAAGTCTGCTGGATGGGGGCTGATATGCGCTGATTATAGTTATATTGAACAAGGTGAGTGTCTGTATCTCCATGCTCGTGTTTATGTGGTTTTGGGCTATTTCAAGTTGAAGTATATTTTTTGTAATATGTCACTAGGCCTTTTGTTCGTCCGTTGGGAGTATTGTAAGAGCAATAACCTGCAAGCGTGCGTGCGGGGGCTCTCTGTTGTTTGGTTTTGTTTTCGAGACTGAGGCTATGTCTATATTATGTTCGTGAATGAAGTCGTGTAGTTCGTGTGTGGTCTTGTATAGGCCACGGGAGTTCCAGTATATGATTTTTATGGTATTTTTATTCTGCATTATGGAGTGATTAATTGTGTTAATGTGGCCATCATAGCCTGCATTTGGTTTAGCATATTGTAAAACGTTGCCAAAAAGTTGTTGTATTTGGTCTGGTTGGGCATTGCTTTTGATTACCTTTGAGTAAGATTTTACATTTGTTTTGTGACGAAGTCTATATTTTCAGAACAGCTGTATGTACTGGAAACGGCTGTTCGAAAATAAATATAATATAATTCATACAAATAAAAATTCCACGCAGTAAAAATTATTATCTTCATCATTAACATTTCTTAAAAGTACGCATTTTTGAATTATAGCGGTGGAGTAAAAACATATCTGCAGAGATAAGGATAAGGTATCTTCCACCGATTAAGATGTTTCAGCCGGGGACGGCAGAGAGAATTTAACTACTGAGGTAGATAGTTCACCGTTTGCCGTAGCGTGTTGAAAAATATTTAGCTGGAAATTATATTCAAGAAATAGAGTCAGTTTATAGAAGTTGTAGAGGAACGTCAGTATACCGTACCCTCTTGTCCGTGGTTGTGAGAGACAAGTCCGTGGCGTAATAAACCTATCTAACGCCGTCGAGGTAAGAATATTTTAGTTTTGCCTTATTTGATATAATTGTAGCGAATTTTCGGATATTTTCCCTCAGTCCCCACGTGCCTACCCGTCGACGTCGAGACCACGAGATTTAGTGCCGTTCCCCTTCACGATCCTATCCCCTCATTGTTAGCGTGTCATAATACTTCTGGAAGGTGATGCTGTATTTAACACAGACCTTCTAAGGGTATTAACTACGACTGTTCCAAGTCGACTCTGGCCTGGACGCTGTAGTACACAAGCAGGCCAAGGTCGAGTTGGGATACGACAATATCCTTTTACAGGGTGTTCCCCTGTAACCCTCCCGCTCCTTATCGACGCCCTGACGTCGAGGCGCTGGATCTCTTGTTGTCGACTCCGTCGGCTAGGCGCCTTTTTAGCTATTTGAGGAGCGCGTCTCCAATTGACCCGTTTAACGGCTGCATCCACGAGTTGTAAACCACCGCACTCGAGGTTTCCGTCCGCGTGACTCCCGCATTTTCTTTCCGTGGGGAATAAGTGATTTCGTTGGCCCGTCACCAGCAATACGACTTGTCTTAGAGTAAGTTAGAGCGATAAGTACATTTCATATTGTGAGCATACCAGTGTGTTGTAAAATCTTATAATGTAATAAATAGAGTGGAAACTACGTTCAGTTTGTTTCATAATCTTAAACAAATCTGCTACACCCTTATAAACTTTCGGAAGGTCAGGTAAATACCGGGGGAGCGATTAAAGCCCGCAACCCCGGAGGTATCTATACGGCCTGCTACATCACAGGCTACCGGACCCTCTCCACGGAGCTACCCAGGCACTCCGGCCACGTCGGTGGTCGGAGTCTTGTGACGAGGTCGCACACACCCTCGTAGGGAGTAAACCCTCTAAAATCTGGCGCCCGGGACCGTTCCTGTAAATCCATTGATCCGTTTTACCGTATAATTCACCCCGCAAGTCAGGCCTCGTTACAGTTTGATGGGGTGTGTATATGTGTGGGGTGTATGTGTTGGGTGTCGTTTGATTATTATGTGTCGATGTTTGATTTGAGGGGTGTTTTAAAGCGGGGAAAGCGTCTAGTGTTAATGTTGGCTCTCTTATCTTAGGCATTTGTTGGTTCCTGGTTGTTTCTAGTTTTACCAAATATTTTTGTATTTCTGTGCATTCTTGGTAGTTGGCTGGGTGGGCTCCTAGGCAGTTGCAACACTGTGCTTTACTTGTTGCTGTTTTTTGTAGTGTACAATACTGTATTGAGTGGTGGCCGATGCATTTTACGAATCTTGCTGGATAATGGCAGTTTGATGATCCATGTCATAGTTTTTGGCACTTATCTCAATTAATTCGCTTAAGGTAGCCAAATTTTAAACGAACCGTGAAATGTATCGAGCTGCTGACATCTAGGACGCAACAAGGAACTTTGTTTGTAAGATGGCTTCGGTACAAATTCTGTGTGTCAGGTGCCGCCATACAATCCCTAACGATCTTTTAAAATCGTTAGTCCTGCCACTACATTCATATAAGGAAACATACGAATAATATAAAAATAGATATATCAAGATTATTACTGGAAACGCTCTTATGCCAATTAATTTAGATATATTTTTGATTATTACTGGTGATGAGCTCAAATTATAGCGAAACTAGATGTGTTACCAGTAATAATCTTGATGTATCTATTATTATATTATTCGTATATTTCCTTATAGGAATGTGGTGGCAGGATTGACGATTTTAAAAGATCGTATTTTGGTGGTATAAAAAGTTTGCCACGGTTACTATTTACACGTAATAACATTTGAAATATGTCAGTAGCGTCCGTTATTAGGGGGCTTGATAAGGTCGTTTTTCAGAAAAAGCGTTCTATTGGATTTTCACTTAGGGCATTGTGAAGAGCATCTCTTGAAACCACTAAGGATAAATTTTAAGTCATAATCATAATACTTTACCGGTGTCTGAGATGCAAGTCTCCAAAAATGGTTTTTTTTTAATTTTTGAACATACCTGTATTACATGTTAATTGAGGTTTTATTGACATGAAATTTTGGTGGTCAGTAATAATCGATCGGGTGAGTGATTGCCCTTAATTAACATCTGATTATGTGTCAGTAGCGTACGTTTTTAGGGCGCTTCAAAATATCGATTATTTAGACAAAAAAATTCTTCCCGATACCGACATATTTCAAATGTTAATACGTGTAAATAGTAACCGTGGCTAACTTTTTACACCACCAAAATTTAGAGTTTCTCAAAAGTCAATTAAAAGTAAGAAGGGGGTAATGCACAATCAACCAAGGGTTGCGGTGCTATCGGGGCGGCAAGGCCGCGGACGAGCCCTGAGGGAACAAAAAAAAAAAAGGGGGTATGTATATATATATATATATATATATATATATATATATATATATATATATATATATATATATATATATATATATACAGGATGTCTTAATAGTGTGTAATTCCTCTATATCTCCCTTACAATAAAATAACTAACCGGAAAAACTTTGAACAAAATTTTCTTATGATTATCTAGGCTATATCTGGAATATACACTCAGCTTTGCGGAACTTCCGGTTATACCGAAAGTAGCTATCAACTTCTTTATTACAAATGGAATGTTATACTTTTTATTATATTTTTGAATAGAGATTAAAAAATAAGTGTGACTTTGTATAGAATTCCCTATGCTATCTTTGATATTTGTGGAAATATTACGACATTCTTTTTTAGCTCCGATTAATATGTTACTTCAAACGTATGATGTGTGCTGAGTCTGAGTTTTGCTGCCTTCAATTCGAAATATCAATAGACGACATTCAATTTTTTGAAATACTTGAAGAATAATTTATCATCATTGTACAGGGTGTATTTATTTTGGGTTACAACATAAATAACTTTAAAGTGGCATACTTGTGTTTTTCAAATGGAACATCCTATATTTTATGGATTGGTCAGGTAGGTCATTAAGTTCTGCATCGACGTAGTATGGGTTTCCCTATAGCTATAGTTGATAGTTTTCGAGTTATAGTGGTTTGTTTTACTTTCGCTTGTAAAAACTGTATTCTGTCAGATACGGGAGGCACAGAGAATGTAACAACTGATACTTATTGTGATATGAGCGCCTCCGTGGCCGTGCGGGAAAGTCGAAGACTTTCCAATACGGACTCGGGGGTCGACGGTTCGAGACTCACCGGCGACGGATGATTTTTCAAATCACTGTCGTCGTTGAGATCGAGCTCAAGGTGGAGGGTAGGTTAGTTTAGATGAGCAAAAAGGGCCAGCAATGGCCTAATTGCCAGTAAGCATCTTACCTTTACCTTTTTTATTGTGATATCAGAGATAAAGTTCACAAAAAATTCGAATGGTTCAAATGTATCGTTTTTAGTTAAATTTCATTAAGAAAAAGAGAGCTATCGATGATGAGACTTTTGCAAAATTTCTTTAAATGAGCGCGAATTAGGGCCCATTTCCATGGCCAGTTAAAAAGTTTATATATATATATATATATATATATATATATATATATATATATATATATATATATATATATATATATATATATATATATATATCCAACCGATAACTCAAAAAATACTTCACTGATCTCGACCAAATTTGGGAATTACCCTTAATTTGTTAATGGCTTGGATGAGTCGGTCATCAAATCTTAATCCAATTTTTTATAATAAAAAATTAAAAAATATTTTTTAAAGCGCCACATCTCTTAAGTTGTTTAAGTGACCGAAACGAAAATTTACAACTTAAAAGAACATGGACAGACGTGGCTGTGTACCAATTTTCAAGTCTTTTGATCAAAGGGAAATAAAGTTATTGGAAATTAATAATAAAATGATCCTCGACATCACTTCAGATTCTGTAATGCAATATCTACGATGATGGACAAAGACATATGACGTATCTGTACTGCTATGCTATTAAAATAAATCGTAGATAAAGATCTAAACAATGGAAGTTATTGCAAGATGTCAGAATGGAGAGCATTGTGAGAGATACGACATGGATGCCATCTCGGTGCGGGACCAGGTAGTATGTTGTCACGACAGCTCAAGTTTACACAAAATTGTATAGATAGGCTATGTACAATGTACAAACAACTAGCAATTTTGTAAATTATCAGCCTTGGACCATTTCTTTCCTAATACCGGAGCAATGTTTGCGTACAAAAGCGCTAAATTTTATCATGCGAATGTATACTAATATAAAAAGTTTGAACGCAGCAAGTGCGTTATGGTAGTGTTTTTTCATAAAAATGTTTTAAATAGCAAATATGTGTTTCTGAAAGCAGGCATTAAATTTGGTTACCAGTATAACCTATATAGTAGAAACAATGTACCATATATCATCAAAATAACTTTGTTTGAAAATGTACAAAAATGTTTCGAAAATAAACTTAAAATGTTCCCGAAAAAACTAGTTTCCTAGCCAGCGAACCTTATAGATTAATAGCAAATTGAGCCATTTAAATTTGAAGCATTTAATAAAAATTCACTGCCATAACGCACTTGATGCGTCCCGAGTTTCTTTTCTTACAAACATGTATTATAATTACGTGTTCGAAATTCGATACATTAAAGGTCAGCTCAGAACTGGCACGCAAGGGGAATCCTACTATCTAATTAAAACAAAGCATTGTTTAATCTATTTGGACTGAGCAGATTTCAATAAAAAATTCGCTACCATAACGCACTTGCTGCGCCCCGAATTTTTTTATTACAAACATGCATTTTAATAACGTGGTCGCAATTAGAACATTAAAGGTCAGCTCAGAACTGGCACGGACCGGCGAATCCGACTATCTATTCTTTAATATATTTGAACTGAGCAGATTTTCCTTCCTAACCACATTATCCAAGTCACTTGCAAAAGGAAGGTATTCACCAAATTTGATCGTCATCGGCGTATTATTTTTTGAGTTATCGGTGTGACACACACACGCACGCGCGCGCGCGCGCGTGTGTAAACATATAAAGTCTGAAACCGACCTCGGATTTAGGTTCCAGGGGTCCTAAATAGCGCTCACTTGTAGACTTTTTTTTTAAATTCAAAGGTCGCGATCTCCTCATTAGTGATTTTTTTTAAATTCACTAATAAAAAATTTAATGAAAGTGATTCAATTTGTTTAAAAGCAATCTAGAACTACGTTTTATTATGTATAAATATAAAGCTTCCCATTCTTCACGTTCACGGTATTTAAAATTAAAAGCTATCTCTCTCCCCTAGTTTAATCTGTAATCTGACCACACGGAGCTATTTGTCACAGGGAAGCGTGTGCGCTCTGCTCATCGCATAACCTCGAAATCGCCTCCGCTGGTGCTAATTGCTAATACCCTATTAGGATCTTATAATATAAAAGAATTAGGTACCTATATTATAAGGTTAATATAAATAGTAGGTAAATAATAACCCACCTTTTAATGTTAACTTTACTTTAACAAGTGCCATCAGCCGTCGACTGTAGTAGTATATTATGATTGTAACATCCATTGAACCAAATATGAAAGTGATAGGTAAACTCCATGTAGATTGTAGATATTGTATGTATTACCTAGTGAACTCTATACAGAATTCACTGGTAGGTATTACCAAAGTGAAACAAAATTATTTCAAGAAGAAATATACCTACCTCAAACCAATACAGTAAGTACTTATAATATCTAGGTAGATACCTAGCTTTAACTCTTCATGTAGTGTATGGAAAATTTGAAAAATGAAACCACATAATATAAAGTACATACGTCCCTAGTTTAAATTATATAAACAGATGTTTAGGTGAAATTATTAACATTTTAATTTCAAAATTTTTATTGTTTATATATATATATATATATATATATATATATATATATATATATATATATATATATATATATATATATATATACATATATATATATATATATATATATATATATATATATATATATATATATATATATATATATATATTTCATTTTCAAAAAGTATGGATACAGCAATAGTAGATAAGTGTTGAAAAGAGTTTCAGTGCGTTATGGCAGCGAATTTTCATTAAAATATTTCAAATCGTAATAACTCAATTTCCCATTAAACTATAATTTTCAGTTTGATACATACTAAAACCTATATAGGGTGGAGCACTGAAAACCAAAGAGACCGATTTGCGCCCAGAGAAATTTTTGTTTTAATAAACGCTGAAACACGTCAATTTTAATATTGAGGGGACATGTTTTGACATAAAACTCAACTTTGTCACATCAACCCCTTAAGGGTGGTGATAACAACCCTTATATTTTAAATAGGGAACATGGGTCGAGTGTTACATCATTTGAAAGCTCTTTCTTTTCTGAATTCAGCATACTAATTTTTTTGGAAGTTTCATTAACTCGTTTAAAAATTATTCACAGTTGAAGATGCAAAAACGAATTTCACTCATTTCGATAAAAAATGTGCTGATAGTTAATGTTTTGTTGGTTTGTAAACAAAAAAATTGACTATCAGAACATTTCTTATCGGAATGAGAGAAATGTGGTTTATCGGTCGGTTTAATACTTGATAGTACTACCGAAAATTAATTTCACAATGGTGTATTCTGTAGAAGAAAGAGTTGAAATAATTACTTTTTTTCGAAAACGATGACTGTGCCAACCGTACCGCAAATTTGTTTAATGAACGACATCTGAACAGACATGTTAACAGAAAATACATTTTGGAGTTAGTTGCAAAGTTTCGACAAAGTGGTTCGTTCAGTAGCCAACAAAAAACGGGATCCTGAACGTGAATTTCCGGTTAGAAATGAGACTACTGAGATTGAAGTTTTAGGACAAATTGCTGCAGACCCAACTTTGAGCACCAGAAAATTGGCCACTGTTTCAAACATCAAAAGAAGAACTATTCAGCGAATATTGAAGTATCATAAATTTCACCCGTATAAAATTCATCTTCTACAACAATTGAATGAAGATGATTTTGATCGGCGACTGGAGTTTTGTGAAGTTATGGCTGCACGAATAGCTGATAACGGGAACTTTCTGTTCAATATCTGTTTTTCAGACGACTGTACGTTCTTATTAAACTCTACAGTCAATCGTCATAATTGTCGTTATTGGGCAGATAATAATCCAAGAAATTTTCACGAAGTCCACACTCAAACTCCACAGAAATTGAATGCCTGGACTGGCATTTTTGGAGACCGTTTAATCGGACCAATTTTTCTTGATGGCAATTTGAGTGGCGAAACGTATTTAAAGTTACTAGAAGATATGGTTTACCCTCTACTAATCAACATTGTTGAAAATGATGATCGCTATCAAGAAAATCAATTAGTGTTTCAACAAGATGGAACTCCTCCGCATTTTTCACAGCGTGTTAGGGAGTTTTTGAACAGAGAGTTTCCAGAGCATAGAGCGTAGAGGTGTTATTGAGTGCCCCCCTAGATCACTGGATTTAACTCATTTAGACTTCTTTCTATAGGGCCATTTAAAGAGTAGAATTTTCGCAACAGATCCGGAGTCTCTGGAAGATTTACGACGACGCGTTGTTGAAGAATGCCGTCTAATAACTCCACAAATGCTCCAGAATATCAGAGCTCGTTTTGAATAAAATTTGTACTTTTGTATGGAAGCTGGTGGTCAACAATTTGAACACTTACTTAACTAAATAAACATTTTTGAACGTTTGGTTTTGTTTTTTAGTTTTTTTTAACGAAAAAATGACTAACTAGTGCATTTCTTATCACAATGAATGAAATACGTTCTTGCAACTCCAACTGTGAATAATTTTTAAACGAGTTGATAAAACTTCCAAAAAAATTAGTGTGCTGAATTCAGAAAAGAAAGGGCTTTCAAATGATGTAACACTCGACCCACGTAAAATATAAGGGTTGTTATCACCACCCTTAAGAGGTTAATGTGACAAAGTTGAGTTTTACGTCAAAACATGTCCCCCTCAATATTAAAATTATGTTTCAGCGTTTCTTAAAAAAATTCTCTGGACGCAAATCGGTCTGTTTCGTTTTCAATGCGCCACCCTGTACAAAATCAGCGTGTGTACTAAATTTAAAAAATAAATAACACAATGAGCTTCACAGATAATTACAAATTTGTTTTCAAAAATCTTTTTTGTTATTTTGTTTGCAGAAATTAATCGCTTGAATGATCGGTTTTAATCAACTTAATCGAACCAATTTCTGCAAACAAAATAACAAAAAAGATTTTTGAAAACAAATTTGTAATTATCTGTGAAGCTCATTGTGTTATATATATAATTTCATAGATGCATTCCATTTGTAAATAACAATTAAATTTTCGGTAAATTTGCAGATTAGCACATGGGGGGTGTTTAGAAAAATATTTTCAGAAACATGCTTAGAACCCCTTTTGGATGTCCAAACCACAAGAAGAATTGCTTGCAAACAGCCCACAAGAAAGTTACGGAACTATGAGTGAATAAGTGTGCTGAGCGGGGAAGAATATAACAAGGAAATATGAGCGGAAAAGGCGAAAGAAACAGCTTAGTTGGACCTGTATAAGCTGCCTTTATCCCGTTTTACAGTTATACCTCCTTAAAATCCTGTTTTCGGCGCGCAGAACCCCTATATTCACCGCAGGTACCGTAACTTTCTTAGGGGTTGTTCCCAAGGATTTTTTTGTTTACATTGTTCTTGTTTATGCATTGAGGGTGATTGTAGGCATGCAGGAGGGGAAGGAGAACCCCCGCGACGTAGCAGCGAACCAAGATTTTGAATTTATGTTTAAATTGTTATCTCATTGCATTTTTTTAAATAGTTTTCCAAAAATAATTTTTAGGTTGCCTTGTTTGTCAGTCTTATATAGTAAGCTGCAATATTTTATCATTTTCAAAAACTATGGATACAGCAACCACAAATAAGTGTTGGAATGGGTCTGGGTGCAGCAAGTATGTTATGGTAGAAAATTTTCGTAAAAATATTTCAAATCTAATAGCTTAATAAATTTCCCATTCAGCTGGAATCTTCAATCTTGAATCATAGTAAGACCTCTGTAAACGCACCGTGGGTACTGAATTAAAGAACAAGAACATAATGAGCTTCCCGGATAACTACAAATTTGTTTTAAAAAACCTTTTTTGTTGTTTATTGTTTGCAAAAACTGGATAGGTTGACTAAAACAAAACCATCCAAGCAATTAATAAGAAAAAATACCTGCAATATTTATTATTTGGCAGGTACATTCCCTTTATAAATAATTAATTTTTTCTGAAAAACTTTTGTAACTTTAATGAAGTTTATAACACAATTTTTTAAAGAGATTTGCAGTACCTACATATTATATCTAAGACCAAATTTTAATTTTTTTTTAGCTCCATATAAAATATATTTTTTTTTCAAATAATTGCTAACTGAGACCCAAACCGATCTCCAGGGTCCATTTAAATTTAAAGAATTAGTTTTAATAATATATCTCACTGATAGTGCACGACTCTTATGAAAATTCACTACTATAACGTACTTGCTGCCTCCTAACTTTGTTTAAACTATTCGAAATTTTACCCGTTGACCTGAATACACAACCTAACCCTGCTTAAGATTTCTTCTTGTATCCTGCTCATTAGATGCCAAGTTATTTAGCTGCAGGGGTCATATCAACTAATTCTTCAGCGTTATAATTCATTTTTAATTATTTAACTCAAAAGTTAAAACATAAGAAAAATGTAATAAAAAGTATAATATTCTATTGTGTAACCGAAAGTTCCACAAAGCTGAGTGTATTTTTTCGATGAAGCCTAGATGATCACAAGAAAATTTTGTTCAATGTTTTTTCGCATAGAGGAATTGCACACTATTGACACACCCTCTGTATATATATATATATATATATATATATATATATATATATATATATATATATATATATATATATATATATACAGAATTAAAATTATATAGGGCATGTTAAACAGAAGTTACAAATTTGTGGCTGTAGTTGATGCGATTTGGTTAAAATATTAAACTGAAACATATCAAAATCCTGTTGACATTGACATTTCTTGCTATAAAATTTCGGTATTTCAAATTTACAATTTATTCAACCAATCTTCAGTTACTAGCACCTTCAATATTTCCTATACATATATATATATATATATATATATATATATATATATATATATATATATATATATATATATATATATATATATATATATATATATATATATATATATAATTTGAAACTGACCCCTAATATCGGTTCTAGGCGTCCTAGTTCGCGCTCATTTCTTTTTATTAAAAAATTGCCATCTCCTTACTAGCGAATTTTTTGTAAAAAAATTCTTTGATAAAAATAAGTCATATATTCTTTTCATTGCGTCTTCTGTAACAAATATTTTCATTTTTTTAGTATGTATTCAAGTTTCTATAGCACTTCTTTGAAAACTAAAAAATACAGGTACATGGTCTCAAAACAATTATTATTATTATTATTATTATTTCTTATTTTATAATTAACCTGGACTATTTCGTAAGTAAAATCACAAGAAAATATTATGTGTCAAAACCCACGCCACATGATCTTTACCGAAAATGTTTTCAAAGCACACTTCATTAATATTAAGTGATACTAGGTGTGATTTCGTATTCCATCATTACCAGCAAATCTTTAAGAACGTTTTTCTCGAAAACGGTTCGTTTTATCGGGATACAATAAGAGGACCTTTTTTTAAGATATTATGATTGTCTTTAACAGTGCGTTGTTATATTTAACATAACATGTTAAGGAAAAAAGTTATGAGTCAGTATCTGTTTCGGCCTTTAAATTCGATGGGCTCAAGATGAAATTTGCAACGTACATACAAAATTGTATTATATTGGAGTGCACCAAATTTGAAGAAAATAACTCCATGACAAAAAAGTTATCAACAAAAATTTGAAAAAAAAGAAGTTTTTTTTAATAGCCTGTAACTACGTTATTTTCTAATTTGCAAAAAAAATGATATAGGAACTTGTGGCACAAATTTTTCGAGTAGCACCACCTTCTGAATTTTTTTGCTCATCACTTCCGGACACTGTGTAAATATATTGTTTAATTACGCTTTGTACTGATGTACCACATTTTATTTGTTTTTGTTTCCTGGGTAACTCGAAGGAACTGATTATGTTTTGTTAAATTAAACACTGATTTTTGTAACACTTAACGGTTAACAACTGTAAACTTACACAAAATTACTTATTTGGTATGCTTTAGAGTCCAAAAGAACTCAACAAAATGAGTAGTTATTATGTTAGCACAAGCTTGTTGCTTGTTTCCAGTATATAGAAGAACTAACTTAAAATGCTATAGAATTCTACCTGCCAAAGGTTAGCATACTTATGGTCAATTGTAAGCAAAAAGTTACCCTTGTTGGGTTATTCCTAATCGCCCTTAAAATTGTATTTTACAAATGGTAAAAATTATAACAAAGAAGGCTACTAAGAAATATGTAAATTTGAAAGGTGTTATCCTCCAGACGCCTTAACATGCCGGCTGCCTTTCAACGAATGCTATATAATAAAAATAATGGATCATATCTACTTAAAAATGTTCACTTATTTTAAATATATTAAACAATGTTCCGCTTAAATTATGTAGTCCAGAGATTAAATTGTCCTCGTCAGTCTATAGGGAGAACGCACACTTTGGACACTGGCCGTTTTAAAATATTACCATTCGACACTTTCACTGATATCACCCTGGTGATGTTGTCAGCTCCTGGATGTAACTGAATGATGCGGCCAAGCTGCCACTTTAATGGGGGGATATTATATTCTTTGATAATAACCAGAACTCCTGGTTTCAACTGAATATTGGATGTTTTTTTTCCATTTTGTGCGAATTTGTAATTGTGAAATGTATTCCTTACACTACCTTGTCCAAAAATCTTGTTTCATTTTTTGAATATGCTGATATTTGCTTAACCTGTTGTCAGCAGTATATAAAACTTTGTGTTCCGGGTTTGATGTTAAAGTTCGTCCAATCAAAAAATGTGCAGGTGTTAAGGGATCTACATCATTAGGATCGGAAGAAAGGGGGCTCAAAAGACGGGAATTGAGGACTGCTTCGATTTGTGTTAATAATGTGTAAAATTCCTCAAAGGTTAAGTGAGTGTTTTTTGTTACACGTTTTATATGACTCTTTACTGATTTAACGCCCGCCTCCCATAAACCTCCAAAATGTAGAGAACGTGGTGGTATAAAATGCCACGATGTAGTTGTGTTATTTAATGCATGATTTATTTTTGTATGATTTTCTTGATTTGACCGAAAATTATGCAATTCCAACAATTCCGAATTTGCACCCACAACATTTTTGCCATTATCCGAGTAAATAGACATTGGTTGACCACGTCGGGCTGAAAACCTATTAATGCCGCCAAAAATGCCCCTGTGTCCAGACTAATAGCCAAATCTAAATGTACAGCTTTAGTTGCCAAACACACAAATATGCATATATAAGCCTTGTTTAATTTACAGCCGCGACCCTTTCTGTCCTTGAATAATATTGGACCAGCATAATCAACACCGCAATTGTAAAATGGTGGTGCCGGTGTCAAACATGGCTCTGGTAAGCAACCCATAATTTGAATTGACGATTCTGGATTTGCTCGAAAGCAGTTGATATATTCGTGAATAACACGTTTTATTGTATTTTTACCTGAAATTGGCGAAAATTTTTCCCTATATTCATAATAATTTATTTGTTCCACAATGAAAAAGTCGAATATGCTCATATCTGATTATTAATATTGTTAATGTATGCGATGGTGGCAAAATTATTGGGTGTTCTTTATTATAACTAAGATCTAAATGCTAAATGCGACCTCCTACTCGTAAAATGAATTGATCATCCAAAAATGGATTTAATGACAATATTGAACTCTTATGATTGATTTGTTTGTGATTAGTTAAGTCATTTATTTCTTTAGAGTATACATTGTTTTGTGATATTCTAATCAACTTAATCAATGCATTTTCCAACTCTGCACTTGTTATGGAGCCAATTACCTTGTTTTTAGAATTTTTAATATTTTCAATAAACCGTAAACAGTAGGCAGTGATTCGCTTTAGTTTAGTTAATGAAGAAAATTTTGAAAATAGTTGTAGGTCGTCTAATTTTAATGATACGTTTGCCACAACGCGTGACTCTGCAGCACTATGTCTGATTTCATCTGAAACGGGCCAAGAAGATTCATCGCTCTGTAGCCATCTTGGGCCATTTAACCAAAAACTTTGCTCTATCTGATTTGCCTCTACACCACGTGATAATAAATCCGCAGGATTATCATGTGTTCGTACATGTCGCCAGGGCCATGGTTTGTTAATTCTTGAATTTCTGACAGTCGATTTGCTACAAAGGTTTTCCATTTATTAGCAGCTGCTGAGATTTATAATAATACTATGGTTAAATCGCACTAATAAAAAAGGTTTGTAAAATTTATTTTCATTGCGCTTCTTACTTTATCTGCTAATTTAGCCAATAACAAAGCGCCACACAACTCAAGTCTAGGCAGATATACGTTTTTAAGTGGGGCTACGCGCGACTTAACACAGAGTAACGAGGATTTGCATTCTCCCGCATTATTTACGCTGCGAATATATATATATATGCAATCTCCGAAAAATCGCAAAATCCGTGTAATTGAATGGTATGTGGATTTTCACATAAAACGTACCTAGGTATATTTATTTTGCGTAAATGAGTTAATTGTAAAATTTTGACCACTTGGTATGTAAATCGAGCGGTATAGACTCATACCATGACAGTTTGTACTGCCAAAGACATTGGATCATAATTTTAGCATTTATAATTACCGGCCCTAAAAGTCCCAAAGGATCAAATATTTGCGCGATAATTGATAACATTGTTCTCTTTGTGATTGACATTTTATCGGGCTCAGCATTAATAACATACTGAAACACATCGTATTCTTGATTCTATAATACACCGAGTGTTTTAGTTTCACCTGATTCTGATATTCGTATAATGTTTTTATCACGAATCTTTTCTCCGTTAATTGCTGACAATAATTCTTTATTGTTTGATGACCATTTTCTTAATTCAAAACCTGCTGAACTTATCACTGTTGAAACCTATTTTATTATGCGAATAGCTTCTGTCTTTGAATTTGCTCCCGTTGAAAGATCATCTACATAGAAATCTTTTTCAATTATTTCTGATGATATAGGATAATGTGCGCGATTTTCAATTGCTAGTTGTTTAAGACATCTAACTACAAGAAATGGTTCTGAAGCTGTACCATATGTAACAGTGTTTAGCTAATAATAGTTAATGAGATCGGTTTCATTAGCTCTCCAAATAATTAACTGTAAGTTACGTTGCCCATAGTCAACTAACACCTGTCGGTACATTTTAGCTATGTCTGCAGTAATAGCAGACTTATGTTTCCTAAACCATAATACAATTGAAAACAGATCGTCTTGAATTGTGTGGGACCAACACACTGAACTTCATTTAATGATAGGCCTAAATTTGTTTTAGCTGATCCGTCAAAAACAACACAAATTTTTGTTGTAGAGCTGCTTTCCTTGATAACCGCATGATGTAAAAAATAATTTAAACGGCTGATATCCTGTTATGGTATTTTAGTCATGTGACTTAATGTTTCATACTCATTTAGAAAATTAACGTATTCGGTTTTTAATTCACCAATGCGATTTAATTTTCGCAATATTTTTCCTCACTTGTATAATTTCTATGGTCATTTGAACATTCTTCCAATGCCAAAAATTTTGTTAATTGGTCATCAAGTAAATTAGTATGATGTGATGTGTTTAAAAGGCAAAATGATTGATTTTGTTTGTGATGTAAATCGCCACCTAAAATCCACCCTAAGGTGTTTTTTTTTATAGAATAGGACCGTTATTACTTAACTTGTGTTGTCCAACGCATAATACTTGGAAGTAAATACCGGCTCCCAGTAAGATGTCTATTTTACACGGCGAATTACACTTTGTATCTGCTAAACGTATATTTGGGGGGATGTTTAGTTTTGACAAAGGAAATGACATGTTTGGTAAATTATCACTGATTTCATTTAATACTAAACATGTTATGCTTGTTTTGTATTCATTTAGGCGTGATTTGAAAGTTATATTAGTTTTATAATGTATGTTTGAGATAGATTTGCTAATCCCTGATACTAATGACTGATATTTTGATTTACTGAGGCCAAGTCGATTGCAAAGATCACTTGTGATAAAGTTGGTTTGAGATCCTCAATGGAGGAGAGGTCTACATATGTGAGATTTGCCTTGATTATCAAAAACTTCGATGCTTGCTGTTGGCAATATGATTTGAAACAAATTTGTATTATTTAAATTATGATTTGATGAATGCATTATTTGTGCAGGTATGTTCATAAGTAGCGATTTCTACACGGCGTGATTTATTTTGATTTATTAGTCTTTGGTTACCTGCATTTGTATTTTGAGTATCATTTACATTATGTGTCATATTCGTCACTTGATTATGTTCTATATGCAACAGTGTGTTATGTTTTTTATCGCATTTTTTGCACGAAGCTGATGTACATTCCTTTGTTGTATGATTTTTTCTTAAGCAATTTAAGCATAATTGAAGACGCTTAGCTTCACTAATTCGTTGATTTATTTATAATTTTAGGAATGTCTCACATGAGAAAAGTAAATGTTTTGAAATTTTACATAGTACACAATATGATTAAGATGTATTGATATGTGCTTTAAAATGATTACTGTATGTTGGCTTTGAGTTTGTGTTAAATAGACCTTGATTACCTTTGTTGGATTCAAGAGATCTCAGAAAATTACACCTATTTTCAAGGAAAATTATGAGTTCCTGAAAGATGGGAAAATCGTTTTCGCCCTTAAATAATTCCCATTCATGCCGTGTTGCATTGCTGAATTTAGCCGAAATAATGTAGATTAATAAAATGTCTAATGTTGGCTGATCAAAGTTTTTTAGTATATTTCAACACCTCATCTAAGAAATGCTGTTCTTGTTGATACGAGTCCTTTTTCATAAAATCTAGATTGAAAAGAGCTTTAATGTTATTTTTAACAATTAATTTTTTGTTTTCAAACCGTTCCAAGCAATTTTATAATTATCAGAAGATACTTTTAAAGTTTTAAGTAAATGTGCCGCATCGCCTTTAACGCACGTATTAAATAATTGAATTTTTGAATATTTGTTAAAGTAGGATTATTATTTACAAGTGTGTCAAATGCATCACGGAATTCTACCTAATTTTCAAAATCTCCGTTAAATGTTGGTAGGTTTATGTTAGGTAAGCTAAGTGAATTTAAAACTGCACCTACTGCTATATTAGATTGTGATGAACTGTTATTTTTGTTCGAATACTTGTTTAAAAATCCATTAACCTTTGCAGTGGTTTTGTGAAATAATTGGTCAAATTCCGCCAAGTCAGCTTCATGAGCAGTTACGTCATATGATGATTTATAAAGGAATTCCCTAAGGACATTATGCATTACGCGCTGGAAAGTGCTTGGAAAATTACACAATCGAAAGGGTATGCGCACATATTCATAGTGCCAATTCTTGACGCTAAAGGCAGTTCTCTCTATGCTGCTTTCACCTAATTCAATTTGGTGAAAACCTTGGGCCAAATCAAGTGTAGTGAAGTACACCCCCTTGCATAGACTATTGAGTATCTGATCTATTCAAGGTAAGGGATATTTGTCGTTAATGGTTTTATCGTTCAGCTTTTGGTAGCCGATAACTAAATGCCATTTACGTTTTCCCGATTGGTTCATGCGTTTAGGTACGATCCATTCAGGGGAGGCATATGGTGATCTAGATGGTCTGATAATTTTATTATCTAGTAGCTGTTTTATCTGGTTTTGAATCTTTACTTTGAGATTGTAAGGATATCGATAGGATTTGACATATACTGGTTCGTCATCTGTTGTTCGTATGTCATGGTTTACAGAGTTGGTGAACGTAAGGTCACTGTTTTCCTGGTAAAATAGGTTTTTGTATTTGTGGCATAAGGAAAATAATCTTGATTTTTCCTTGTCATTAAGATGCTCTACTCTTAATTATTTTAAAATGTTAGGTTGGTTTTATTTTATTGGTTCGTTCAGTTCGTAATAGTTTTGTACAGGATTGACTTGAATTCGTTCGTTAAAGTAAACTTCAACGTTATCAGTTGTATTTTTAGTAATAGGAATTGTGCGAATGCCAGAATGAGAAGTAGCTATAGCTTCTTCTACAGTTACAGTGTTGTCGGATAGTTGGGGAATCAGAACGGTTCCATTTTCTACTTTAACAGGAATTTTGATACTATTCACACATATTTGTTTGAAGGGTCTAAAATTTTGAGGATTAAGTTAGAAATAAAAGGAATCTATATCATTCCTAACGTTATAGTCTGTGTCTCGTAATTGATACGTGCTTTCAATTTCTGGAAGTGTTCTGGACCAATCAAAGTGTCGAAACGACTATGTCATTGCATGACGTAAAAATCGAGGGGAAATTTACACCCATATTTTTGAAATATAGGGAACCGAAAGTTATCAATACCCCTGGAAATTTTGCCAACGGATTTCATGGCGAAGGGTTTTTGATAAGAGATATTCGCTGAAAAATTCGTAAGCCGGACCTGGATTCATGATGCTATCAGACGCACCACTGTCAATGAGTATTTGGAGGTCTAAAGATGGGAGACAGAAGAAGGGTTGTTTGGGTTGCATGGCAATATTGTTTAAGTCAAGTTTTATAGTGTTTCCGAGGCTGTATCGTGAAAATCCTGGTTTTCATCATACTGTTCCCCTGGTTCATCGAATTCCTCGTTATAGGGGTCCTCATCAGGTTGATAATCATTATCATCCTGATATAAATAGATAGGCTCTTGTTCCTGCTCTTGACAAGCTTGGTTGTTATTTACTTGAGGAATGGGGTGATTTGTACGAGGGCGATTGTTTGTTAGGTTAGTGGAAATTGACATAGGGGTTGCCTGATTAATTCTTCTTCCGAAGACTTGTGAATTAGTGGGGAACTTCTTTGTTGCGAAATTGGTCTTCAGTTCGAGATAGGACGGCTTGGAAAGTGTTGTCGAAATGTTAGTTGTTGGTTATGATTTTGTTGGGGTATTTTTTGAAAATTGGGGTAGAAGTCGTTTACCCTCCTATTAGCTATGTGTGGTTTTTGTGACTGAGAATGTTTGTCGTTTTGACGGAAATGAGATTCATCTTTATGACTTAAGAATTTGACTTGCATATGCTCGTTATCAATGCGGTGGTATTCGAGCAGGGCTGTTTTTAAATTTGGGATGTTTAATAAACGGAAGTGGCTGTGATCTGGTTCTGCTATCCCTATTTTAAAACAAGTAACAGCTGCCGTTTCGTATTGTTGTTTTCTGTAGGTTTTTATAACGTCGCCTAGAACTAGAAAATGTGTTCGTTTAACATCTTTAATCTGTCTTGTATAACATTGTAAAAGTCAGTGGCAGTCTAAGTTTTACGCATGTAGCTAATCCGTAAATCGGTCATTAAAAGGTATTCGGATCTAGGGCTGTGTATTGGGCCTTAAGGGCGTTTTCAATGTTTTGCCAAGTAATGTCGTCTAGTTTCATAAGTATATCTCGGGCTTCACCTGTGATTTTGGCTTTGATAAATTCAATGATCATTCTGTTACAATGTAAGTCGTCAGGTGTCTCCCTTGTTTTTTGTATCATACGATATAAATGCGGCATTGTGTCAGGAAATACGCTAATTGTTTTTTTGTCCGCCACTGTATTCGGGGATCATGGCTGAAGCCTAGCAGATTTGGGTTATTGGTGCTTCTGACATGTTTTGGAAATTAAGGGTTTTTGTTGAATTTAAAATGAGTGAATCGGGGGTTAAATTTGGCAAGATTGTTTCTGGAATTCGGGCAAATCTTATAGCAGACCTTTCACGAAAGCTCATGTAATGTATTAGTTGACATAAAGGATATTTTCTTCTGAATTTTAATTACAGGGTAATAAAGGTAATTTTACAGGTAATAGATGAATAAAATTTGTAATTAATAAAATAATAATCAACTTCTAAAATAAATGCTTAACTATAAAGGTAATAAAAAATCTATAATTAAATTAAAGGATAAATAATACAGTGAGAAAATTATTTTAATTGTACTAAATGTTTTAAATTCTTACACTAAAAATGCTTGTTTATCATAATGTGTATTGCAAAAGCGTTTTATCTAACTACAGCGGATATCATACGATTCTGTTGGAATTGAATCTTGTATATCACGTCTATAAGGTTTTTTATTTAGTCATTAGTTTCACGTACAATGAAAGTGGATTATATATATATATATATATATATATATATATATATATATATATATATATATATATATATATATATATATATATATATATATATAATTAAACACGGCCATAAAATAGTTGAATGCAGTGTTTTTATTAAACAACGACTAAATTATGTTGCGAAATTATATTACTTGTAGAGAATGTTCATTAGATAAAATAAAACGTTGTGTGCTTATTAACGTGAATATCACTCAATGCTAGGAATTTGCTAAAATGTATTAAAATAATTCGGCTTTATTTCTTGTGTTTTCGAACATTTTAATAAGAAAATACGCTAAAATGCTTTTTAATTATAACATATACCATGAAAAAGTACCTTGTAATATTATTAATAATTATTCGTGTTGCATTTACGAAAATACGGCTTTGTAAAATGCAGTGAATTAAAAGAAAATTTTGTGAATGCTATTAAATAAATATTAATTAGAAGTACTACGAAATAAAATAGCTTTGTAATATTATTAATAATTAATTATGCGGCATTTACGAAAAAATAAATTTGGGGAATGCCGTAAACTATAGGTATTGCCAAACAAAACTTTGTGAATACTACTCAAATAATTTGTATATACGAAAAACGAAATTTGCAAATACATAAGACACAATTTCATTGGAAATGAAAGAAATGGATCGACTTACAGAAGGGAAACTTCCTTGTTGGTCATCTGTGGTTTTTCTTCCAACGCCCTTGCTCTTTCTTCTTGGATTTGGTTCTTTGATCCAGCACAAACGCTCAAAAACGACCGACGGTTTTGTGAACTTTTTTTTTGGTTGCCAAAACGTCGTTACTGAATCCTGTTCACGCGCCAGTTTAGTAAGGCCTTTTTGGCTTTATGATAAAAAATAAGTTTATTTAAAACCATAAAGTACAAATAAATAACAAAGTGATTAATTAGAAGTTACAACTAACGAACTATGTACGTTGCTAATCGTGAACAAGTAAAGAATGAATCTAAATCTAACATTACTGATACTTATAAACTAAGATTGACTATTATGCGGTTTCCAAATGAACTCCTGAGGTCGATGTCTAGCTGAGTGGACGATATCGCAGTTGATATCGTGGTATTGGTCTTCTGGTAATCGGCTATTAGGTTATATATATATATATATATATATATATATATATATATATATATATATATATATATAATTACAATGCAAACTCGCATGTAATGAACAAATTTTCAAGTCCCGGATTAAACACATTTGAAATCCCGGACAAGAAGGCTTTTTTACAATGGAACCTCGACGAAAATTAGTTATCATAAGCGAGTTTTTCCAGGGATTCGGGGATTCTCCAGCACAATGTTTTCTGGTGCAATAGTAAACGAGATTTTATTCGGGCTCGCGCTTGTAGTTGTTCAGTGAATGTTATATTTGCCTTTAAACTTTTGGAAAATATGGCTAAAAGTGTGAAACGGGCATTTACGCTACATGAAAAATTGGCATTAAGTGATATTGAAAAAGGAAATTCTCAGACAAATGTGCGTTTAAAAATGGTGTCGCCGAAATGTTATTCAAGTGGTTTCAACAAAAAAGGGTAAAAATGTTCCCAGTGGGTGGACAAATGTCACGAATAAAGGCAGAATAATTTGGAAATTTAATCGGCGAGGATGCGATAATGCAGCTCTGGATGACCTCTTTAAAAAAAGGCATAACATTGTGTTTGGAAAAATATGCGTCGAGTCTAGAAATGTTACAGATGACTGGTTGGTTCGTGTTTGGTCTCTGATAAGTAATGACTAGACGGAGGATTACATATTACTGCCGACGAAACTGGAATATTTTATAAAATGTTGAAAATGTAAAAAGAACGTATCACAGCCATCGTTTGCGCCAATGCTTCTGCAACCGAGAAATGAAAATTACTCATTATAGGTAAGCTCAAAAGGACATAAATGGAGCACTGTATTGCTTGGATAATTTTTTTCTGTTCAATAAGAAAATTTATAGTTAGGTGTTACGAATTCGCTCTCTGTTGTTTCTGTTGTTTCAGGGACATTCCAAAATCCTCGATGTTTTTTAAAAACGTTAAGACTCTTCCCGTGGACCATTCTTGAAACAATAAAGCTTGGATGACTTCATTGTTTTTGTGGATTATTTAAAAAAGTGGTACAAAAAAATCGAAAAATCTTATTGCTAGTTGATAATTGCCAGGCTTATTCGGAAATTAAACTTCATTATGTAAAACTTAATTTTACCCACTTAATGTAACATCAGTTCTACAACCCATTAGTCCATAGACCAGGGTGTGATTTGGAGTTTGAAACAAATTTACAGAAAACAAACGTTGATTAAAATTATGGAGACTTCGGATAATACCAACATCAACACAAAAGTATTACTATTTCTTAAGCTGTAAATTTTTTAGCCTTGCGTGGGATATAGTTTCTATGCAAACGATTCATAATTGTTTTCGCCATGCAGGTGTAGTAAAAACAACAGCTGCTATCATGGAATCAAATCCAGGGGGTGACCTGAGCTAATAAGAATAAACAAATGAATGGTTTTAGAGGATTTTGAGGCTTGAGGATTTCGCAAATGTCGATAATAGCGTTGCTATAAGAGAAGAATTACCTGACACATACTTGGTAAATTAGACTTCAGGAAGAAGATGTTGAAGACATTAAAGAAGATGATATTGCAGAAGAAACTGCGATAACCACAGAAGAGGCTGTTAGCTGTATACAAACCTTACAACGTTATTTCCTACAGCAAGAGAACAGCATTGAAATGTTTTCAAAATGAAATAAAGTTAAACTTATTTTTCAGAATAATTATTTTAAAAAAAACACTCCGTTCAAAGTAACAGAGCCGACTTTTTCAGAAATAATGTTTTTATACTAAATATCGTTAAAAGATTATATTATTAAAAAACATATTTCTGTTCGATTATTGAAAACAAACAATTCAAAATATCCCAAAATCTGTAAAGAGTGGGGTATAGGAACCGTAGTATCATTTGAAAGGTAATAAAATGATTGAAAAGAATATGCCATTACATACAGGGTGTGCAATATGAAATAAGGGAGTTATTTGCAATATTATGCAAATATCACCAGTAGGTTAGTGACCAGCCTGTATAACTTTACATCATTTTTTCTTTCTATTCCATGCAACAACCCTCTTACTAAATACTAATTTTAGTTAGATTTTTCCTACGTTTTTCGGTGTAAGAAACAAAATTGCATTTAGGCTGGCATTTTCGAAAATTTCTGTATTTCTAAAAACCGGTAGGTTTTAGGTATAGGGAATCCTATTGTAACTTACCTTTATATCATCTCTAGATTACGAAAATCGAATAATATACTGTGGGTCTTCTATTAATATATATATATATATATATATATATATATATATATATATATATATATATATATATATATATATATATATATATATATATAGTAACTTTGATATGTATCTGTTTTTGTGAACAGCCTGTGTCATCGACAATATTTTCAGAAGATGCTCTTAAAGACCCCGCATATGCTACGGAAAAACAGAATTTAAAAATTTGACAGGTTCCTTTAGAACGACCGACGTGTATATGGTGCCTCACCCTATATATATATATATATATATATATATATATATATATATATATATATATATATATATATATATATATATATATATATATATATAATATAATATAAGCATATCAAAATATAAACTGACCTCGGAGATGAGTTCTAGGGAGTCAAGTTCACGATCGTTTGAAGAAAAGTAAAGCCTTAAAGTTCCGATCCCATCATTACCGAATTGTTTCTTTTAAAAAAAACCGCTAATATTGATAATTATACTAAATTGAAACCAATTATTTGCTCAATCTCATTAAGATTGCATCTAGCAAAGTTATTTATGTGTATGATTATATCTTTTATATTAGATTTTGCTTGAGGCTTTGGTGCTATCGTCTACAATGAAAACATATAAAAGTCGAAACTGACCCCGGATATCGGTTCTAGAGGTCCTAGTTCGTGCTCGTTTGGAAAACATTTTTGAAAATTCTAAAGTGGGGGGATCTCCCCATTGGTGATTTTTTCTACGAAAATTCACTAAAATAAACTAGGTTTTATTTTTTGTAAGGAGAACTTAATACAGTTATGCACAAGCTGACACTAGTTAAAATTGTGAATATTTCTTAAATTTTTATGACACTTCTACGGTTTATCTGTTCTAAATTTCCCGTATTTTGAACGTTTGCCTTTGAACCCCTGAATCCCGGGTTCGACTCCCAGTCAGGTATCATTTCACTTTTTCAGTACATATTGTAAAATTAATATCAACCGATGTTGTGGCATTGTCTTTGAGCAAGTTGATTGTCTCCACGTTCCGCTCATCGGAGATGGCGTAAAACCGTCGGTCTCGTGTAGCATGTGATCTTGAGCACGTTAAACATCCCTATCCTCATTGCAGAAAGGTAGGCGTTCGGCTAAATTTCCAGGATAGCGATATAAAACTACTCCCTGACGTCGCTGTGGCCATAGTTGCGGAAATAGATCGACGTTAAAGAAATAAATTTTAAAAAAATACTGGATGAAAGTTAAATTTAAAGTTTTGATAGTGGAGTTCTTGACTTTTAGGTACCTTCTATATCTATTACACGCTTTTAAACATAAATGGTTACAAATGTTTTTAAGATTACTTTTACGCTTAGTTGAAAGTTTTAAAGTTGATTTTTCTGTACAATAACAATTCAAATTTAGTAAGATAAATAACCAACCGACAAACCTCATTATTTCTCCAATATTCCGAGAGCAGGAGCATTGTAATTTTGAATACCCTTTACGCTTGTATTGTTTTGATTATTCAAATTTTACGATTTTCATGTTTCACGGTTTTTTGTTGCAGGGTTGTTAAAAATAATGAATCCGGCTGTAGGAAGCGAACACTGATTTTAGATTAGAAACACCTCTCGAAACGTCCGTCATATCCAAAGATAAAAGAGGAATTCATCACGCTTTACAGCTAAAGCATCCACTGAACTCATCGAATTCATAACAAAAACACCCAATGTCTCGACAGGTTTTTCAGCAGACGATCTTTATAGAGGCTGGTCGTGGCAGGACGACGCGGTCACTTTGTTGTTATGGCAGATGAATAAAAGATACACAACATTCAGCTGGTTAAAATATCCCAATGACAATAGAATTATATGATCCTTTTGTATCCCAGTCAATCAGCCTTCTAGTGTTATTTTCGTTGGTTAAGCCTCAGATTTTGTCTTTTTTTCTGTGCATCTTTACTTTATTGTGTATAAGACTAGACCTGACAAAAATGCGGTTTTAAAATGTCTTGTTGGAAAATGAAAAAAATCTGGACGCAGCCAGTGCGTTATGGAAGTGAGTTTTCATAAAAATGTTTTTAATAGCAAATATGTCTCTTTAATGCAAGCAGGCATCAATTTGGTTATCGGTATAACCTATATACATAGTAGAAAGAACGTACCACATTTTATCAAAACAACTTATTGCTTGAAAATGTACAAAAATTTTCCGAAAATGAACTTAAGATGTTTCCGAGAAAACTTGTTTCCTAGCCAACAAACCTTAGGTTAATAGCAAATTGTGTTATTGAAATTTGAAGCATTTAATGAAATTTCGCTACCAAAACCCACTTACTGCGTCTTGATTTTTTCTTACAAACATCATCATATTCCGATAAAAAATCCAAAAATCCAATAATATAAGGGTGTTCAAAATTTTTTATTAGGTATCAACAATGACTTTTGGGCCACCTGTGATTGTCAAAATATTTTTAAAAGATGGAGCTAAGACAACCCATAATAAACGTATAAACCTTTTTTATATCTTGTATAATAACAATTATATTGACCTTTACCGTAGAAATGCGTCACCCTCTATATATGTAAAGAGACAAAAACTGAAACTAAATACGGATCTGGATTCTAGGGGGCGTAGTTTACACTCATTTGAAGGCATCTTTTTAAATTCCGGTGTCGTGATGTCCCCATTAACGAATTTTTTCTACAAAAATTAGCTGACGGTTGAAGCTGAAACTTAAGGGTTTGCAGAACACTCTTCTTATATCTCTTATATAATCCGTATTTTCAGGTTCTTTGCTTAAATGTTGCCAATTTTGACGTTTCAAATCGCGACTTTGACGTGTTGAGGAAAACCCCATTTTTTTTCTTTATAGACCTATAACATTTTTCTCTTTAAACTTACCTAAATTTTGGTACATGGTTCACTCTTTATATTACAAACAGGCGCACCTAATTTGGTTGCCCTTACTTTGTTATTTCCGGATATATACCTTTTTCCGAAAGAAAACACAACAAAACCGGGGCCGATTTTTTTGGCTAACGAACTTATCCAAGCCACTCGCAAAAGGAAGGTACTCAGCAGGTTTTATCAAAATCGGTCCATTATTTTTTGAGCCACCGATCTGATATATATATATATATATATATATATATATATATATATATATATATATATATATATATATATATATATATATATATATATATATATATATATATATATATATATATAGTCGAGTTCTAATATTGTTTGATCCCCACGCTCAATCTCCCCGAGTTCGACCATGTACATTCCCATCCTGAAAACTTCCCTCGGTGCCTATAACAACCACCAGAGGCAGCGACGACATTGGCACTCCTGGAGCAGTTGGCAAAAAAAAACAGCCACCGGAGGCTCAAGTACAGCCAACAGTTGGATCCCTGTGACAGATGTCATTAAGCGTCAACAACCGAGAAAAGGAGCTACAAGATAACCTTACAACACTTCACTTCCATGTCATCCAGCGTCCAGCACGGTCGTAGCTAGACCGGCTGAACCGTGAGTGGTAGTCAGACACAGCATAATAGTTGATTATGCTGTGGTCACACCAAAGATCACTTCTTCATCGTCCGGCGGCCAGTCAACACCGTAACCAGATCGGTTCCTACCTGGTCCCGGTGATAAGTAGTCACCAGTCCATATGGTTTCTTGGCCAGTTAGCGCCCGTGAGCCTCGCGTGGAAGAACCATCCTTTCAGCGAGCGACTGACTCGTGGCGAGAAGTGCACCACGTGTTTGTGAGTCCGCGTTGTCAACTGGACAAGTGTCATCCACGTGGCCCCCCTGTGGACAAAGCCCCAGGTGCCAGCGGCAGCTTCCGCGTGTTAGGTACGGCAACCTACAACCTATCCAGCTGTAATTGTAAGTTACCTTTTATTGTATTATTGGATCACAACATTCATTTTTTTGTATTTACCCTTTTAACTCTGTCATATTAAACTGTTATTGTTACCACATATATTAATTATAAATCTGCACCTACAAATAACAATTCCCCTGGTCCTTGTAGAGTATATAAAGGGGTAATTAAATCACGATGTTAGTCTTGCTAAACTAGTAATGTTAATGCACGCACTTTAGTTTAATTCAAACCTTTTAGTATTTCGCGGCATTACATTTATCCCAATCTGCTCCGTACATTTGGCCCTATCGAGCTATATTATTTTGAATCAGCGCTATATTTATTAGTTCATTAATTTATTCATTGTCTTAATAAGTAAGGAATTGTTTTATTGCAGATTTCGCGGAATTATGCAGTGTTAATCTCATTAAGTATTATTTGTTGTGTGTGTGCCATTTTGTAATAGTACTTGTATTTACGATAAGACACGTGGACCGTGTCCTCTGTTTTATCTTTTACCTATTGCACGTGGCTGCATTCTTAAGAGTGGAATGAACTAAATCTATTAATCTATCGTAGTATTGTCATGTTTTACAAATAATACCGTTATTATTAACCACTTAGAGCCTCGGTGGTTCAGGGGCAAGAACGTGTGCCTCTGTACCTAAGGGCACTGGGTTCGATCTCAGGGTTCTCCTTTCACTTTTTCAGTACAAACTGTAACATTAACATCAACCGAGACTCTGGCATTGTATTTGAGCAATTTGAATGTCTGCACGTTCCGCCCTTCGAAGGGGGCGTAAAGCCGTCGGTCTCGTGTCTATGCGATGTTGGGCACGCTAAATATCCCTACCCTCCTTACAGAAAAGCAGTGGTTCGGCAACATTTCCAGGATAGTGAGGTGAAACTGCTCCCTGGCGTCGGTGATTGGCCATAGTCGCGGAAATAGGCCGACGTTAAAGAATCAAAAGACACACACATACAATTATTAACCACTTGCTTTTTGGAAGCTAATTTTTGATTTATTCCGTGAATAATTGGAAATTAATTATTTCTCGAATTTTATTGTGTATCGCCTTTTTTTGTGTGCTTTCGTACTTTTATTAACGATAAGACACGTAACCGTGTCTTTGTTTTATCTTTTACCTAATGCACGTAGCTACAGTTTTAAGAGTTCAATGAATTGGATCTACTAATCTGTCGTAAAATTGTTGTGTTTTCCAAATAATGCTGTTGTTATCAACCACTTGCCTTTTCGAAGTTAATTTTTAATTTATTCCGTGAATAATAGGAAATTACTTATTTCTCGTTTAGTTGTAGAATCGTTACCCCTGATTCACAATCATTGTGGTTTCCATTGTTTCCTTTTTTGTATCTCATGTCATCAGTAAGTGGTGGACGTGCCGCCACCTAGTTGCGGAACCAGGTAGTATGCTGTCACGCCAGCTCCAAATAACACAAAGTGTTAAAAAAATAGAAACTGGATACAGCTAACTAACAATTTAGAAAATTGTCAGTCCTGGCCCATTTCTACCCCAATATAGGGACAAAGTATGTAAGACTCGATGCATTTTCGGTTCTAATTGTTGCGAAAATGCATCGAGTCTTACATCTCATGTCATCTTAGCAAAACACGCGGACCGTATTTTTATGTGCTTAATAGTGTTGTGAGCACATGCCTCCTACTTTATAGAATTAATTAAATGAGATTCGCCATAATATGGTGACTATACTATACTATATGCTAATTCGATTATCTAAAGCTTTCTTGTAATGTCAATTTTTAATTTACGCTTGAAAATTGAATTATAATGCGTACACTTGTTACACCTGATCTACAACTGTTGTTTCAATACTGTTTTTTGTTTGTATTGCTTTGTGTCTCATTATCTTCTCGTTGAAAACACGTTGACCGTGTCTTGTTCTGCTTCGTACCAGAAACACGTGGCTCATATGCTCTCGGAATAATTGAATGTAGTCCTTATCATATGGTGATGATATATACTAATCCTATTATTCAAAGTTTTCATTGTAATGTAAATTTTTGATTTACGCTTGAAAATTTAATTATAATACGTATAGTTGTTACACCTGATCTACAACTGTTGTCTCAATTCTGTATTTTTTTTTTGTAATGCTTTGTGTCTCATTATCTGTTTGTTGCAAACACGTGACCGTGTTTTGTTCTGATTCGTACCTTAAACACGTGGCTTATACGCTATCGAATTAATTGAATGTAGTCATATTATGGTGATGATTTATGCTAATTTGATTACTTAAAGTTTTTTTTAATGTCAATTTTTAATTCACGCTTGAAAAATTAAAAATTGTTACGTTGTACTACAGGTGTTACACCTGATTTACAACTGTTGTGTCAATTTTGCTTTTTGTTTCATTGGTGTGTCTCGTTATATTCTTGTTAAAAACACACTGACCGTGCCTTCTTCTGCTTCGCTCTTCAGAAACGTGGCTCATGCGCCATCGAATTAATTAAATACGTTAGTCATATTACGGTGATACCACTTAAATCCTTATTATTTAGACTTTTGTTTTTGTTTATCTTAATGTTCAATTTACCCCCTTACTACGTAAAGTTGGTTTAATACACTCCTGGTGACAATTGGAATCTCTGGGTTATGGTTCAATAATAATAATAATAATAATAATAATAATAATAATAATAATAATTATTATTATTATTATTATTATTATTATTATAATAATAATAATAATAATAATAATAATAATAATAATAAATAAATTGCTATGAAAAGGCAGAAACCAGCGATCTACATCTAGCTGTTGCCACAGCTGATAGGAGAGCCACGCCATTAAGACTAGCCGATAAGACCTATTGCCCTCTCGCCGAGTCCACGACCCCCGAACAACAGCTGCAACAGTGGAGAAGCAAGCCACTCCATGGGAAACACCTGGCTGTGATGGAGGGAGAGATCATGCATACACAAGCTTCTACGTCTTATCTACGCTGGGGTAACCTTAATGTTGAAACCGAAGGCTTCATATCAGCTATACAAGACCAGGTAATTCCAACAAGGGCATATAGAAGACGAGTTCTGGGAGAAAGGTTAGAAAACGTCAAATGTCGCATGTGTGACAAGATGGAGGAGAGCGTGGACCACATCCTTGCGGGCTGCTCAGTGCTGGCTCCGGGGCCCTACCTAGATCGACACAACAGAGTTGGGAGGATCATACACCTAAAGCTGCGGGAGAAATACATGGGCCTTACAAATACTGTTCCATATTACCATTATGATCCGCCAAACATCTGTGAAGATGACGAAATCCGTCTTTATTGGAACAGAAAAATACAAACAGATCGACCAATCCCAAACAACAACCCTGATCTCGTTCTGACGTTCAAGAAAGACAAAAAGACGTTTTTGGTGGATTTTGCGATACCACTCCCTGGTAACATCCAAAAAATATACACGGAGAAAATTAATAAATATTTGTGATGAGATTCTCCAGATGTGGCATATGGATACGGTTGTGGTGGTCCCCATTGTTGTCGGCGCCACAGGCGAAATACCAAAAAGCCTGAAGAAGAGCCTTGAACAACTGGGCCTAGAATGGAAATTATACCTACCCATTCAGAAATCGGTTGTACTGGATGCTTGCAGACTCTTCCGGAGGGTAATGGGGGACACGCATCAGTATTTTTAATACATACATTCAAGCTGGCCATCTTGTCCTGGACCGATGTGTCATTGCTTTATGCCCACTTCTTTAAAGGAAGTGTGAACAATAATAATAATAATAATAATAATAATAATAATAATAATAATAATAATAATAATAATAATAATAATAATAATAACAATAATAATAATAATAATAATAATAATAATAATAATAATAATAATAATAATAATAATAATAATAATAATAGGCCAGTGATACCGGTGTTACGAAATATAACTAGAGCCAAGACAATTATCTCTAGAGTCAATGATGCCCTTGCTGAGTACCTGAACCCACACCACGACCTGCGCGAAGTGCAACTGGCTTTATATTGCTCAGCAGTTACGGTTGTTGAGCTGAACGGCCAAAAAACCTTTTATCCAAAATCAAATCACAAGTTCCAAGATAACATAAATCCTGAATGGCAGAAACGCTTAGAAAAAGACATCAACGAGCTCAGAGGCAAAATCGACATCATTTCAGAGTTTTTGGATGGCAGTCAATCAAAGAAAGTGTATCGAAAGATTAAGATCATCGCAAGAAAAGCCAAGATAGATACTTCCCACACTGACCAACTCTTGGATCTAAAAGATCAACTTAGACAAAAAGCGAAAGCCAAAGGAGCTAGGCTTAGAAGATACAATGAGATTACAAAAAGGAAGAAGCAGAATGCTGAATTCAGAAACAATCAGAAGCAGTTCCTGAGAAAGATTGAGCCCGATGGGAACCTACAAGTTCCATCTAGCATTGATTCCTCCAACTTCAACACATATTGGAGCACTACATGGGCAAAAGCAAGCGGTTTTAATCGGTCTGCATCATGGATCAAGGACGTGGAGGACGTGCATGTGAACTTGCCCCAGATGTCGGTGTGAGCGTTTACACCAGCTGAGGTGACTGCCGCCGTCAGGAAAACTCGGAACTGGAGAGCTCCGGGGCCTGACAGGCTGCATAGTTTCTGGCTTAAGTATTTGACTGGCGCGCATGAGAGTCTTTCACGTTGCTTTACCCGAGCACTGAGCAACCCAGATGAAGTTCCCAAATTTCTCACTGAAGGAAACACTTTCATGCTCTTCAAAAAAGGAGATGCAAACGAACCCAAAAACTACAGAGCAATAAGCTGCCTGTCAGTCCTTTACAAGCTTTTCACTTCCCTAATAAATGAAAAGATATATCAACACTGTCTAACAAACAACATCTTCGAGGAGGAACAGAAACGATGTCTTAGAGAATCTTTGGGCTGCAAACATCAGCTTAGAATAGACGCTGTAGTACTAAAACAAGCCAAGAGAAGAAAACGAAATCTACATGTATGCTACATCGACTACAGCAAAGCATTTGATTCTGTACCCCACGATTGGTTAAACAAGGTACTTGAAATCTACAAGATCTGCCCAAGGATCAGAAACGTCCTTCAACATCTCATGAGTACTTGGAGAACAAACATATGGATGACCAATAAAAATTGTGGAAAAGTGCGGATCGGAAGGGGCATTTTTCAGGGGGACTCCCTGTCGCCGGTGTGGTTCTGTTTGGCACTGAATCCCATGTCGACTGTCCTAAACAAAACTGGAGCCGGGTATAGACTAAATATGAAAAACAGAATAAGAATATCCCACTTATTATACATGGATGATCTTAAATTATACTCTGAGACACAAGATAAGCTCCACTCACTGATTAATACTGTTAAAATCTTTAGCAATGATATAAAAATGTCGTTTGGACTCGACAAATGTGCTATAATTAACGTCAAGAGAGGGGCAGTTGAAGGTGACCAACATCCCTTCTGCGATATAGAACAACTACCGCCTGAGGAGACATACCGCTACCTGGGGTGTCCGCAAAACCAGCGTGTGGACCATAGCCGGCTAAAGCAAGAGTTCCAGGAGAAGTATAGGAAGCGAGTCACGAAGCTCATAAATACTAAGCTTTCCCGAGGTAACCTCTGTGCTGCTATCAACTCATGGGCGGTACTAGTATTGACATACTCTTTTGGAGTTGTCAAATGGTCTAACACCGACTTGGATGAACTGGACAGACTCACGAGAAGGCTTCTTACGAAATTTCGGTGCCTTCACACCAACTCATCTGTTAGAAGACTGTATACACCTCGGAAAGGCGGCGGAGGGTTAATCAATATAAAGAACCTCTGTTTTAAGCAAGAAAGAAACATGCGACAATGTTTTCTTGCATCGCAGGATGAACTGATGAGGTTGGTGGTGTGCGAGGATAAGGATTATACTCCACTTAGGCTGGGTCAGCGCAACTATGAGTTGGACACCCCGACTGACCAGGACGGTGTAGTCCAGTGGGGCGACCAGGCTATCCATGGGAGGTACCCCAAGCACCTGCAGGCGGATAGTGTTGATAAAACCTCTTCGCTTATATGGTTGGTCGAGGGGCAACTCTACCCGGAGACAGGGGGTTTTGTGTTGGCCATTCAGGATAGGGTTATAAAAACTAAAAACTACGAGAAGCATTGTCTAAAATTAGAAGTGGTGGATAAATGTCGAAAATGAGCAGCTGTTGGAGAAACCATTGAACACGTCATGGCAGCATGTCCTGCTCTCTCAGACTCAGCTTACTTAGGCAGACATAACCAGCTCGCCAAGATCATCCATCAACAAATCGCTTTGAAATACAGCCTCATGAACCCGTCAACAACACCAGCTTACTACAAGTATTCTCCGGAGTCGGCGGACTTTCTCCTGTACTGGGACCGACCCATGACAACGGACCGCACTGTGGACTTCAATAGGCCAGACATTGTCCTGATAAACAAACAGATGAGGCTTGCTGTAATCACATACATTGCTGTACCGCTGTCTCATAACATTCAGAAAACTTAAATTGAAAAGATCACCAAGTATGAAAACTTGGCATATGAAATAAAAAACATATGGAATCTCCAGAAGGTGGCTATATATCCTGTCGTAATGTCGGCGGAAGGAATAGTCACCAACAATTTCACGGGAAATCTAAAGGAACTCGGATTACCAAATAACATCCTCAACGTGGGGCAGAGGGCGGTTCTGCTGCAGACATGTCACATAGTCCGAAAATTCCCCAGTTAAGTGGCGACCTCAAACACGTCTGCTGTGTTGAAGCACCGCAAGTCAGACTGTAATAATAATATCGACATAATGGGATATGATGAATTTCATCCCCATCTACCGAGCCGAACCCCAATGTCACGCGCGGGGGGTCGGTCAAAAGGTTTCCAGTAGTAATACTGAGAAAGTGTAACGCTTATATCAAATAATAATAATAATAATTATAATAATAATAATCTTTATTGGTCTTTTTGCTACAAAATCCAGTAGATAAGACTTGTCAGGATTAGGTAAAAACAAGAATATAAGAAAAACAAACACAGATATCACAGACAACAGAAATCTTCCTCTACAAAAATAAAAACCATAATCTTAAAATGTCCAAAATTTCCAATCATCTAACAACAATCTTTGCATAAACCTAAAACACTCTAAAATCGAATTTAAAAAGTTCCGGTTCATATACTTATAAAATAAACTAATCGAAATATCTTAGGGATATACTCTAAAAAAATCTAAAATACAAATAAACAAGAACTTAAAAATAGCCACACATATGTACACAATATATACAAGTATAAAATAAATGTAAAAACAAATCACACCGCCAGAAACAAACATCACATAAATACAGATTTTTTGCAGTTTGTCATGGATAAAAATTCACCGGTGCTATAAAAACAATGTTTCAGTAGATAGCTCTTCAAACTTTTTAAAACCAATCTGACGAGTCCCCTTTTCTCTGGTAATCTGTTATAAAGATAACAGCCAGAGTAAACTGGTGACTTCTTGTAAAATTCATGCCTAGGAAGTTTTAAGTGAAACGTCCCTTCTATCCTAGTGTGATAGTGATGCATATTATAATTTTTTATATAAGAGTCTCTGTTTCTATGTATATACGTTAGTAAACGGAGCAAATATATAGATGCCACAGTCAGAATGGCATTCTTTTTAAAAATATCACGACATGACTGGCCGTATGGCAGATATTACTCTCAAAATCCGCTTCTGAATAACGAAGACTCTATGTATCTCTGTTGCCTGGCCCCAGACCACTATGTTGTAGGACAGACGAGAATACACCATTGCATAATATATATTTAATAGGTTTGCGGTGTTAAGGCTGTTTTTAAGATTAATAATTACATAGGCAGGTATAATACGCATCCTAAGAACTTCTAGTCGGTATTGTTCACCTGTAGGTGTACTTTCACGTTGTCAGTACAGCTTATCTAATACGCTCCTAGTGACAATTAGAATCTTTTCGTTATTGTTAACATAGGCAGGTATTACACTATGTGAAAACTGGAACCTGTGATGAGCACTAACAAGTACACTTGGAGAACACCCAAATCACCACAACACATATTTCAGAGACCTTACGATCGTTTCGTTGATAATGTCAACATCTTCAGAGGAAGAAAATTCTAACATAAAAAACTAGATCCCGTATATTTATATCGTGTCAAGGTAAACGAACTAGTCCGAAGTAAAGTTGTCATCCAAGAACGATCGTTTGTTAATTGCGCAGTGAAACAGGTCGGAGACCTGCTTTCATCTTTTGGTCGACAAATTTAAAACCCTTATCTAATATAAGTTTAAAAGGACCAGAGTTATTTAAAGAATCAGCACGTTTCCTTTCGATCTAGAAATTTACTATGTGGATACTGGTTCATGCCGATAAAGACATCTGGTGAGATAAACAACATCAACTCAACTCATCTTTTTTTTAAATAGAAAACTAAAAACCCAGATGTCTGTGTCACCGTGTTAACTCTAACAAAGGATTAAATAGTTCAACTAAAATACTACATAAAAACTATATTTATATTGATTTTAATTCTACGTAAAAGTATAATTGATATATTGACTACATAGATACAAAAAACCGAACAGGTCTTTAAGTCAAGACAAACATAGAGATTAGTATATGTATAAACCGGTCGAGTTATTGACAATAATGTATTATTCTACCAGACAAATTAGGAGTATTTAAGCGGTCAATAAGAAGAAAGAAAATAAAGGGCTTTAAATTACAGGTGCCGCACGATTTAATGAAGTTTTGTTCTTAATAGACCTTAATATAAAAATACTTTCTAATGAATCAAGCATAGTTTGATGTCTAACATTTTTGACAAGTTTCAAATTTTCTTTGTTAATGTGGTGGCTATTATCCCATATATGTTGTGCCACACATGATTTGTCCACCGTACCATATCGTAACTGTGCGAGATGTTCACGAAATCTGGTGGCTATGTTTCTCCTAGTTTGGCCCACGTATTGAAGATCACAATCTTTGCAACTAATCTCATAAATTCCAGACATTTCAGTGACTTTGTCTTTGTCTTTCGTGTTACCCAACAAATTTTTTAAATTACTTTTCGTCGAAAACGTCAAATGTAAATCGGCTTTCTTAAAAATACTTTCCAAACCCTTTGTGATTCGTGGTTCATAAGGTAAACACACAAATTTTTTCTCGATTTTATCATTCTCAAATGTCGTACATTCAGATATAACCTTCTTTGTTCTGTGTTTGTTCACTAATTTGTCTATTAAACCATCCGAGTAACCGTTATATCTCGCCACATTTTTTATGTATTTTAATTTTGTATTAAATCTATGTTTACACAACGGAAATTTGATCAATCTATTTACAAAGAAATTTAAACTAGCCGTTTTTTTGTGCAAACGTATGATGTGAGTCATTAGGAATATAACTAATAGTAGCCGTTTCCTTCCTATAGACATCGAATTCAAGCGAGCCATTATTCTAATTTTTAATAACTAGTACATCTAGGAACCAAAGTTTATTGTTGATTTCTATTTCGTGGGTAAATTTTATTGAATCAAATTGACTATTTAGTTTCTCAGTAAATTCTTCTACCTTACATGTATTTGTGTCAAACACTGCAAAACTATCATCGACATAACGAAACCAAACTCTAGGGAAATACCCATTTTTATTTTTTAAATCCGTCTCAAATACACTCATAAACAAATCTGCAATAAAAAGCAATAATGGATTGCCCATAGCTGTGCCTTCAGTTTGTACAAAAAAGTCATTGTTAAATTAGAAAATATTTTGTTTTATACAAAGGCTAGTTAGAGTTAAATATTCCCTGCAGGCGTCTTGACATATGTTGTTCAATTTTAATCATTCTTCCAAATACTCCAACGTTTGTTTTGTGGGTACACTAGGAAATAATGACGCCACGTCGAATTACATCAAAATCTCTCCTTCCAATAATTTAACGTCTTTAATTTTATCAATAAAATCAAGAGAATTTAGCACCGAACAACTTTTCTGTTTAATGGGTAGTCTTTTAAACTCGTTTGACAACCACTTTGCCAAATTATATGTTGGAGAATCTATAGCCGAAATGATAGGCCTCATTAATTTTCCCAGTTTATGAATTTTCGGGAGACAATATTTTTTGGGAACTTTAGGATTAGAAACTTGTAAACGTTTTCTTAAATCCTTTGTTATGAGATTTGGACATTTTTTAAAACTGTTTTTAACTTCGTTAATCATTTTTGGTAACGGATTTTTATCTAATCTTCTATACGGCCCTGACTCTATTGCATTACTAACTCGCCCTTTATAATCACTTTTGTCCATTATCACAACTTTATTGCCTTTATCCGCCTTAATATAAAAACAATCCTTTTCTCGCAGTCGCTTAACTGATTATAATTTTTGTTTTTTGTAGGTGAACAAAGACAGAACAAAGAAGGTGATATTTGAATGTACGACATTTAAGAATTTGTGTGTTTACCTTATGAACCACGAATCACAAAGGGTTTGGAAAGTATTTTTAAGAAAGCCGATTTACATTTGACGTTTTCGACGAAAAGTAATTTAAAAAAATTGTTGGGTAATACGAAAGACAAAGACAAAGTCACTGAAATGTCCGGAATTTATGAGATTGGTTGCAAAGATTGTGATCTTAAATACGTGGGCCAAACTAGGAGAAACATAGCCACCAGATTTCGTGAACATCTCGCATAGTTACGGTACGGTGGACAAATCATGTGTGGCACAACATATATGGATTAATAACCACCACATTGACAAAGAAAATTTGAAACTTGTCAAAAATGTTAGACATCAAACTATGCTTGATTCATTAGAAAGTATTTTTATATTAAGGTCTATTAAGAACAAAACTTCATTGAATCGTGCGGCACCTGTAATTTCAAGCCTTTTATTTTCTCTTTGCATTTGACCGCTTAAATACTCCTAATTTGTCTGGTAGAATAATAAATTATTGTCAATAACTCGACCGGTTTATACATATACTAATCTCTATGTTCGTCTTGACTTAAAGACCTGTTCGCTTTTTTGTATCTATGTAGTCAATATATTAATTATACTTTCACGTAGAATTAAAATCAATATAAATATAGTTTTTATGTAGTCTTTTAGTTGAACTATTTATCCATTGTTAGAGTTAACACGATGAGACAGACATCTGGGTTTTTAGTTTTCTATTTTTTTAAAATATGAGTTGAGTTGAATTTGTTTATCTCACCAGATGTCTTTATCGGCATGAACCAATATCCACATGTAAATTTCTAGATCGAAAGGAAACGTGCTGATTCTTTAAATAACTCTGGTCCTTTTAAACCTATATTAGATAGGGGTCATAAATTTGTCGACCAAAAGATGAAAGCATGTCTCCGACCTGTTTCACTGCGCAATTAACAAACGATCGTTCTTGGACGACAACTTTATTTCGGACTAGTTCGTTTACCTTGACGCGATATAAATATACGGGATCTAGTTTTTTATGTTAGAATTTTCTTCCTCTGAAGATGTTGACATTGTCAACGAAATGATCGTAAGGTCTCTGAAATATGTGTTGTGGTGATTTGGGTGTTCTCCAAGTGTACTTGATAGGCAGGTATACTACACATCCTAACAACGTCTAGCCGGTATTGTTCACCTTTAGGCATATTTTACGGTGTCGATACAGCTTATCTAAGGATCTTCAAGGGTTCCGTTCTCAATACTCAAATTGGCTTTATTACCCTTTTATTTTGTTTAATTTCTCCTCGTCTTTTTGCTCGTTGTTATCCGTGTCTTGCTCTTGAGATGGAGTATGCAGTGGAAGAGGCGATTGCACAATGTAGAAGATCTATTTTCCGTTTAAATACTCTTCAATTGATACTTCATTATGAACGAATTAAATCCCTTTTGAATCCATATTTAGTAAGTTTAAAAGGAATACTGAATCGAAAACAACCTTACAAACCTGTATTGATAAAGGAAACGGGTGAAAATACCAACATCTCGAAGACAAATCGAAGACAACTCCAGAGGTTTACCGATTTGTTTTTCAAAATAGGCAAAAATTTGGAGGGTGCCTGGACAGATGGGGAGATACATTGGTCAACATATTTTAATGCCTTAACGTTGGGGAGGGAACCTGAAATTTCGTGGAGGCTAGCCAAAAACCGATTAGCTGATCCCGTCTTTCTGAAAAATGCTGGTCTACGTAACAGTAATTTCTGTCCATTTTGCTTAAACGAAGTAGGTATTTCTTGGCATATGTTTTTCACCTGTCATGAAACAACAACGATATGGACATTAATTCAAGGCTAAAAGAGCTCTTTCCAGAAAAGACAATATCAATGGGATATATATATATATATATATATATATATATATATATATATATATATATATATATATATATATATATATATATATATATATATATATTGTGGAATTGAAGGTAGAACGCATAAACACAACTTGGCCAATTTCCTTTTCAGTATGGCAAAGACAACAATATATCGTGTGTTCACTAACGTTCTGTATGGAAGAAGTTCACTTGTCCCATATAAAGTCATCTTAAAAAGACTATTGAGACGCCGAATAACAATTGAATTCGCATGGTTTTTGGGAAAGAAAAACATCGAAATATTCAAGACGCGATGGTGTATTGATAATGTCCTCTGCGAAGTAAATTGTCAACAGACTCTTATTTTCTCACAGACACTTGAAATGTAATTAGTCTACATGTAGTATGTGGCTTATATGTGTGTGTATTTGTTCATTCATTTGTGTATATATATATATATATATATATATATATATATATATATATATATATATATATATATATATATATATATATATATATATATATATATATATATATATGTACATATGATGTATATTATGTGGGCAATATTATTATTGTGGTGTATTGATTTGGAATTACCTTCATTATGTAAATGTTTCATGTAATGTAATTCAACAGTTTTATTTAATAATAATAATAATAATAATAATAATAACAATAACAAAAACAACACACACAAACACATTTTTTTTGCAATTCTGCTTTTTTATTTAGACCCAGTTCCATTAACTGTGTGATCAGCTGTTTCTTTTGAACTTGTTTTTCTCTGTACGCCTTTCTAATTGCAATTCCTTTTTCTGTTTGGTAGAACAGTCCTCTCTTTTCATTAGCTTCTTGTCTTCTACGAATACCCGCAGCTCTTCTGTCGCACTGGCAAGTCTCATCATTGTGCAATTCTTTTATTGATGCGTAAACTTATACGTTTTCAACTCCTTTTAATGCTAAACATAATATTTCATCTCTTACAGAAGCACACGTTCTTCCTCTGCCATGCAGCCAAGAATCACAGTACACTCGCCTAGAATAGTGCTAATGCGGCCTTCCACGAAGACCATCGCCATCTATTTGAAGAGGTTTCTGCCCATCTGCACAAGCAATATACCTTAATACACCAACAGCATGATCTAGACAAATTATTTTCTTGAAAGTTGTTCTAGGATGCAAACGTCGCCATACACGTTGCAGCTTCTTTTTAAATCCCTGAACCGTAGACCCATTTGTAAAATGTATCAAAGCGTGCATGTGTTCATGCGCCACACTTCCATCAGCTGCTTCTAGATGACATCGACAAATCGAATACCACTTAATATTTGGTACACAAACTCACAAATTAAAATCTTGTTCATGTAAGAGAAGATGAAACCACTGTGTAGCACACTCTTCGCAATCGTTAGCCATTTCTTGTGGTGAAATCGCCTTAATACCATTAACATTTAGTAAACACAGGTAATTAGCTTTTGACACGGAAGCCATCCTATAAGAACGATGTGAACAGAACGAAGAACGAATCTCCAGAGAATACTAGCCGTGTACACCTAGACTATTCCATTATATGGGGCATCTTTAATTATCGCATATTGTCGTGAAACATCGGTGTTGTTCGGATCAGACAAACAATCAGTCAACTCGTCTTAATATTCGACAGACAGCACAGACAGGGCAGACAGCTGTCTGTGCTGTCTGTCGAATATTAAGACGAGTTGACTGGTTGTTTTCTGACGTCTGACACCTCTCTCTCTCTCTTTCTAAATCTTATTCCTAATCTTAATCTAGATTTAGATCTGGACCTCGATCTGGATCCTACACCGCGGGGCGCAGCCCCGCCACCGCTGTCGAATGTCAGTTCAAAACTCCCGCTAAAATGGCGGCTGCTCAGGGGGTCAGCCCAAGTTCCCCATTCTCTACAAACACGCGCGCGCGCGCGCGCACACACATCAATATATATATATATATATATATATATATATATATATATATATATATATATATATATATATATATATATATATATATATATAAAGACCGGTAACTCAAAAAATAATGGACCGAATTTGATAAAATCTGCTGATCGCCTTCCTTCTGCAAGTGACTATATATACATACATACATACATACATACATACATATATATATATATATATATATATATATATATATATATATATATATATATATATATATATATATATATATATATATATATATATATATATACATATAAAACTTGAAACCCACCCTGGGTATGGGTTCTGGGCGGCCTAGTTCGCGCTCATTTGAACAAATTTTATCAAAACTCAAAAGTCGGGATCACAGTGGATTTTTTTAAAGAAAATTCACTGAAACAGGAGTTATTTAAAATGTTCTTTACGTATTTTAGTCACTTTGTAATTTAAAATTTAGCCCACAAAGCCAACACAATAAAAAAAAACCTTTGGATGCCGAATTGTTATTACTTTCTAAATAACCGTTTTCTATACTTCACTTTCTTCAGAAGTTATACCAAAAAATAATCCAATAATTATTGGTCAGATGAATAAAGTGACTTTAACACCTGTTTTGGAATAGGGTTGCTAATGTCATACGGACGGTAGAAATTACACATTCACCTATTTTATTGTGTAGTTGAAGTTTGATATACCTAGGTCTGGTGCATGATTTATAGATTAGATAGGGTGTCTGGTAACACTGAGAGGTGAGAGACGCGGGAGGAGAGTATAATAAGTCATGTGTATTCCAGATGCTAAAATTTTCTATAGTTTTAGATTACGTTTTGGTGTTTTAAGTAACGCTTATTAGAAATCTGTGTAACTTTAAATGTGTTTGCTAAAAAATGTTTGATTACGATCAGTTACAGATTTATTTCAACGTTTATTTTATATGAAATAGCCGTTAAATCGAAACTATTGTCTTAAAATGCTTCATACTTGGGGGTTCTCCTTCCCCTTCTGCATGCATACAACCACCCACAATGCGTAAACCACAAGAAAAACCCCCAAGAAGGTTACGGTACCTGGGGCGAATAAGGGTTCTATGCGGGGTAAACCAGATTTTAAGGAGGTAAAGCTGCATAATGGAATAAAGGCAACTTAAATAAGTACGGCTAAGCTGTTTTTTTTTCATTTCTCCTGCCCCGCTCATCACCCCTATTCAGCCTGGTCCCGTAATTTTCTTGGGGGTTGTTTGCAAGAAATCTTGTTGTGGTTTTTGCATCGAAGGGAGGTTCTAAGCATGCTTATGAAAAATTTTTTCTAAGCATGCTTATGAAAAAAAATATTCTAAAAGCCCCCCGTGAGCTCATCTGCAAAATTCACCAAGTATTATTATACCTCTATTATTGATTTACTTCTTGCGCTAGCACAGTTTACTATTATTTTAAAATTAAATAAAAGATGTATGAGTTTTTGCTTAGAAATTGATTGTAAAAATTATAAACCTACTATTTATACATACCTACCTAAATATTATAAACTGAAATAATTTACTTACTGTGATTAGTTACATGTTATTAAATGAGGCATGTCTAGTAAAATAGGTAAGTGAACTATTAAAATAACTAAAAACCTAGGTTGTGGTTTAGAAGAAAAACATTGTGTCCAATCTGAGGCATTATGAATTTATAATGTCATAAATATTAATAGTCTCAATCCTTTTCAAGATAAACCAATTAATTGAGTCCATTAATTTGAAATCCATCAATAGCCTAAAACTTCAATACTTTCTGTTACTATGTGGAAAAATCTTAATTGAAACTTGTTATTAAATGTTTAATCTTGTTATAGGTTCAAGAAGAACATAACCTCTGATTTCAATGTTCAATGCACTATTATTCTCCTAAATTTAAATTGGGAATACACGTGACGTATTCCCACTTTAATCTCTGATTGGTCGAGAGTTACCCGACAAAGGAACGTTTCGAATTGTTTTTGGGTACAAGGAGGGGTGATTTGGTAAAAATTGACATTTTTTCGTTAAAAGTCGAGTAATATAACTTTGGACACAGGAATAGGAATATTTTCTTTGTCGTCAAGTCATGGACCCTAAATTCATTCCATGAGAATGTCTTTCTGAGGAGAGTAAAATATCACAGCTATGTGGAAGTTATGATTCAATTTGCAGCACTATTTATATCTCATCAAGACATATGTTTTGCATGAGGCAAAGTTAATATATGATTATATATTTTTTGTTAGATTTTGCCTGAGGCTTTGTTGCTTATGTTCACAATACTTTTCATTGGGTAGTTTTGACTCGAAATATATAAGTATTAAAATAGAGCCTTTAAACGTATACTGAAAAAGTACTGATGCACTAGCTGTTTTACGGTAGTGAATTGTCATAAACATTTGAAGTACTTAAGAGACAAGGTTATTTACTTAAAAAGGCTAGGTTTAAAAAAAGGATCGAGTCCTGTTTTTATATAAAAAAATAATGGAGTGAGAATATACTCATGTTTGCTTTTGACAAGTTGTTATAGTTTTAGATGTTATTTAATCTGTCAAAGTGAATTAATTTCTAACGCTTACCAACAGTATAAATTTCAATATACTATATTATGATCTGGTCAGATCTCTTTTAGGTGTAGACAAACATATGTATCTTTCCAGTGAGACCTGCGGAGTAGGCAGTTTGGGTTAATTTCCTTTCATATTTCCTTAACCTCTTGAAAAAGGCTCCAAAACAAGAATCGACACGTCGAGTTTCAACAAATTGTGGATGCGGTTCAACTCACGTACAAACAAAGTTATTTACTTAAAAAGGCTAGGTTTAAAAAAAGGATCTAGTCCTATGTTGTTACAAAAAAAAATGAAGTGAGAATATACTCATGTTTGCTTTTGACAAGTCGTTATACTTTTAGATGTTATTTAATCCGTCAAAGCGAATTAATTTCTAACGCTTACTCTTATGTTATAATATTGTTTGATCCACACGCTCAATCTCCCCGAGTCCGACCCTGTACATTCCCATTCTCGGAGCCTACAACCGCCACCAGAGGCAGTTACGACACATTTGGCAACAACAGCAACCTCCGGCGTACGACACTGGTATCCATGTAACAGGTGTCATCAAGCGTCAGCAGCTACGAGAGATTGTAAGATTCAACCACTTTCATGCCATCCAGCGTTCAGTGAGGTCGTGGCAAGAGACCGGCTGAATCGTGAGTGTTAGTCAGACGCAGCATATACCTGATTATGCTGTGGTGAGGGTTCTTTATGCACAATCAACCAAGGGTTGCGGTGCTATCGGGGCGGCAAGGCCGCGGACGAGCCCTGAGGGAACATGCTGTGGTGACATCACAGTTAACTCCGTGGCCGTTCCAGCGGTCAGGGAACACCACAGGAAGATCACCTGACCCGCGGCACGTAGTCAAGACCCACGGTTGTCTCCATTGACACGTGGACAGGTTAGTGAGCCTGATTGTGGGAGAACCGATCTCCCGATGAGCGATTGATCCATGTTAGTAGAAATCCATTCAACCACGGCATCAACACACTGCAAGTCTTCACAGTCGTCACCTGGACACGTGAAACACCTTAGCCCTTTGGACGACGCCCCCAGCTCTCAGCGACACCACGTGCTGATCACGGCAACCTCCCAGCTCCAATAGTAAGTCACCTATTCATTGTATCATTATGGGATCACCACATTCATTTTTGTATTTCACTTTGTGACTCATATTAAATTGTTATTACTTTATCACGTGTATTCATAAATCTGCCCCACAAAAACAATTCGTCTGGTCCTTCACGAGTGCTAAACGTATTAGGATGACGATGCTAGTCTATATAAACTAGTAATGTTAATGCGCGCATTTATTTTAATTTAAACATTTAGGTATTTCGCGGCATTACATTTAACCCATTCTGAACCGTACACTTACCAACAGTATAAATTTCAATATACTATATTATGATCTGGTCAGATCTCTTTTAGGTGTAGACACACATATGTATCTTTCTGGTGAGACTTGCGGAGTAGGCAGTTTGGGTTAATTTCCTTTCATATTTCCTTAACCTCTTGAAAACAGCTCCAAAACAGGAATCGACACGTCGAGTTTCACCAAATTGTGGATGCGGTTCAACTCGGGTACGAACTATATCTCTTGCTCGCTCTCGCTCTCTGTATATATATATATATATATATATATATATATATATATATATATATATATATATATATATATATATACATACATATATATATATATATATATATATATATATATATATATATATACATACATACATATATATATATATATATATATATATATATATATATATATATATATATATATATATATATATATATATCTTTCACAGTATAACAGAGCATTTCTTGTTTGTAGGTAAGTCATACAAGAAATCTCATTTACTTAAACTTTCATTTCCTAGCAATCATTTTCCTACGCGGGGACATTTAAAGAAAACGTGTCATATGGTCTCTTCAGATGAGGATATACATCATTGGAAACGGTTTCTCACAGACATGCATTCTGTATTCATAGAGAGAACAGGCGGCCGACGTCTGTTATTAGACAAAAGATAGTGCTCTTTTGGTTCTGCTCTGGTGAACTCACTTCCGGTTCAGCAAGGAGATTGCTTCCACAGCTTCGCTGTGGACGTGCCTTGTCTCTGATTAAATACTGCAGTTTTGTGTCTTGTATTGCATCACAGGAATAAATTGCTCAGTCACCGCTTTCAGTCAATTACACATGCCAGTAGTTCAGTTATTGTTTGCTTATTTGGGATAAAATATTTATATTAAAATGTGATAGCGTCAGAATCGAAGGACGGTATCGAACCCGTGAGCCCCGAACTAGTAGCCTAGGACGTTGTTTTGATGTTTAGTTAGCCTTGTCCGCTTTCGTTGGCAAACAGACATGTCAATAACGTAGCAATAAACAATAGCTTATCAGAAAATACGGTCTTTTACAGAATTTTTACTTTAAAAAGTCAAAGCATGTTGCGCAATCAAGTTTTAAAAAATTATGTGGACCGAAATAGTAAAAATCTAAAAATTGAAGTATCGAGCTATCATCAATTACGTATATTTGAAGGAGTTAATTGGTAAACTCTTTACAGCATATGCTTAATACAATTGGCGATAAATCTCCCACATTGCAGACCTAAAAAATTTTGTTGCGTGATTAAAAAAAATATTCCAATCAAGATAGAGAGCGACCTACATACAACAAGCCTGGGCGCAGTAAGGGCCTTATGGTAGTAATTTTCATAAAAAAAGGTTTTTATAAGAAATATGTATTTTCTTAAAGAAAGCAGGCACCAATTTTGCTTGCCAGTATAACCTATGTACTACATTTTATCAAAATAACTTTAGTGTTTGGAAATTGTCCGAAAAGACACTTAAAATGTTTTCGAAAAAACTGGTTTCCTGGCCAACGAACCTTATAGGTTAATAGCAAATTGAGCTGTTCAGATTTGAAGCATTTAACGAAAATTCGCTAACATAACGTACTTGCTGCGTCCCGAATTTCTTTTCTTAAAAACATGCATTATATTTCGATGGAAAAATGCTACAATAAGGCATGTACGATTTAAAAAAAAGAAAATCTGTACACCAACAACTTATGGGCCACCTGTGATTGTAGAAATAATTTTGTAAGATGGAGTTCAAGACACCCTATAATTAACGTATGCAATTTTTTTCGTATCTTTTATAATAACGAATATATTGAACTTTATTGATTTTTCAACGAAAATACGCTAAAAATTATATACCATTAGACGATATACTATAGTTACTGCCAAAGCATCAGAGAAAGCGTCTATTTGAAATGAATTTTCTGGAAATATTTTAGTAAAATGAAGGACAATGACGGTTGAACCTGAACTTAAGGCTTTGTAAAACACATTTCTTGCGACATTTTCTCTACATAACCCGTGTTCGTTTCGGGTTCTGTGCCTAAATGTTGTCAATTTGGACGTTTCAAATCGTGATTTTAAAGTTTTGAGGAAAACCCAATTTTTTTCTCTTTAAATGCATATACCTTTTTTGTCTTAACTTACGGATCTAAGTTTTGGTACATAGTTTACCTTTTATTATAGAAACCCGCGTACCAAAATTGGTTGCCCTTACTTTGTTATTTCCGGAAATAGAAAAATTTTCCGAAAGAAAACACAAAATTTTCCGGGAAAAAAACGGACCGATTTTTTTGGCTAACGAACTTATCCAAGTTACAAAAGGAAGGTACTCACCAAATTTTATCAAAATTGGCCCATTAGTTTTTTTAGTTATCTGTGTGATACATACATACATACATTATATATATATATATATATATATATATATATATATATATATATATATATATATATATATATATATATATATATATATATATATATATATACAGTGCACGGCGTATCGAGCGTCCATTAGAAGTATCTACAAAACTATACCGATTTTTAATCTGAAAATTTGGTCACTTGGGTTTTCTGGATAGCTGAATTTAACAAAAATATACACGTCATCATACCACTTCCGGTTATACCGGAAGTGGTTACTAACTTTGTTTTTTCAAATGAAACATGACATTTTTGAGTAAATTTTTGGATTTATCGTAAAATTTTAGGTTGACTTTTGATAACATACCATATGTAAAAAATCAGCCGTTTTGGAGTTATATCGATTTTTTCAAAACTTAAAAAAAAAATATGTATGTATATTGAGTGGTATATCTGCGGCAAATATGATGTCAGCGATTTGCAATTTCGTCTGTGGTTTTTCAAGATACAAGAGTATCGTGAAAATAGGCAAATGCGTTGATAGCATATACAGGGTGGAAGAAATTCACATACCAACTTGGACAATTTCGGACCCCTATAACTTGCTTACTTCAAATGGAACACCCTGTATATTTTTATCTTATTGCTTAGAGATTTGCATTATCTTTCGATTTATATCAGCATGTCCTATACCTAAATGCAACAGTTATCCAGATACTGGAACATTTGTATAATGATAATGTTATAAGGTGCACAATATTTCAGTAGAGTGCCTTGACGGAAATGTTATTCTTAGCAACGCCATTACTTCATGACAGTTGTTTATAACAATCAACAAATATGTCGCGTTTGGGGTTTTCTAATGAAGATTTTCTAAATTTATTAGTTACATACGGCGAATGCAATCGCATTATGAGTAGAACCTGCCGAGTTTTCGCTGAAAGGTATCAAGATCGCCCCAGACCGAATAAACATACCATCAAACGTCTGCTTAATAATTGTATAAAGTTTGGTTCCTTTCAACCAATTGTTAGCAGGCAAAACCGTTATACCGAAGACGATGAAGCCATGGTACTAGGATACTTCCATTCGTATCCTGAAAATTCCCTACAAGAGGCTGAAAGGGATCTTAGAATATCAACCAGGTCTATCCACAGAATCTTAAGAAAGTATAATTGGCGACCTTTTAAGCTCCATTTGGTTCAGAATTTGAAAACTGAAGATTTATTGTGTCGTGTGAATTACTGTGAGTGGTTGCTGACAAGAATTCAAGAAGACGATAACTTTGTCAAAAGTATAATATGGACTGATGAAACAAAGTTTACAAAAAACGGCGTGTTTAACCGCCATAACAGTCATTACTGGGCTGCAGAAAATCCGCATATCTGCAGAGAAAGAAATTACCAAAACCGGTGGAGCTTTAATGTGTTCTGTGCCGTCAAAGACTCTCGTATTTTGTGTGTGTATTTTTATAACGAAAACTTAACAGGGGATCGATATGTGTGGTTGTTAAAAAACGTAGTGAGAGATGCTTTAGAAACTTTAGAAATTAGGGAAAGATCAAACGCTTTTTATCAAATGGACGGTGCTCCACCACATACTACTCATCAAGTCAGTGCGACATTAGAAGAAATGTTCAGTGGGAAGTGGATTGCGAACAATGGGCCCTACAAATTTCCACCACGCTCCCCTGACTTAACTCCATTAGATTTTTTCATATGGGGCTTTATTAAAAATAAAGTTTATAAAGACCCTATAACCACAAAGGAGAATATGCAAGAAAGAGTACGTGCCGCCTTCAATGAAATAAGCAGAGAAAGTATAAAACGTGCTACGAGCAATGAAATTTTAAGGCGAATTAATTGCTGTTTGCTAAAAAATGGAGCTACTTTTGAACATCTTTCTTGAACACCCATTGTTTATATACATGTTACTTATTAGATTGTTCCTTATCATTCCAGTTGCCACATTTTTTCTCACTTTCATTGGTTTAGTTGTGTAGTACTTAATAAATTGTTTATCTAGTTGCCTAAACAGATTATTATTATGGTATTCTCATTTATAATTTTGTTCTATGGGGTGTCCAACAATTAATAATTATTGAAGTTCATGAAGAATAACATTTCCGTCAAGGCACTCTACTGAAATATTGTGCACCCTTAGCCTTATAACATTATCATTATACAAATGTTCCAGTATCTGGATAACTGTTGCATTTAGGTATAGGACATGCTGATATAAATCGAAAGATAATGCAAATATCTAAGCAATAAGATAAAAATATACAGGGTGTTCCATTTGAAGTAAGCAAGTTATAGGGGTCCGAAATTGTCCAAGTTGGTATGTGAATTTCTTCCACCCTGTATATGCTATCAACGCATTTGCCTATTTTCACGATACTCTTGTATCTTGAAAAACCACAGACGAAATTGCAAATCGCTGACATCATATTTGCCGCAGATATACCACTCAATATACATACATATTTTTTTTTTTAAGTTTTGAAAAAATCGATATAACTCCAAAACGGCTGATTTTTTACATATGGTATGTTATCAAAAGTCAACCTAAAATTTTACGATAAATCCAAAACTCTACTCAAAAATGTCATGTTTCATTTGAAAAAACAAAGTTAGTAACCACTTCCGGTATAACCGGAAGTGGTATGATGACGTGTATATTTTTGTTAAATTCAGCTATCCAGAAAACCCAAGTGACCAAATTTTCAGATTAAAAATCGGTATAGTTTTGTAGATACTTCTAATGGACGCTCGATACGCCGTGCACTGTATATACGACCCCGAATATGTGTTCAAGGGGGCCTAGTTTGCGCTCATTTGAAAAAAAATTTCAAAATTCAAAAGTCGCGATATCCTCATTAGTGATTTTTTTAAAAAAAAAATTCATTAAAAATTATTGGATCCTCTAAGGTCTGAATGCTGACCAAGGCAAGCAAGAAAGTACAGAAGTATCACATTCAATCTGTGTCCGATTTGAATAAGATGCTGACTACTTAAACCTTGCTATTATGAATGAAACTTGGATACATTTCTATGACCCAGAAGCAAAGAAACAATCTCACCTTTGTGCTGAAAGACATGAGAATGTTAAAATTTTCTGAAAACTTGTAACTTCAGTGTTTTGGAATATCCATGGAGTAATTATGGTTAACTTTCTGGATAAGAGTAGAACAATAACAGGGAATGATTATTTGAAACTAGTGGCCCCTCTACAAAAATGACCTGAAGCAGCAAGTGCGTTACGCTAGAGAATTGTAATTTCCACCTTAAAATTGCAATTAAAAAGTTGATAGATATGAAGAAAAAAATTGATTGCAACTAGCACTATGAGTAAAACTGTGATGCCCGAGAATTAAAAATGAAGCTAAGAAAAAAAAACTTACTCAGATTTGCAATTCCAATGGATGGATATAGATATATGCTCTACTCGTCTTAATTTGCGCTCATTCGCCAAATTTGTTGAAAGTCTTTAAGACATGATTTCTTTATGAGTAAAAATTTGCTGAAATTAGAGGACGACGAGAACAGATATACATAAGCGTTTGGTTTTTGCAAGACAATGCCCCTGCACACAAATGACATGTCATGAGCTTAATTGGTGATTAGCGTTCAAATTCCTCTAGCAGATCTGACTTCTACGACTATGATCTTTTCCCTCAACTGAAAAAAAGTTCGGCCGTTTCTGTTTTTGAAAGATTTAGGGGCATTGCGGCAATTAATGTATTGAATTGGGATCCGATTATGTTGAATAATAAAATATTTGGTTTTCAAATCTTGTTTGTTTTCATAGAAGGCTAAGAGCTTTTTAGCGCGTCCATGTAATAAGTACCTCTAAATCATGTATCTGTATAAGTAAGTAGTTTTCTATGTTTGTTTTATTTTATTAAATCGTCTTAGAGCAGCCTCAATGGATGTTTATTGCGCCCAATTGGGTACGCGCTATGCTCTGGTTAAGAAACTAAGCAAATATGTATCCGAATATTTAATATAAATTTTGGGACATTGTGGTTTTAAATCTTCTGCAGGTGAACCAGTAAAATAGTAAATTGTTATGGTTGTCGGCGATACTTGATCTAAATTCTTCGCAGTGATAAAATGAATAATACAACATTAACACTATAATAATTAAGTCAACTAAACATATATGTACAAAAGTAAAATAAACAAGTTCCGTCGAGAATCTAAATGTTGCCTAAAGAGTTCCAATTATACCAAACACATGAAAAACTTGAATTATTTTAGCTTTCTTTAAATTTAGTTACGCCTTCATTATTATCATATATAGTGATTTTTAACTATTCAACTCAGGGTGTGCGCCATGTCCGCGAGTTGACCGCGTAGCTGTAGCATGCGCCGTTCAGACGGCGATGATAATAATTGAAGACCCTGCTGCAAAAAGGGGACAACTCCACAAAAGTAGTTTTCGAGTAATTTGAAAAAAGAACGTTTAATTCCTATGATTTGATAAATTTAATTTTCCTTTTTTTTTTACAGTATCATTGAATTAGTTTGCTAGTTTAGGCACCTAGTTCATTTCAATATATTCATCAATTTTAACTCAAAAAAATAGAATTATCCCTTTTTTGCCCAAAAAAAAAATTTTTTTTAGAGAACATCAAAAAACAAAAATGATTCATGTTCTGAATAATCATTATTGAATAAATTTGACGATAACATAAAATTAATGAATTTACTAAGCAAAACTAAAGTAGCAGAGAATAAAACTTAAATAATGTATACCAATGAAATAAACAAATACAGAAGACATCAAAAATATCTTGCTATTTATTAGCATCATCGTCTGTAATTTAGGTCTCACTATCCTGGGTGTTGTTGGAATCTGATTTTAGCTGTTGATAATACCAAATGTCATTCTAGAGTACATATTTATTAGCTAACTTCATAACATTTTCATATTTTGCGTTCTTTGTAACGAGGCCCGACTTACGGGGTGAATTATACAGTGGAACAGATTAACGGATTTACGGGAACGGTCCCGGGTGCCAGATTTTGAAAGCGTTTACACACTGCGAGGGTGTCTGCGACCTCTTCACAAGACTCTGGCCACGGTCGTGACCAGAGTGCCTGGATAGCTCTGTGGAGAGGGTCCGGTAGTCTATGATGCAGCAGGCCGTATAGATACCTCCGAGGTTGCGGGCTTTAACGCTCCCCGGTATTTCCCTGACCTGCCGAAAGTTCGTATGGGTGTAGCAGATTTATTCGTGGTTATAATATAGACTGAATATAACTTTCATATTATTTATTACATTATAAAACGTTACAGTCCACTGGTATGCTTACAATATGAAAGGTACTTATCGCGCTAATTTACCCTAAAACAAGTTATGTTACTGGTGACGGGCCAACGAAATTAATTCTTCCCCACGAAAAAAAAATGCGGGAGTCATGCGGACGGGAACTCCCGAGTGTTGTGGTTTACAACCCGTGGATGCAGCCGTTAAGTGGGTCGATCGGAGAAACGCTCCTCAAATAGTTAAAATGGCGTCTATCCGTCGAAGCCGGTACCACGAGAACCAACGCTTCGACGTCAGGGTGTCGATAAGGAACGGGAGGGTTATAGGGGAACACCCTGTAGAAGGATATTGTCATATACTAACTCGACCTTGGCCTGCTTGTGTACTACAGCGTCCAGACCAGAATCGAATCGGAACGGTCGTACGCGATACCCTTGGGAGATCTGTGTTAGCTACAGCATCACCTCCCAGAAGTATTACGACACGCTAACAATAATGGGATAGGGGAATGAATGAGAATTACGCTAGATCCCGCGATCTCGACGTCGACGGACAGGCGCGTGGGAACTGAGAAAAATATCCGAAAATTCGCTATAATTGAATTCAATAAGACAAATCTAAAATAATCTTACCTAGACTGCGTTCAGTAGAATTATCAAACTACGAAATTGTCTCTCACAACGACTGTACGGACGGTACGGTATTCTAACGTTTTACTTCAATTTTTACGAACAAAAACTCTTTATTTACTGAATCTAAATTCCATTTATAAATTTCAACACGTTACGGCAAACGGTGAACTCCTTCTGCCTTCAGTAGTTATTTTCTCTCTGCAGTCCCCGGCTGAAAAAATCTTAATCGGTGGAAGATACCTTATCCTTATCTTCTGCAGATATGTTTTTACTCCGCCGCGATAATTCGAAAATGCGTACTTTTAAGAAATATTAATGATAAAAATAATAATTTTTACTGCGTGGAATTTTTACCCGTGTGAATTGTATTATATTTAATTTGGAACAGCCGCTTTTACTATCTACAGCTGTTCTGAAAATACCTACTTCGTCACATCTTGACAGGTAGTTTGTTACAATAAGCTGGTAAAGCTTCGGCCAATGCGGGCAGTACAGCTGGCTTTTGGATTGCGAAACTTACGAACATCATGATATTAGTAGACTTACTGCACTGGATGGTAGAGACGTCAGGACAGTAAACAAAGACCTTGTACTAGCTTATGTTGAATCGTTCTCTGTTACTATTCACTGTGACTAGTTTAAAATTAGGCTTTGGGAGTTCAACAAATTTTTTAATCCGATCTTGAGTGACCCTTATAATAGAAAATGAACGTGAAGACTTGGCCATTATTTGCATATACTCCTGAGGAACGTATACTCTTTCAACTTTTCTTATTGATTTCTCAAGTACCCCAAAGAAGCGATCACAGGGGAGGAAACTATGCCCCGGCTCTGGAAATCTATGAGTATTTTTTAATCGGCCTGATTGTACTAATGTATGAAGAAACTGTACCATTGTATAGTTCTTATTTTGAGCACAACAATTATCCGAGAATAAGTATAAAGTATCGACATCTGTATGAAGAAAATTCTCAATATAGTGTAGTAAGAAGCTAATGGGTTCGTTGGGAGTTTTTCTGCCCTCAGTTTCATCGTAAACGTAAAAGTGAGCAATGCCATTTTCCCCAGAGTGAATGCAGAAGTTGAAAAGCCATAACTACCTTAAATAAAATGCATCCCCTGATGGAACTCTTGGCAAGGGGATATTTTGCTGATAATGAAACGATAGTACCTCAATGTTACTATTTTCCTCAGCAAGGGCAGTTTTCTGGGACAGATCCTCAAAAAATGATTGCGCTTTTCTATGATGCAATTCTTTCTCAGTTTTTTTTTGCTTGAGACGCTCATCTGAGAGTGATTTAGATTTAGACTCATTTTCCAACTGATCACAAACTTGACAAGTATCAGTTCTTGGATAACCAAATTTAAGCTTAAAATTAGCTTTAAAATATCGGAAATAAAAGTCGTAAGTTACTTTTGGTTTGAAATCTGCTGTCTTCTCTTTCCTCTCCTCTAATAATATTTTCATGTCAGGTTCGAATTTTTCGATATATAACTCATAATTTATTTTACCGTTTAGGTCGGGGTGCAGGTAACAAGTTTTGTTGTTTTTATTTCTGCTATAGTGTGAAGCACGTCTTGGGAAACTATTGATGTGAAGATTGACTTGATCAACGATTTCTTCTGGTATTGCATTCGGTCGATTATGATGCTTCCCTCGATGCTCATTAGGTGACGTTATTTCATTTGAAATAGATAAATGTTTTGCCAAAAGGTCCACTTGCTTTTTAGAAATGCCATGAATGGCGCAAAATGCCTTTTTACAAACATCTACAACAATATTTCAAATTCGAATTCTATATTTATATACAGCAGCGCGAGGTTTGCCGAGATTATTTTTTGGACGAGAACAAACCGGAGTATGAGACGTGATATTACCAAGCATATAACGGTCTTGTGCAATTTTATCACCGATACCATTAAATTTTGATAAAATATCATTTCGCATATCATCATCAACTTTTCCATAACATTTTTTTTACAACGGCAATCTACTCCCAAGACTCTAGCTGCTTTTGATTGATTTTTATAGTCAGTATACACCATGATGCCAGCATTATTTTCCTAACATTCCTTTTCCAGTTAAGTTCATTTCTTGATTTCTTCTTTATTCCGGATGTACTCAGATTCGAAATGGCAGTAACCTCACTTTCTGTATCACTATTATTAATCTCACTTTTTTCGCTAGGTTCATAGTTATCTCAGGAACCAGCACTAAAAGGCTCACTTTCTACTTCACTTGTATCACTCATAGTTACTTTTATTCGCAGCAAATTTACACTAAAACCCTTAATTTTAACAAACACACCACTTCATAGAAACACGTGTTGTATGCCTGCGTAAAATAGCGCAACAATGCAATATGTATGAGTAGGTATAGATGAGGGGTTCTGCAACCACCGTCCACCACCCGCTACTGAGCATGCGTGTGACATAACAATTATGGCGGTTGTATTGAGGATGACGCAATCTACAAATTAAGATGGTGTAATCCAAGATGTCGGCCAAGATGGCTGACCGGAAGTGAAAAAACTGGGAAATTTAAAATTTTAGCCGGTAGGTGGCGCCACTAATTAAAGTAAGAGGCTTTGCCATTTTGATTTTTGCAAAAAGTGACGTAACAGATATGTCGGTTAGCGCAGGCGCAAACCTAAATTTTTTGTTTTTGGTTAAAGTCCTAAGTGTGGGGTGTCGTTTTACTCGGCTTGGCAAGCAGAATTCAAAAATGGTATTTACGCAGGCGCAAACCTAAATTTTTAGTTTTTGGTTAAAGTTCTAAGTGTGGGGTGTTGTTTTACTCGGCTTGGCAAGCAGAATTCGAATTTAATGTATACGCATGCGCAAACCCAAATTTTTGGAGTTTTAGGTCTAAACCTTAGGTGTTTGGTCTTAGAGCTCAGCAAGCAGATTTTAAAATTTTAGAATATGTGAATGCCCGGCATGCTCGATATGGCAACATAGCAACGACTACATGTGTAGAGCAACCTTGACACGTGACAGGAAATGAGTCATATGTTTTCAGAGAGCAACTGGTAAATGTATGTGACCTTCTACAAATGTATGTGACCTTCTACAAAAAATACAAAAAACAACGATGACGGTGAAACGAATTTCAAAAGCAACCTTTGAGAGGCCTCTTTCAATCGAGTATATAAATATGTTTTGTTAGTTAGTTTTTGTGACAGGAAATGAGTCAGATGTTTTCAAATTTAAGAGTGACCTTCGACAAATATAGTTTTAGCAAACAAGCCATAGCAACAACACCGATGACGGTTAAATGAGTTTCAATAACAAGTCAACAGTGGGGGTATAGGTATATATATAAACATTAGGTAGCAAGCAAGCACATCAGTCGTTGTCTGCAGTCTACTTACAGTAGTTATATATTAGTGTATTTGTTCTGTTCAACATGTATGGTATGGATGTTAACGACGAACCTATTAATAACAATGTTTGTGATTGTTATTGGGGCCAAATTGATGCAGCTCTACGTCAGAATATTAGTGATATTAAGCAAGAAAGTAGAATGCTGCTGGAAACAAGGTATACCATTACTCCAGCTCTAAGTGTTGCAATTGGTATATCAAAAGCGGCCGGATTGATTCCAATAATTAAAATTTTAAATACAAGCCTATATCCACCAAATCAACATATAACAATCTCATCTGGTTCATGGGAATGGGAGTATTTTATTTCAACATTGAAAAATACCGCTAAAGAGTACTTTACCAAAGCTAATAAGATCGAACCTGAAAATATTGGAATATGTACCATCAAACCTATTAAAGTATTAGACAGTAAAGGTATATCAATCTCAGATGATTCTATTCCTTTTTATTTAACCGAAGACGCAGTTCAACGGCTACTAGATCTGGTTGATATGTGCTACCAGCAAATTAAAGACAACTTCTGGTATGGTTTATTTGGAGACTTTCAATTAATTATTGATAAAAACACTGGTTATTTTAATTTGCTGGTAGCACACATCACTTAATGTATCCATTTTAAACACACTACTAAACACTTAGATACTCAAGAGCAGACTGAAGCACGTCTTACTTCTAAGAAAACTAAATTTTGAATGAGCTTCAGAGTATGTGTACGACAATTTATAGATGTTGACCCCACTCTACGGCTTAAAACTGTGTTTATTAATGTTTATTTCCAACCACATTAGTCGCTGCAACATCCATCCACTTTCGGCTTCTGCAAACTCCAAAGCTTTTGTATAAATCTCGTTGCTGAATTCCTTAAATATATTTTCAAACTCAGTTGAAACTGTGACATTTTTGTTTTTAGTATCGAATGACTTCATTTCTTTTATATTCCGACTTTGGAGCACATACAAACCAAACCAAGCAATTCCAAGTTCATTTTAATTTGATTATGTTTAGCTAAAGAAGCTTCAATTAGATGAAACACTTTATGTTTCACAGTATTCATGGCTAAGTTTATGTCATTACCATCTAAGTTAATACGATAGGTAGCCACTCTATTTTTAAAAGCTTGAGCTAGCATATGCACTTGTTCAACTTCCCATGGTTCACATACTTTTGCCTTGTGAAGTCCACTAGGTAAATGTCCAGAAAATTGATTCTTTTTCACTTGTATCGGGCATGACTCACAATATCTCATCTTAACTACAGATGCTTAACTAATGAATAAAACACATGTGTTTCATTTAAGTAGATATATTAACAAACATGTTTACGATACATATCCTTAAGTACAGTGTAATATTTAAAACAAAAGTACATCAACATAAATAATGCAAGACATATAAGAAAACCTGTTGCTATAAATACAGAAATATAATTTGAAGTGAACAGGTAAGCATTATTTAATACAACAGTTCTCCAATCAGATGTCTCGCCACGTGTACCATCATCAAACAGAAACATAAGTTTGTAATGCACCACTTCAGACTTGCTTTTGGACATGTTGTACATTGAAAGTTGTATAAGTTCATCATTGTTTAGATATGTTGTTGCTGTAAGAGCTGACCATATCATGCAGTCATCGGTGTCGAAACAAATTCGTACTTCTGTTACATTGGGTGGTTTGTAAATATACAACACATTTTGACACAGTGCTGTCAGGATGATGAAGCTTGCTTTAAGATGAGTCATTATATATCGTGTGTATTTCTTTGAAACGATCAAGTACTTGCTTCTTTGTAAAGTGTAAGCACTCTAACATACTAACTCGGAATGAGGATTCATAGTCTTTTAACATGGCTTTTATAAGCTTTATCACCTCCTCGTCACGTGGTAGCTCCTTCTTATTAACACATTTGAGAACATCAGCAACACAATAGAGGAAATCACTAAGTCGAATATCAAAGTTCAAATCGGTTAGATACTTCAGCTTTTCGTTGATGATTTCAACCAAATCTAGTAGCCGTTGAACTGCGTCTTCGGTTAAATAAAACGTAATAGAATCATCTAAGATTGATATACCTTTACTGTCTAATACTTTAATAGGTTTGATGGTACATATTCCAATATTTTCAGGTTCGATCTTATTAGCTTTGGTAAAGTACTCTTTAGCGGTATTTTTCAATGTTGAAATAAAATACTCCCATTCCCATGAACCAGATGAGATTGTTATATTTTGATTTGGTGGATATAGGCTTGTATTTAAAATTTTAATTATTGGAATCAATCCGGCCGCTTTTGATATACCAATTGCAACACTTAGAGCTGGAGTAATGGTATACCTTGTTTCCAGCAGCATTCTACTTTCTTGCTTAATATCACTAATATTCTGACGTAGAGCTGCATCAATTTGGCCCCAATAACAATCACAAACATTGTTATTAATAGGTTCGTCGTTAACATCCATACCATACATGTTGAACAGAACAAATACACTAATATATAAATACTGTGAGTAGACTGCAGACAACGACTGATGTGCTTGCTTGCTACCTAATGTTTTTATATATATATATATATATATATATATATATATATATATATATATATATATATATATATATATATATATATATATATATATATATATATACTTATACCCCCACTTTTGACTTGTTATTGAAACTCATTTAACCGTCATCGGTGTTGTTGCTATGGCTTGTTTGTTAAAACTATATTTGTCGAAGGTCACTCTCAAATTTGAAAACATCTGACTCATTTCCTGCCACAAAAACTAACTAACAAAACATATTTATATACTCGATTGAAAGAGGCCTCTCAAAGGTTGCTTTTGAAATTCGTTTCACCGTCATCGTTGTTTTTTGCATTTTTTGTAGAAGGTCACATACATTTGTAGAAGGTCACATACATTTGTAGAAGGTCACATACATTTCTAGAAGGTCACATACATTTGTAGAAGGTCACATACATTTACCAGTTGCTCTCTGAAAACATATGACTCATTTCCTGTCACGTGTCAAGGTGCTCTACACATGTAGTTGTTGCTATGTTGCCATATCGAGCATGCCGGGCATTCACATATTCTAAAATTTTTAAAATCTGCTTGCTGAGCTCTAAGACCAAACACCTAAGGTTTAGACCTAAAACTCCAAAAATTTGGGTTTGTGCATGCGTATACATTAAATTCGAATTCTGCTTGCCAAGCCGAGTAAAACAACACCCCACACTTAGAACTTTAACCAAAAACTAAAAATTTAGGTTTGCGCCTGCGTAAATACCATTTTTGAATTCTGCTTGCCAAGCCGAGTAAAACGATACCCCACACTTCGGACTTTAACCAAAAACAAAAAATTTAGGTTTGCGCCTGCGCTAACCGACATATCTGTTACGTCACTTTTTGCAAAAATTAAAATGGCGGAGCCTCTTACTTTAATTAGTGGCGCCACTTACCGGCTAAAATTTTAAATTTCCCAGTTTTTTCACTTCCGGTCAGCCATCTTGGATTACACCATCTTAATTTGTAGATTGCGTCATCCTCAATACAACCGCCATAATTGTTATGTCACACGCATGCTCAGTAGCGGGTGGTGGGCGGTGGTTGCAGAACCCCTCATCTATACCTACTTGTATGGTCTTGTTATAAACCGAATACTAAAATTGCTTGGTGCAAAAAGGAGATAAATCCGGAAAAGTCTCATTCTTGCTCCAAGCAATACTAGGGGATAAGTACATAAAACGGTCTAGAAGGTGGTGTGTATCACGGATTCACGTCGTTTTTGCACTAAATGATGCAGATTTTTTTTTGTACACAATTTAGTATAGAATGGTCATTTTCCTAAAAAAAAAAAGAGTTCCCCCCCTTTTCCAGCAAGGTCTTCAATTATTATACGTTATGATATGGCGGGTGTTTATTTTATGTTATGATCTGACGTGGGTTTATTTTATGTTATGATCTGAGGCGTGTTTATTTTAAAAAGTTAAAAAATGAATAAATTTTTGCAGTTAGTTACAGACAATTATTGTTGTTTGCATTCGAGCACAGCACCTCTCTTAAGCATAATAATTTTTAAAAAAACACTGGATATTGCAAAATAATTTCCAGAAATCACCTTAATATTCACATGTCTTTGATTTTCAGGCCCTGTGTTTTTCTATTTTCTACTAACTACTAACTCATTTTCTCGAACGCTTCTCTGACCGAGAATAATTCAAGCTTTACAACTGATTCGATATACCCTTTCAGTGAGTTTATTTTATATATTTTGTCGGTTCATTCAACCGATAAAAGACTATACCACGACACACCGACAATAAATAAGATAAACTAAGCCACATAAACAAATTACACTTATTTCGTAAAAAAAAAGTCAGAGTTGGGCAGAAATCTCTCTTGAAAGCAAACCACAAATAAGCCAGTCCTGTATTGTTGCCCGCCTGGAAACAAGTTTTACAGTCCGGTATTAATTCACATTATTTCACCTGTACAGTTGATTTATTCATCTATAGGAATCTTTCTCACTTGGTGTGTATTTATTTTTACATAGAATTAACTCCGAAATCACGTTAAACGATGACGTTACAGAATTCATAGTTTTACATATCTCTTTTCATAACAAAAACATTTAAAAAGCTCCAGCTTACAAACGTAGTTTATTTAATATTGTCCATCTGTAATTATCGGTTTCTTCGTGATTTAGCCGGAGTTTTTTTAATTAATATTTATGCTGGAATTTTGATGGCACGCAAATTTTCATTAGCCTAGTTTGTTTGGTTGCAAGAGAAAGGAATGTCATGGAAATTACAATAATGTAAACAGGAACTTAAGCAGCCTAATGAATTGTTCCCAGGTATTATATCAATAATGTCTAAATTTGAATGGATTAGTTTATTAAAAGTGCTTAAAAGAACCATGATAATCGATTCTGTTTGCTGCTTGAAGGTGTCTGTCTCAAATACCGAACATACCAGACTGCAAATGTGAAAAGAAACTCTGAAAATGTAAAGTAGGAAAAACATATATTTAGCCCTTTTCAGTGTCGAATAGTGATTATCTATAACATAACATCTTGGTCTTACTTTCCTGTTCCATTACTTGTGTAACGTTCTGTTTGTACATTCAAGGAATCCTTAAACCTTATCTTTTGCCTTATCCAAAGCTGTATCTGATTTGCCAGAAATATAATGTTCTTTTGCATGTCGTTAGTCTCGATTACTTCGATTTATGGAATGGACGTACTAAGTGAAGATCGGAACCTGTGATGAGCACTGATAAGTACACTTAGAGAACCCAAATCACCACAAAACATATTTTAAAGACCTGAAGATCGTTTCACTAACAAAGTTTGCGTCATCAGAGGCTGAACGATTCTAAACTATTTAAATACTACACATTATATTTATACTACGTGTTAGGTAGTAGACCGGTACACAGAGGGAAGAATCGCAGGAATATTTTCTGCAATCCATACTTTAATTGCCGGACATGCTTTCTAGAATCCTGTTATAATTGTACTTGCCGAGTTTCGGAATATCTTTTATCATAGCATAATAAACATGTTTTCTTATGCCGTGCTTTCATGTCAAAGAGGCAGCTTGAACAACGAACTATTAATCAGGGGCAGAGATCGGTTTAGGGAGATTTTGCTGTTTTATGGCCATATAAATACCCTCGTAGGCTTTTAATTTCACCGGTTGTGTAACATTTTTGATAATCTTAATGTTTTCCTTATCTATCTTGTGACTATTATCTCAAATATGTTACGCCACGCATGATTTGTCTATACTACCGAATCTCAGCTGTGCGAGATGTTCCTTAAATCTGGTTTCAATGGTTATTTTACTCTGCCCAACGTATTTAAGATTAAAATCTCCATAACTTATCTCATAGATACTTGACATTTCAGTGGCCTTATCCTTATGTTTTGTATTACCTAACAAACTTTTTAAATTATTTATGTCGAATAAGTTAGCTGCAAATCAGCTTTCTTAAAAATGCTTTCAAGACCACTTGTGATTCGCGGTTCAAATGGTAAGCAAAACAACTTTTTTTCTGATTTATATTTTCTGAATGTGGTGGATTCCGCTAACATTTTCTTTATTCTGCATCTATTAAAAAAAATTCCAAAAAGCAAACCGAGTCCGTTATATTTGGCCACCTTTCTAACTCTGCTATATCTATTTTTAAGGAAATTTGTATTAATTTATAATAAATTTAAGCTAGCCGTTTTTGTGTGTGTAAAAGTATGTGGGTCATTTGGAATGTAACGTAGAGTGTTGGTTTTCTTCCTCTGGACATCGAATTCAGGAGAGTCTTATTTTTAAACTAGTACTAGAAAATGAAGTTGATTATTAACTTCTATTTCGCGAGTGAATTTTTGTGAACAAATTGACTGTTCAGTCTATTATAAATCATCTACCATGCATGTGTTTGTGTTAAACACTGATAAAATATCGTCCACATAACGAAAATATTCTCAAGGAAAATTCTTTTATGTTCTAAATTGGCTCCGCATCTACTCATGAAAAGGTTCGGAATGAATGGAAAGAGAGGGTTGCCATTGACATGACTTTGGTTTGTCCAAAAACTCATTGTAAAACTGAAAGATATTTTGTTTTAAGCAAGGGCTTGTTAAAGTTTAATATTCTTTGCAAACCTCTTCACTTATGTTGTTCAATTTCAATGATTGTTCTAAATTTAGAATATCTTTCATATTTCTTAATAAGCGATCTTTTCTACAAGAATTGGGTAAGACTAACTTGACACATTTTGTGTTCCAATTAAATAGCCACAGAAATAAAGTAAAATATAATACAGATGCAAGTTTTATCCAAAATTATATTTGTGAGACATCTTTCGGATATGAAAACAAAGGTTGCTTGATAAATTCATTATACAAACGGTCCACTAGTAAATACGTTAACAATAAAAACAAACCCCTTTTATTATCGAAACCATTAAATCATTTCCTTAGGTCCCAACGTCTAGCTGTAATTTAATATGCCATTACGCCAAGGTATCTACGCTCAGTGAGAAGCTTTGATAAATACCGAACTCGATGAAAGAAATTTGAACCTGTCTGAGAGCTAATTAAAATAAAACAAAATCCCTACTAACCCAATAAGAGGCGTGCTCTTTTTTTATTAGCTGTTTATTTTCATAAAAAGAACTCAGATACATATCCTTGCTAACCTATTGCCAGCTGCATTTGTTTCTACTGTTTTCTTAAAGTCTTTACTACGTTTCTAATTAAATTATTGAAGTTATAAGCGTCTTCAGCGCTCTTTCATGGTATTTTGAATATCTTTTCATTATAGATTTTGTAAGTTACTTTTATATAGCATAATGACACAAATTACAAAAAGGTTGTTTAAAATCAAACAGCGTATTACCCGCCTAAAATAACACTTTAGGACATACGCTGGTAGGTATGTCGCATTTGCCTTCGTTTTCGAGATTTAGCTAGAAAAAGTTGATTCGGTTGTAATTCGAAAAACAAAAGAAAATTTGATTCTAAACCAGGCAGTCTATTTTTGTTTTCACTGGACCTGTTTCTCAATTTAAAGTAATTAAATAATTGACTACAGTGGCGGAGCAATTTTCTTAATAAAATGTGTAGGCATGATTCATTATCTATGCCAATGCCATCGATTTTCAAATTATTTTCAATTCCATAATGAGGCCAATTGAAATGAAAATTAACTGCCTCATTCTTGTTTTGTTTTTCAAGTTGCAGGCGTATCATTTTATATGAACAAGTAGTAGGTAAATAACTGTAGATGTATTCATGTATTTCCAGGATATAAATCTAATTACTTTTTAATCATGTCAAACCCAGACGTGTTGGCGTTTAGAAATTATATAATTTTATTTCCGTTAACTTAAAAATTATTAAATAAACAGTTTAGTATATACTCTAATGTAGAATCTAGTAAGATGTAAATTTTAAGTTATGCCTTTATGCACTCTATGGTTTAAATGAAACAAAACCGTCGCTCTCATGCACTATGCGACGTGCCAAATGTTTTAAGAGCCGCAGCCAAATTTAGGGGAACACTTTTTACGTGGAAATTTCGGAAATAAATACAACATCCACATTTAAGCATCTCACTTCTCCCCAATGACATTAGATTGTAGATTGTCTAATAGGTCGTTAATGAGTCGTATAGGCTTTGGCCTATCAGCGCTGCGACCCCAATGGGTCTTTTGTGCATGACTCTTTGTCATAATAATTGCTCAAAAAGTTGAGACTTTTTATGTAGTCTACTATCTTTTTGGGAGCTTTTTTACCTACTTCCTGCAGTGCGAAGGTCACCACTCCAAGGTATTGGAGCCTTTTGCAGAACTTGACCACGCAGTCGCATAGCAAGTGTTCCGTTGTTTCTGCTGCTCCAGTGCAGTATCTGCAGTTTTCACTGTCCACCTTACCCATCTTCATAATATGACACCTTACTGAAGAGTGTCCTGTGAAAAGTCTGTGATTATTCTCAAGTCGTTTCTGTTCAATTCCAGTAATAGTTTAGACTTCTCTGTTGATATGGTGATAAACCATTTTGCCTGGCGTTTTCCTCCAGTACGACCGCATTTGGTTCCTCTGCCAAGTATCAAGTTCATTTCTTAAGTGGCTTTTTGTTAGTCCACAATAGGGCTCTGGACCATATAATGGTGTTGTTGCAGTCCTTTTGGCAATGCTATCTGTTTCCTCATTTCCTTCAATGCCTCGATGCCCTGGTACTTATTTTGTTCGTAGCCAGTTGCTTCAAGGATGTTTTGCGGTCACAGGTCAGTTTAGACTCGGTTTTGAAATATTTCAGAGTCTTTAGTACTGCCTAACTGTCTGACAAGATGTAGATGTCTCTATTTCTGAGTCTTCTTTGTATGCACTCGTCTACACAGAAATTTATAACAAGCTCTGCTTGGAAGATGGTAGAACTTTTTCCTACGGACTTAGTATATCTACAGTTAGGTGCTCTTATTCACAGTCCTGCTCCCTCCATTTGTGTAGACCCATCTGTATACCATATAGATGAGTTGTTTGTCAGCCATGCACTGCCTCAGTCCCGTGCTGACGGTCACTTATGACCACGTCGAATGGAATTATAAAGACAGGTGTGAGTTAGGTCGAGTAGGCGTATTGATGTTTTTCATATACTCAACTAATTGACCGTTATATTATTACCGTTACTGAAACACCATAATTCCTTAACTCTGTTTCGCAAAGGCAACATGAACAATAAGTTAGTTAATATTTGTATGAAGATATATATATATATATATATATATATATATATATATATATATATATATATATATATATATATATATATATATATATATATATATTGAAACACGTGCATGCGGTTGTCTCTTTGCAGAATGCCCTTAACCATTCTCCTTGTATAGTACATAAATACCGTGTTATAAATCCTGTTATAGATAATATAACTTCCTGGGCTCCGGATGCTCACGCAGGTGATTTCTTTGCCTCCGTGGCTTTTTTGGTTGTTGCCCTCGGATTGAGGATCTTCCAAATGTTGCTGCAAATGTGCACTGGTTGCCTGTTGTGACTCCGTGTATTTTTGCATCTTCATCCAGAGTGTCCCCATCTTAAAATGGCTATACCGTACTGATGATGGCTAATAAGCTTGAAACACGTGTATGCTGTTGTCTCCTTGCGGCTTTGCCCTTAACCCTTCTCTTTGTATAGTACAGAAATGCCGTATTACAAATCCTGTTATAGTATATATATATATATATATATATATATATATATATATATATATATATATATATATATATATATATATATATATATATATATATATATATATGTTTAGAAAGATTTCCGCGGTCTTTAATGTGAGACATACTTGGTTCTCGGGTTAAACCGCGTCCAGAATTTATGGAAACTCGACGTTTCGGCTCCTGTTTTGGAGCCATTTTCAAGAGGTAAAGGAAATATGTAAGAACACTCTAAGGTCTCAATTTGCCTACTCCTTAGAGTGAGTAGGTGGGTAAAGGAAAATATGTAAGGACACTCTAAGGCCTCAATCTGCATACTCCTTAGAGTGGTGGGCAAAGGTGGGTAAAGAAAATATGTAAGGACACTCTAAGGCCTCAATCTGCCTACTCCTTAGAGTGGTGGACAAAGGTAGGTAAAGGAAATATGTAAGGACACTCTAAGGCCTCAATCTGCCGACTCCTTAAGAGTGATGGACAAAGGTAGGTAAAGGAAATATGTAAGGACACTCTAAGGCCTCAATCTGCCTACTCCTTAGAGTGATGGACAAAGGTAGGTAAAGGAAATATGTAAGTATACTCTAAGGCCTCAATCTGCCTACTCCTTAGAGCGGTGGACAAAGGTGGGTTGGGCTGTTGTACCTCGATTACGGGGCCTCAATCTGCCTACTCCCCAAATCTCGCCGGAGATCGTCTGTGAGGTCTCAGCGTGTTCAACCTCAGATCTCTCTGAGGCCTAGGGTTGAACAGTTAAAGAAAAAAAATGGAGTTTTCCTCAAAACGTCAAAGTCGCAATTTGAAACGTCAAAATTGGCAATGTTTAGGCAAAGAACGTGAAACAAATACGGATTGTGAAAAGAAAATGTTGCAAGAAGAGTGTTCTGCGAACTCTTAAGTTTCAGTTTAAATCGTCACTGCCCTTTACTTTACTAAAATGTTTACAGAAAATTCATTTCAAATAGACCCTTTCTCTGATGGTTTGGCTGTCGGTTTAGTTAAGTTGATGCTTTCGCTGTAGGTTTAGTGGAGTTTATGGTTAACGGTCTATGATTTTTAGCTAATTTTCGTAGAACAAATTCGTTAATCCATTTTTGTATTTTTTAATCGAAATATGATGCAGGTTTGTAAGAAAAAAATCAGCACGCGGTAAGTGCATTTTGGTAGCGAATTTACTATTAACGTAAGGTTTGTTGGCTAGGAAACCAACATTTAAGTTTTGTTTCGGAAAATTTTTGTACATTTTCAAACAATAAGTAATTTTGATAAAATATAGTACATAGTTTCTACTACATAGGCTATACCGGTAATCAGATTGATGCCTGCTCGCATTTGCTATTAAAAACATTTTAATGAAAATTCACATCCATAACGCACTTGCTGCGTCCCGAACTGTTTGATATGTGCAAAAAACGTGAAAAGTTGCAACCAATTAAGATAACTCGAAAACGATGTACAATATAAATTTTTTTCAGTTACAAACACGCATTATAATTCGATGGACAATACAAAAATGCAATACTACAAAGAGTGTTGTATTTGAAAAAAATGATTCACAGCGACTTAGGGGCTACCCTGTGATTTATTTATTATTAAAATAGATATATAAAATGTAACTCAAGATACCTAATAATTAACGTATATAATGTTTTCTCGTATAATAACGCATATATTGAGTTTTACCTTGAAATTCGGGGCCTGTATTTACATTGTACACAAACAGATAAAAACCGAAACTGACCCCGGATATGGGTTCTAGGGGGCGTAGTTCGCTCTGGTTTAAAAATTTCTTTTCAAAATTCTAAAGTCGCGGTCACCACAATTCCTGTAGAAAAAATTCGCTAAAAGGTATAGACTAATAAACCATAAACTCTATACTGAACTACTGACAAAGCATTAGGGAAAGTGTCTATTTGAAATTCATTTTCTGTAAATAATTTAGTACATCGACGGTTGAAGCTGAAACTTAAGTCTTACGACATTTCTTCTATATAACCCGTATTTGTTTCAGGTTCTTTGTCTAAAACATGCCAATTTTGACGTTTAAAATCGTGACTTGGGCGTTTTAAGAAGAAAAACTATAAAATTTTCAAAGTAGTTTTTTTGGTGTTTCTCGGATTTTCGTATTTTGGTGCATTTTTTTTTTACCAGTGACACCCAACTATTTTTTTCTTTAAATGCTTATAATTTTTTTTTCAACTTGGAGATATGATTTTCGTGTGTAGTTATTTTTGATGATATAACCCTGCGCATCAAATTCGATTGCCATAACTTATTCTCGGAAATATAACACAAAATGTTCGTGTTGAGTTATCGGTGTGAAACATAAATGATTGACAATGACCCCGGATATGTGTTCTAGGGGCCTAGTTTGCGCTCATATCAAGAATATTTTTTATAATTCAAAAGTCACGATCTCACCATTAGTATTTTTTTTTCTACGAACGTTCAAATTCACTAAAACAGGTTAAATGTTTTGAAAATTCTATGCAGCTCTTAACCATGCATAATTAATTAATTACCTATAGTAATTTAAACTTTTAAAAAATTTCTTTATAATCTGACAGCAGATGATGGCCCATCAAAGCCATATTTAAATATATACACTCGTTGCTCATTTCGGTATTCAGATTGCCGTAGTATCTAGTTTCTTTTCTAAGAAAACATTGACATTAACATACATAGAAAAATGAGTCGACTAAAATCACCCCGACTAGATCCGACCCAAATTTCGGCCGCAATTTCGATTTATAATGCTGTCAATTACGTTTTCCTCAAATTTATGTGCGATGTGACCAACATGTGAGTAATGCACAATAAGCCAAACGTTGCAGTGCTATCGGAGCGGCAAAACCGCTGACGAGCCCCGAGGGAGGAAAAAAAACCATGTGAGTAATCTTACGTAAGGCGCTTATTATACGCATATAGAGCTGTCAAATATTCAAGAAATTTGGAAAGAGATGCAGTACTTGTTTTAATATGTAGGTACGGAAATGGATGGAGGCAAGTGGTTTTATTGGTACGTCGATTGGAGTTGTAATTGAAATTGTATTTGAGCATAAGATCTCCACCTGTATCTTTTGTTAAAATAAGTGTTGTCAATTAAATTTAATTAAATGCTTATTTTCTTCAATCTGCATTGGATGCAAAGGAGCAATTAATTGACCAGCTCATTTTTAGACATATCGTCACTGGAGTTTTGTTTTGTGGGTCACTTAAAATTCCAAGTGTGTAAAAATCGACCAAATAATCGACAAAAATTATTAAAAGAACAAATAGCTGGATAAATCAATCGTAGATCTCTGTATATTTTGTTAAAATAAGTGCTGTCAATTAAATTGAATTAAATGCTCATTTTCTTCAATCTGCATTGGATGCAGAGGAGCAATTAATTAACCAGCTCATTCTCTAGACATATCGTCACTGGAGTTTTGTATTGTGGGTCACTTAAAATTCCAAGTGCATAAAAATCGACCAAATAATCGACAAAAATTATTAAAAGAACAAATAGCTGGATAAATCAATCGTATTACCCCACAAATAATGATTCAGAAATTTTATTGGTCTGCATTACTGCCAGGTTTTGAACTTAGTCTCAAAAAACTCTTGTGCTTTCAAAGATAATTTGATTTTGCATTGTTGCTGATTTTTATTTATTCCTAAAAAAAAATATGTTAATATTTCTGAAGGTGGTTTCTGCATTCAAAAATACAACAATATACAGGTGTCCAATTTAAAAATTAAAATGACACTTTTCGTGTTAAGCAGGAACTGAAAACGTCATAGTACATTTGTTATTTTTAACTATATAGGCATACCTAATTTGGCAAAAGTACTTTTGAAATAACACTATTTTTCGGCGGTTTCGTAACTTTGTATTAACACTGTAATTCAATGTTAAGACAGAACACAGTAGACACCTGCCAGGATATTTATTTTTCTTGTACTTAGCATTCGTTTAAGTGTAGGATTGATGATGCCTTTGGACGATTTTTTGCAGGATTCATTATTTGGATTCTGTTCTGATAAGATATCATTTTCATTATCGAAACGTAAAAGTTTCGCCAGCCTTTTCCCTAAAGTAATTTCAAAACGCATGAGAACGTCAGGTACAGATAAAAATATCTACAGCAGTAAACACAAAACATCTTGCTGTATTTTCCAGGGTTTAACATGGTGACGATAATTTCTGTTGAACTCCGGAACGTTAGCCAGATAAAAGGGAATACACAGAGAAAGGTATACATATAGGTATTCGAATGTGTTGAACGAAGAAACAACCATTTCCCCAATTGAGTTTTCCACCTGAACGTGTGCTTTCGGTTAGGCGGGATCACGTAAGTTTATGGCCAGTCGGAAGGAGTTTCCTACGACTTTTATTATTTACGATATTAGAAAGCTTATCGTGCTCGGGTGGCATTAGCTACGAATTTCTATGTAAATGAAGGGACCAGTTTTACTCAGGAACCCTGCCATTAAGATATTACTGTGTGAAATTCACACGTTTTACTTTTATCGCTATTTTTATACTATCAATTGTTCATATATACTTAATTAAAGTGAAATTACGATTTAATGTTAAACTTTGTTTAATTTTTTTTAAGTATCCAGGAGTCTCATTAATCAGTACAGAAAACCAAAGAGAAATATTCTCTTGAAAAAGTCTAAAAAATAAAACATGAAATTTTGCTGTCTGATACTAACATCAAAAATCCTACTAAGGTCCTAATTTACTCAGCTCTGTTTTCTTGCAGTGGATGAATTCACTACCTCTTCCAGTTATTTTTCTAAGCAAGTTTTTTATTTTAAAAATAATTTTTATAACACAGTATACTAAAAAATATCTTAGAAATTATTTGAAAACTTTTCAGTTTTCGAATAAAAATATAAGATTCAACGGCTCGCATACAGTCATTTTAATAAATGAATAAGAATTTAGCAACAATATAAATGCAAAGTAGGCTGCTCTGAATAATTTTGACATTACCTTAAGTTGTAAATGTACTCAGTTTCGCGCTATTGTCATTATCCATTTAATTCAGTAGTGTTGAAAATACAGCCACATTACTCAGTTTTTATTCATGTTTATTTTGAAATAATTGAATGTAACTTTTCACCCCATTTTAAGAGGCTGCATCTTTTCAGGGAAGGCTTCAACCAAAATGTTTTATATGAAAATTCTGCTGTGAAATTTCTCAGGAAATCTTTACTTACATTCTCTGTACTGATTAAGGAACCACTGGATATCCTAGAGCATTCATTTATATTTTGACTTTAAATTATGTAATATACAGAACAAGTCTAAGACTTTTTGTATCAACATACTGTATGATTTTTGTCAATAAACTATAACTATAATGGTTTTGGAAGTCATGGAATAGGGCGCAGTCAGATTTCATGATATGCCGTAGTTTCATTGTTCATAAAATATATTGTGGCAAATCGTCTTAATTGGAGTGAAATAAGTGTCCCACCTAGATACCATTCACGAACGAGCTGTTCTCCTTATAGAAGATTTATCGATCACAGTCAATATCACTTCTGTTGACCCCAGGAGAAAGGTGTCAAATTATCCACTTGCCGAACGGTTCGTCAAGAATCCTCTTTCTTTCCTAGAGCATCTAAGCTATGGAATACCATCCCGGCAGACATATCTCCGAAGGCATATTATAACCTCCAACTATTCCACAACATAACAATTGAGTTCATGTGGAGTTCAAGTGGAGTTCAAGACACATAGTATTTACCTTTCATGAACTACTTCATTGTAAGGTTGAACGTTTTTTGCAGAGTATAACAACCTAAAATGTAAATAAAGAAATTAAAATAATAGAAGCATGCGATAGAATTTGTGTAAGACTTAGGCATATATTTAATAATCATTGTTGTTTTAACTTAGTAAAATCGCTTTATATACCTTTCCACTAAATTTAATAACTTCGCATAGGAACTAAATATAAACGTAGAGGCTTTTTCTCTGTCTTCACAAATATTTACGAACCCGGTTGCAGAGTAGTTAATAAGCATTTTTAAAGCCAGAAAAAATGTCTCTGCGTCTGCTTCTCGATTAAAGTTATTACTACTCATTTGATGATTCATGATTCTCAGATACTACGAAACATTAGAAACGCCCAAAAATCAACGATTATACCACAACAAGAACCGACAACAGTCTTCGCAACAACACACAGCCTTATTATCATACATTAAAGGTCTCGCCTGCAAAATCAGCCGAATTTTTTGAACCCATAATATTAAGACCTTCACAACAGATCAATTACTGTCAATTCTAATAAAAACTCCCAGGGACACGATTCCCAACAAATCACATGGAGCTTGAAAAATTCCTTGTTGCAACTGTTCCCGAACTTATTATATTATATAGGACAAACAAATAGATGTGGCCACAATAGACTATATAAACATTTCCTCGCAGTTAGAAAATATGACACCTGATCAGCACCATCCATGCACTATATTCATACAGGATACAAAATAGACTTCAATAATGCCAAAACAGTAGCCCCAGTCTACAAAACCAGAATTAACTGCGAAGCGATCAAGGTCGGAAAACGTCCCGATTGTTTAAAGAGGGGAGATAATGGTATTCGACTTACCATTGTCTGGGAACCTATTATATCCTCCTTACAAACACACAAAACCAGTAATAAATCAATACACAATTTAACTACCCTCTTACGTGACTAAACGAATACCCACAAGCTACTTGATTCGCTAAGTATCGTTACTAAAGTACCTGGCTTAATAAACCTTACCGACACGGCTAATGACACTCGTAGCGAGCTAAGTAGACGCCATGCTATAAATAATACAAGACTTACGACGAACGATCAGATATCTCTCAGGTCTAAGATTACACACACTGACACCCTAGAGACGATATAGATTGAGGTTTTGGGCGTATTAGGCAGATTACGGCCCCGTAATCGAACTACCCTTATCCACCGCTCTAAGGAGTAGGCAGATTGAGGCCCTAGAGTTTATTTCTTCCTACTTTCATATTCCCTTAACCTACGATCTCATCTCGAGGCAGAATTAGAAACTAAGGATCCAAAAAACAATTGCTTTTGGGATCAACGTATTTAAAACCAACAAATCAATAACTTTGCAAGTTTAAGAAACTAGTATTGGCTCGTTTGAAATTAGGTCCAATAATAAAATATATTCCGCCGAAGCTCCTGTTTTGTCAACAAAACCAGGCGATTTCATTTTGGCCAAGTAAGTCTACGAAAAAAAAAACTGAAAATTTACTTCACAAAAACATATGATTCAGAAGAGTGTTTTGTTACATATTCAAGGCACCGTCCCAATTCAGGAGATTATCAATACAGATGTACTCTTCTTTGAGGTGATATCCAAAGGTTGCATGTGTTTAAGAATCCAGTGCTGGTTCTATAATAAATATTTTTTACGTAAAAAGTATTTACAAAACCTCCTGGAGGTTTATTTGGTATCCTGTTTTCTAGAAGTTTATGTTTTATTTTACCGAATTTTCGTAGAAAACATTCTTCAATGAGGACTTATTTCATGATTTATCTAATAAAATCTTAAAATGTAGCTAAACCCTCGTGTATATATTTATAAGAAGGGATGCATATAATTTACACAAATACATATCACACAAAGAGTAACTAGTGAATGTTTCAAAATAATTTTCAGTTATATATATATATATATATATATATATATATATATATATATATATATATATATATATATATATATATATATATATATATATATATATATATATATATATATAACATGCATAAGTGCAGGCGTAAATTGTAAAATAAAAATAATACATAAAATAAAATACCTTGAAATGTAAAATCCATTGTCAACACAGCTATAATTTAAGTCAGGGTTAATAACAAAATCCATTTTGTGGAACCTGAATATAAAATAAATAACATTAAAAATCAAAATTTAAATGACACATTTAGATAAATATCCGCATTTATCATTTCAAATCAATTGTCAACTATATGTATTTTTATAGTCAAAAGTTATTGATATAGCAAATCTCATAGTTATTAAGAAAAATCATGTAGCAAACCCATGACTGTAGTAAATAGAAAAGATGATGAACTATATTAAGAAAGCGAAGTGATACTGTATACAAACTGCCAAAAACTGTAAAGCCCAAAGATAAAAACGTTTGAAAAGACCAGTGTAGATATAATAAGTTTAGAAAATATATCGTTAGTTTGGTTAGGATGAATTTGTTAATAGAATAGTAAAATAACATCCTTGTTTGTTACTTGTAGAAAAATTTGAATAGGGACTATTTAAGGACAGTTGGTATATTTTCAAGCATAGGTTATAAATGATCTTAAATAAAATGATTGAGTTTTTAGAAGAGAGGTTAGAAATTAGAATTAATAAAAATTTGAAACTTACCGGGAAAAATGAACGTGGATTATGTACAAATAATTCCATAATTGTAATTAATTGTTGAAAGAAAATAACCTTTTTTAGAGCTATTTTGAAAATCAGCCAAGCAATTGGACAATATCTGTAAAACAAGCAAAAACAAAACATTTTAAAGTGTGAAAATCACGCTTATTGGTTAATTATATATAAAAAATCACAAGGTCTGGGAAGGAGGCAGGAGGTGAATGTAGAAACCCAAGAGAGCAAGAAGTAGTGCAGCTAAATTTTTGTAGAAATGTGATAAAAAAGTTAGAAAATTGGAAAATACAGTCGAAAAGATTAACCCAACAGTGATTTGTTTAAAGCTTACCGAACTGTAGATGTGTAGCACGCATAACAAGTCCATAGGACAAGTGGTACAGGGAAATTAATATTAATATCCGAAGCCATTTTACAACAGGATATAAAGTTGAATAAAAGCTTAAAATTCAGTTCCATTACAGAGAATTTATGGTCATATAACCTTAAAAGTGAATTACACCAAAAGAAGAGGCAAATGTCAGAGGAGGAAATCATTATTGCAAATGTAACAATATTTCCCGTTAAGAAAGCGAGTAGTAACCAAAGAAGTCAGCAGATGGAGCTACGGACGACGTTGATAAAGAATGACAAATATCTAACTTCCATTAAATCCATATCTCCAAGGCCACGGAAATGTTAAAATCCGAAGCTCCCATGGAAACGTAAATTAGAATGTGTTCAGCGGGGACATTAAAAAACAGGAATAGCTAACAATTCATTACAATTGTAAATTTGCAACAATAGTTTGTTCATAAAAGTTCTAAAGTATACCTCAATCAAATAAAATATTCTTTCTGTTTAAAATGTAAAAAGTTTAAAGTTATTTTCATTGACCAAATAAAAGATATATATATATATATATATATATATATATATATATATATATATATATATATATATATATATATATATATATATATAGGGAAGAAAGTTTAAGTAAAGGAATCTGGAACGGAGTATTATTAGCAGAAGGTTAAAATAAGTAACAAACAAATAACGTGTTGGAGTTTATGTAAAAGAAATTTTGAGCCCTTTAAATTAAATAATCCTTGTAGACTAAGATCTGAAATAGCTGTGGCAGAGTAAAATAACAAATAACAGGTCACACACACACATACACACACGTGCGCGCGCATGCGCACTCACGCACCCGTCCACGCACGCACTCACACACGCACGCACGCACCCACACACACACAGAGCTTACAAACTAAGTATATACAAATACATAAACCTAAAATTAAACAATATAATTATATTTTCACAAAATTGTTTTAAAGCATTTAAAACACATATAAACACATATATAAAACCACAATATACAAACATAATACACATAAACATAACTATATATATATATATATATATATATATATATATATATATATATATATATATATATATATATATATATAAATTGGTTTTCCGCTTGAAGCTCTGTTATATAAAGACAGTACGTATTTTGAATGCAGAAAATTTGAGCAGATTTTGGTCGAAATTTTAAAGTGACATTTTAATTGAAATAGTTCCCTCGTAATATATTTAGAACATATCCTTCATTAAAATTGTGTTTTATACAAGCACAAGCTTATGATTGTTTTTATAGCACTATGTGTAGTTACCAAAAAATATATATTAATAAATTACCACACACAAGCACGCACGCACGCCCACACACACACACACGCGCGCGCGCAATTTTTTTGGAAAAAACTTTAGCGAATTTACTTGAAAGAAACATTTGTTTCTAATTTTTGTGCGAAGAAAATGTTTGGCTAAGTTTTAATGGAACATTTCTTTTAGCGAAATTAGTGGAAAAAAATTAATGAATTTTTGTACAAAAAAATTGTTTAAGGAATTCTCGTGAAAAAATTTTCATCGATTTTTTCAACCAATTGTAGAATTAACATTTTTAGCGTATTTGTAATTTTCGTGGAGACTTTTTTTAGCGATCTTGCATAGAAAAATTCACTAATGACAAGATCACGTCTTTGAATATGATTTTTATAAACAATTTCGTGGACCATTTTTATGAAAATTCGCTTTCATGGCGCACTTGCTGCGTCCAGACGTTTCATACACCTATTAGACACGTTACGTTTCTAATTCTCTGGCACCTAAGATGTGTCAAAAATTGTAGTGGTATAATTAAGTTTTATAAATACAAGACAAATGTGGAACTGAAAGGGGCACGCATTACTTTGATGTGATCTGGTAAACTAGTAATGCATTCATGGCTTTATAGTTGTGTTGACAGTTGTTCGACTCCTCCGGGTTTGTTTAATTTACATCCAGCTATTGAACCAACACGAACCTGATACACTACTAATTGTGTTTTCCATCGAGTATGCCTTTCCTGTTTACTACAGGAATTTCAAACACTGAACGGGAGTTCGTTCTCGAAATCCAGCAGATTTGATTTTTTTTTAAGAAAATTTTTATTTTTTAAGTAACAGGAAAAACTGTTAATCAACATCAAGCGATGTACACTTCATCTTCTGGGAGGACGTAAAGGTGCTGTTCGTTTATCTTATATTGAGTATGTTATGTATGTATGCATATGTATGATAGATGGTGAGAATAAACTACATATTGGCACTAGTGTTGCGCCAATGATTATAATGCTAGTGTATTTTTCTTTTTAAGGAAAGGGATTAAATAATACCAAATATACCAGGTGTCTAGGCGAGAACTTACATGAGACATATTCCATTTTTCTTAAAAATTGTCTCGCATAATAAACAGTATTCGGGGTATTCAAACAAACTATCTTGACAGTTCTGCCACTTCCGGTTAAACCGGAAGCTGACACCATCTTTGTTATTTTAAATAGAGTACCCACGTTTTTATCATTGCCGTATATAGCCTATGAAATTTTAATGTGATTTCATGTAACATACCATGCCAGTGATAAATCAGATATTCTCCAGAATTATGACTACACAAGTTGTCAAAACCAGAAATCCAAGAATATGAAACATCTTCAATTTTTAAATAGAATCCCTCATTTTTTTAACTTTGGTTTCCTCTGCCAAAGACAGGTTAAGTTTGTGCTTTATTCCCTACGCCCAAGTGTGATAGTGTTCAGGTTATGGGCGAATATCTACAAAATTTTTAATATTTGTTCGTCACATATCTTGTGAAGTTTCATCAAAAGTTTTAGGTAAATTTTGGATTATAAATACAAATAAGGCTATTATTTTTGCATTTGTGTTTGTATCTTGTTTCTTTAACTTTGATCTATTTCGGCGACTATGGCCAATCTCAGACTCCAGGGGAACCTCTTCCTTTCTATAAGGAGGGTAGGGATCTTTAACATACCCAATAACTCACGGCACTGATGACATTACGCTTTATCCAAACGTGCAGACATTTATCTAGCTCAAACATAATGCCACAACTTCAGTTGATGTTAATTTTACAGTCTAAGCTAAAAAGAAAATGAGGCTTTTACTGGGAATCGCACCTAAGAATTTCAGAGCACAAGTGCTTACCGCTGGACCACTGAGGCTAAAATTGAACTTTTGGGAGGTAACACTGTGATTATTAAAAATAATAATTAATTAATAAAAATATTATGGCAGTACCTATTTAGTTACACAGGCTGTTAAAATTGTTGTATTTTTAATAATAAACATTATTATTATTAATATTAAATCTCGTATATGGTGCACAACTCGTTTTTATATGGAATTTAAGTGCGGCAATATAACAATTATGACTTTAGGGCTAGGACCCTAACAATGAGAACAATATTTCAAGTGTGACGGATTTGTGTGTATCTTTGTGATTCAAATAAGTGATAATTAGGTTTCTTTTTCAAACCAAAACTCACATTTCTTAACTGGTACTTCTGCACTGTTTAACAAAAACTGCTTCTTTTTACGGCCATTTAGAATTCAGATTTTAGATCTTGTGGGTTCTCTCTCTTCTATAAGATCTGGAAAGCACCCGCTGATAATCTTACATCGACTGTGGTCCAAAATTAGTTTGCTAAGTTTTTATCAATAATGGTTTGGAAACGGGTTTTTACTTTTAGTCGTTATTCCTTTTTTAAGGAAAATTATGTATACAATAATTAAACTCTATTGGTTAATTTATCTGTCCAACACCTTCAACCACCAAAACAATGGGTAATTGTTCACATAACTAAATACCCACTTGCAGTGTCTTAAGGCGCAGTCTGTAAGACTAACCTATAATTTCAGGACAGGACAGTTTGATTACAAGAGTGATTCAAGGTAAGATTTCACCACCTTTTCCATGTTAATTACATTGTTTTCTGCTTAGACACAAATGATAAATTCAAAAGTTAAAGAGAATTTTCTGGTAAGTTCAATCTATATTTCAGAAAAACAATTAAGAAGTGTTTTTTACCTTAAACTGTTAGTTTTTTGTAATCTGAGATTTTTGTTTAATGCCTCAATACATACATGATGTTTTGCTGTTCTTAGGGGACTAACGGTCAGCGATTGCTCGATATAGACCAACTTCTATAATATATATATATATATATATATATATATATATATATATATATATATATATATATATATATATATATATATATATATATATATATATATATATATATATATATATATATAAAGTTCTATAGTTATCTCGCGAATGACTGAACATGTATGTATAGATGCAATCAGTCGTGATTGTGGTTCGCTACAGTAAGGAGACGGTTTATAGTGTCAGATAGTGGGATACGTAGCGAGGGCCAAATTCTACACAACATATGGCAGCAGGACAAGGCAGAACCCCCCCTGATAGGGTAAAAGATAATCTAATCAACTGGACTGACTAAGATGACAATAAGGCGACGGATATGAAAATTAATTTAGGTAACAATACGGAAAAAGAAGGTAATTTACAAAAAGTCTGGACGCAGCAAGTGCGTTATGGAAGTCAATTTTCATTAAAATGTTTTTAATAGTAAATATGTATATCTAATGCAAGCAGGCATCAATTTGGTTATCGGTATAACCTATATAGTAGAAACAATGTAGCATATTTTCTCAAAATAACTTATTGTTTTAAAATGAACAAACATTTTTCGAAAATAAACTTAAAATGTTTCCAAGAAAACTGGTTCCCTAGCCAACAAACCTTGTTAATAGCAAATTGAGTTATTGAAATTTGGAGCATTTGATAAAAATTCGTTACCAAAACGCACTTACTGCGTCTCGATTTATATTCTTACAAATAGGCATCATAATTCGATAAAAAAATGCAAAATGGAATAATATAAGTTCGTATAAAAGTATATATGTTTAAAAACAAAAATTTTAGGTATCACCAACGACTTCTGGGCCACCTGTTATTGTCAAACTAATTTTATAAGATGCAGTTTAAGACACCCTATAATTAACGTATACAACATTTTCTCGTACCTTGTATAATAACAGTTATATTGAGCTTTACCGTAGAAATGCGTCTCCTGTAAACAGATAAAAACTTAAACTAAACCCGGATATGGATTCTAGGGGGCCTAGTTTGCGCTCATTTGAAGAAATATTTTTAAAATTCAAAAGTCGCGGTCTCCTCATTAAAGAATTTTTCCAGGAAAATTAGCTAAAAATTATAGACCAACCATAAACTTAACTAAAATTACCGCCAAAGCATCAGAGAAAGGGTCTATGTGAAATGAAATTTCTGGAAATATTTTAGTAGAATGAACGACAATGACGGTTGAAGCTGAAACTTAAGGGTTTGCAGAACACTCTTATTGTGGCATTTTCTTTTCACAATCCGTATTTGTGTCAGGTTCTGTGCTTAAATGTTGCTAATTTTTACCTTTCAAATCGAGACTTTGACGTTTTGAGAAAAACCCCAATATTTTTTTTTCTTTAACTGCCCATAACTTTTTTGTCTTCAAGCTAACAGATGTAAATTTTGTTACATGGTTCACTCTTTATCATACAAACAAGCATATTAAATTTGGTTTCCCTTACCTTGCTATTTCCTTAGATATATTTTTTTCCGAAAGAAAACACAAAACTTTCCGGGAAAACCGGTGCCGATTTTCCTGGCTAACGAACTTATCCAAGCCACTTGCAAAATGAAGGTACTCACCAAATTTGACAAAATCGGCCCAATATTTTTTGAGTTATCGGTGTGATACACACATCTATATATATATATATATATATATATATATATATATATATATATATATATATATATATATATATATATATATAAAAATTGAGACTGACCCTGGCTATGGGTTCTAGGAGGGCTAGTTCGCGTTCACCTGAAGAAATTTTTTCCAAATTCAAAAGTCGGGATCTCCTCATTAGTGAATTTTTTTAAAGAAAATTCACTAAAAAATTAACAAATATCGGAACAAGTAGGTACAATTATAATGAAACTTTAACACTAAGTCAGAATGATTTAGTTAAATTAAATAGACAAACAGAATTTTCAGGAAATGAAAGTATTAATGTAAATAAAATCAATAAAACTCAAGATAAGAATTTAAAAACTACTAAAAATTTATATTCTATAAACGATAACGGGCCATTTGTGGTGTATATTGAAAATAAAGTCTGGACGCAGCAAGTGCGTCCACACTTACGTACCAAATTTGGTTACCATAGCTTTTCTATTTCTTGAGATAAATTTTTTTCGAAAGAAAACCAAAAATTTTCCCGGAAAACGTCGTTCGATTTTCCTGGCTAACGAACTTATCCAAGCCACTTACAAAAGGAAGGCACATGCTTATCAAAATCGGTCTATTATTTTTTGAGTTATCGGTGTGATACATACATACATACATACATACATACATACATACATACATACATACATACATACATACATACATACATACATACATACATACATACATATATATATATATATATATATATATATATATATATATATATATATATATATATATATATATATATATACACATAAAAATTGAAACTGACCCGGATATGGGTTCTAGGAGTCCTAGATCGCGCTCATTTGAAGAAATTTTTTCAAAATTCAAAAGTCGGGATCTCCCCATTAGTGAATTTTTTCTTAGAAAATTCGCTAATAATGAGAGAAATATTGGACGGGCTCATATAATAAGGATCTCAAAATTAATCCAAACAGCGGAACCTTTAATAAGAAATGATATACTTAATATAAGCAGCATAGGTAAAAGGTTTGGACGCAGCAAGTGCGTTATAGTAGTGAATTTTCATTAAAATGTTTTAAATAGCAAATATGTGTTTTTTTAAAGAAAGCAGGCATTAAATTTCGTTACCAGTATGACCTATATAGTAGAAACAATGTACCATATATCAGCAAAATAACTTTATTATTTGAAAATGTAGAAACATTTTTCGAAAATAGACTTAAAATGTTCCCGAAAAAACCAGTTTCCTGGCCAACGAACCTTAAAGGGTAATAGCAAGTTGAGCTATTCAAATTTGAAGCATTTAATAAAAATTCGCTACAATAACGCACTTGCTGCGTCCCGAATTTCTTTTCTTACAAACATGCATTATAATTACGTGGTCGAAATTCGATACACTAAAGGTCAGCTCAGAACTGGAAGGGACCGGGGCAATCCGACTATCTAATTAAAACAAACCATTGTTTAATTTTTTTTTTACTGAGCAAATTTTAATAAAAATACGCTACCATAACGCACTTGGGAGGAATGAGGCACCTTGGGAAACCACCAATGTCAGATACATGTTACGAATACATGATTCAAGTTACCATAACGCACTTACTGCGTCCCGATTTTTTTTCTTAGAAACATGCATTATAATTTCGTGGTCGAAATTCGATACACTAAAGGTCAGCTCAGAACTGGCACGGACCGGAGGAATCCGACAATCTAATTAAAACAAAGCACTGTTTAATCTATTTGAACTGAGCAGATTTTAATAAAAATTCGCTACCATAACGCACTTGCTGCGTCCCGAATTTCTTCTCTTACAAATATGCATTATAATTACGTGGTCGAAATTCGATACATTAAAGGTCAGCTCAGAACTGGTACGGACCGGGGGAACCCCACTATCTAATTAAAACAAAGCATTGTTTAAACTATTTGAACTGAGCAGATTTTCCTGGGTAATAAACTTTTTTTCCTTAGAGCTCGTCCGTGTCTTTGCCACCCCAATAACACCGCAGCCTTTGGCTTATTGTGCATGCCCTTTGTCTTTTCTACTCTACCCATTCCAAAATCATTGCGCCTTGAACTAGTCTGCACAGCAATTGGTAGGGTGAAGTTTTACATTGCTCTGTCTCCGGTCTAGGCTCTCCGTACATCTAACTAACGAACTTATCCAAGCCACTTGGAAACGGAAGGTGTTCAGCCATTTGATCTACATCGGCGCATTATTTTTTGAGTTATAGGTGTGACACCTAAATATATGAATATATATATATATATATATATATATATATATATATATATATATATATATATATATATATATATATATCATATAGTCTGAAACCGACCTCGGATATGGGTTCCAGAGGTCCTAAATAGCGCTCATTTGTAGAAATGTTTTCAAAATTCAAAAGTCGTGATCTCCACATTAGTGATTTAAGAAATAATAATTCACTAACAGGATAAAAACTACACTTTCAAATAAGAATAGTGCAAATAAACTTGTAATGTCGCCTTAATCGAAATACCACCATTAAGGACATTTGGAATAATATTAAAAGTTGGAAAGGCATACAATCATCATACACACATATCCAACAAATAAAAAATGGGCTTATGCTTTATTGTGTAAAGTAACCTCATTTTGGGTACCAAAACCAATTGATTATGGATCCAATACAGAAACACATAAGATACTCGAGCCGTTTCAAATCAGGGAACTGGAACAATCTCTTAAACATAACATAAATACAGCTCCAGGGGTAGATAATATACACTACTTAATGATGTCCAGTTGGCATATACTAAGATGCTCCAACTTCTCAGGATTTTTAAGGAAATTTTTGAAACAGAGAAAATTCCAATAACCTAGAAAATTTATATAGGTGTATATTTCTTAAAACCCAAAAAGATCCTCAAATCGTAGATTCATACAGGCTTTAAAAAATCACAAGCTGGGAAAAACACAATTTGGATTTAGGAAAGAGTGTTCAACAGCTGAAAACTTGGCACATCTTATTACAGACGTAAACTTGTCATTTACCAACTCAAAGGCTGTTGTAGCCTTATTTGTCGATATTTCTGCGGCTTACGATAATGCTAATTTGGGTATTTTAAATGAAAAAATGCTGAGCTTAGGAATTTCTAAAAACCTCAAAAGAAAGATAATTAAACTTTATAAAGACCGCAAATTGTATATGAAAACACAACACAAATTAATTGGACCAAGAACAACTAACTTGGGATTACCACAAGGAGGAATTTCACTTTTGTATCTCATATATACGGCAGACCTTGAAAAATCTTTAGGTGACATTAAAGTTTTGCAGTTTGCAAATGACTTATGTATATACGCCAATAATCTGAAGATCGAAGAAGGGATAAGACAACTGAATCAAGCAACCAGTAAATTAGAAATTTGCTGTGGTAATTGTGGGGCCCTGGCATTCACAATAACATACACAGTGTTCTATAGTCACAAATAGTTTTATTAATATATAAATATATCTCGATTACACAGTGAATTATTTTATATCTTAACTAGACCGCGTTACATTCAACAATGAATCAATTTTCCCCAACGTTCGTGCTCCGTCCTCCGTCCACGTTCCCTGTTGGTGAATCATCATGCTCCGTAACCGGTCGCCACAGTAATAATGGCCTGACAATATCTGCCAACAAATCTCAATTATGCATATTTCTCAAGCAACGGCTTATAGAACAACAAAATATAACATTGGGATCTACAAGCTATCCTGTTATGCCTAAATCACTTATCCTGGAATAACACTAGACCGTTTCTTCAATATCAACAATAACAAAATTATAATTTCAGACTTCCAATTGATAAACTTCATTCAGGCGTTTTAAACAAAAATGAAATCTTGTTCAAAACGTATGAAATCTGTGCACTATTGTTTCAAATGTCAAAATAAAACAAAGGTATCTGAAGAATGAAGAGCAAATCATTGACGGCTTGTCACAAGATGAAATTTCGGGACGCAGCAATGGCGTTATGGTAGGGAATTTTCATTAAATGCTTCAAATTTGTATAACTCAATTTTCTATAAACCTAGAAAGTTGAGTTTTCGTGGAGTAAGGTATTTACGAGGGAAACATACCAACCAAATTTGATACAAATAACTTGGTTATTTTTTTATAACTTGGTTATGTTTTTGAGATAGGTACTTTTTTTTCGAAAAAATTATTATTTTTTAGAAAAACTGATCCGATAGGGCTGGCGTACCCTGCATGCTTCTATGGGGATGAAATATAACAATCAGGCCAAGGTATCCATGTAAACAAGGTGGGGTCGTGTTACACATTATTGTTCAAAAAATATAAACAATTTACGAAAGTAAATATAATTGTCCCGAAACAACTGGTCCGATTTTCTAGACAACGAACCAACTCAAGCGATTTACACAAAAACTACACAAGCCAATATATAATTATTCACAAAAAGCTTCTTGACAAAAATATAAAAAAAAATTACACAAAAATTTGCAAACAACCCCCTTCACGAAAATTAACCATTTTCTTACGAAAATCGGCTTAAATGCTCACAAAATTTATATTAAATTCTTTTTACGAAAATTAGTTGGGTAAAAATATTTTACACAATTTTTGTTCAGAGAACAGGAAAGGTCTTCAGAAGTGTCGTAATAAACGTAGAAACATAATTGTTAAAAACACTAAAATAATAATTAAAAGTAGTTCAGTTTAATTCTTTACAGCAAGGAATGTAAATATTGCAAATAATTAGAGGTCAGAATTGTATCGATTGACATTGAAAATATCACATTTGTTATGTAAACAATAAACAACGTAAATTCGCAACGTGCAAGGTATCCAGGAATGTTGAAGTCAGCAATTTGGAAGGTCGTAAACTAATTAAGAAACAATATAAATATTATTGTTGGTAAATTTAAAGAGAGATTATTGTTAGTGAGTCAGAATGAGACTAGTTAAATAAGTTCTTACGATGTAGACGGTTAATTTAGATTGCTTCAGATGTAACGACGCGATACTTGCGATTTGATTATGTAAATATAAAACACTGTTAAATTAAGATTCACGATGTAACAGTCTACGCTAGATTTATTTAGTTGTTATTTATAATGTTATTGTTGAAATCTCTGTGAGTTATTTAATTTATAATTAAACCGTTACCGATGTTCAAATACGCTTAGTTCGACGACCCTATTCCTCCAAATATCCTAACGCTACTGTTTAACATGATCCTTCGAAGCCAAGAGTAGTTGAAGATAGTCCTTCGACGAAAAGGATAACCAGTGCCAGTGAAAATACAGTGCTCACTTAAACCTTATCAAACATCCTTTAACCCAAGTTCCAAATACCCTTTATTTCAGTAAAAATAACCAGGGCAGTACCAGAAGAAGGTCAGTTCCAATAAAGCAAATATACAGGACAGAAACGTCCAGGGCAGTACTAGAAGAAGGTCAGTTCCAATAAAGCAAAGATACAGGACAGAAACGTCCAGGGCAGTACCAGAAGAAGGTCAGTTCCAATAAAGCAAATATACAGGACGGAAACGTCCAGGGCAGTACCAGAACAAGGTCAGTTCCAATATAGCAACAAGACAGAAGCACCCAGGGCAGTACCGGAAGAAGGTCAGTTCCAGTAAAGCAGATACAGAGTCAAAGACAACAATACAGGGTTAAAGGCAAGATATAGGTCACAGGCAACCAATAATTAGAATCAAAGAAGAACTAAGCATCAGACAAGGTAACAAAACTATAAATATTTATTAAATCAATTAAAATTAAGGAAGCATAATGGAGGAAGTCAATAATCTAGCAGTAGCCCAAGAGGCAATAAGTAAATCAATGAACAATTTAGAAGCATCAGAGCCACTAGAACACCTGTACTATGAAATTAGATACTTTGAACAAATGGAAAAAGTACATAATGACATCAAAGAACTCACGAGACTCAAAAACAAACGAAAATTAATGGTAAACCAATTTAAGCAAATATTAAAGGAAGCAGAAATTATGAGCGATGACAATCTACTTTCCAGCTATGAAAGAAATCGGGACGAGTTAGAGAAAATGGGAATTACTGGAATAAAACATATTGGAAATAAATATACTAAGAGAATCAGAAATTGAAGATGAGGCATATTTCACGCTAAGGCGAAGCTACCAGAATGCCAGTGACAAGCTGTCAGAAACAATTAGGAACCGAACAACCCACTATGTAAGGGATAGGTTACCCAAGCTACCGAAAATAAAAGTACCAATCTTCAATGGCAAGTTCAAGGAACAGGTAGCATACCAAGGGCGAGTCCAGAAGGGAATAGATATAGATGTTAAGAAATTATACCCCAAAAACAGCGTAAAGAAGCAATCATGAAAGATTTAATTTAAATTTAAGTAAAGAAATACCAGAAGTAGAAGAAGCTAAAAACGAGCAAGAAATATTTAATTTAAATTTAAGTAAAGAAATACCAGAAGTAGAAGAAGCTAAAAACGATTAAGAAATATTTAATTTAAACTCAAGTAAAGAGATACCAGAGGTAGAAGAAGCCACAAACGAGCAAGAAATATTTAATTTAAACTCAAGTAAAGAGATACCAGAAGTAGTAGAAGCCACAAACAAGCAAGAAATATTTAATTTAAATGTAAGTAAAGAAATGCCAGAAGTAGAAGAAGCCAAAAACGAACAAGAAAGATTTAATTTAAATTTAAGTAAAGAAATACCAGAAGTAGAAGTAGCCAAAAACAAGCAAGAAATATTTAATTTAAACTCAAGTAAAGAGCTATCAGAAGTATAAGAAGCCACAGTCAAGCAAGAAATACTTAATTTAAATTTAAGTAATGAGGTAACAGAGATATAAGAAGCCAAAGATGAGCAGGAGAGAGTTAATTTAAAAATTTATCCAGATAATCTCATATCTGGAGCCAAATCAGCAGCGAAGAAAACTAATGTAAGCAGACAGAGTAATTCATTAAATTTCGAGGCATCAATGATAAAGGGGAAGAAAGAGGTACAAGAAGTAAAACAAGCAGTAGTACAAATAGAAAAAATCCCAATAGAAACGAAGATAGGAAATAAAGAATGTTATATGGAGAAGGTTCAATCTGGAACGGAACCAAAGCAACAAAGAAAACTTGACAAACGAACGCGCTTCTGATCAGCGTTCAAGCATCTCGGAATCCATTTGGCCGAAAACTTTCTCATTCCCAGGTCGTGATGAACAATGTGGAACACACGTCGATCTTCTAAGATAATTTCATGGACAGAATCAATGTTTTCTTGAGCGGTCACAGAAAATGGTTTTTTAGGGTGGTGGTCATCTTTGACATTCTATCGTTTTCTTTTAAATTCCGCAATCCAGTTTTTAATACTAGCATACGAAGGACATTGATAACCTAAGGTTTCTCCCATGTCAGCAAAAATGTATTTGCCTGATAACCCTTTCAAATATAAATACTTAATAACTGCCCGAAATCTTTTTTATCAAAATCTAGCGTTTTCTCAGGCATGGCGTTTTCAAAAATTCACAGTTTTATTAATATGCAACTATTTGATGTAAATCCTTGACAGCTTATTTAAAAACCATTTTAGTTGGTACCATAGAAACTATATTTAATTTTTCTTCCTGGAAAATATATCAGTATAGCCTCGTTTTTTATGTTCCATAATAACTTTTTAGTGAATTTTCTTTTAAAAAAATCACTAAGGAGATCCCGATTTTTGAAATTTTGAAAAAATTTCTCCAAATGAGCGCTATTTAGGACCCCTGGAAGCCAAATCAGATGTCGGTTTCAGACTTTATATGTATGTATGTATGTATGTGTTTATTTATATATATATATATATATATATATATATATATATATATATATATATATATATATATATATATATATATATATATATATATATTTGTGTGTGGATGGGGCGTATGTCACACCGATAACTCAAAAAATAATGGACCGATTTTGATAAAACTTGGTGAGTACCTTCCTTTCCCAAGTGGCTTGTATAAGGTTGTTAGCCAGGAAAATCAGACTAGTTTTTCCCGGAAAATGTTGCGTTTTCTTTCGGAAATAACAAAGTTAGGACAACCATATCGGGTACGAATGCACAATGGGCCAAGGGCTGCAGTACTATCGGGGAGGCAAAGCCACGGACGACCCCTGAGGGAGAAAAAAATATCGGGTACGAGGATTTATATCATAAAAAGAAAACCATGCACAAAAATTTGAATCTCTACGTTAAAATAAAAAAATGTTATAAGCTTTTAAGTTTCTTAAAACGTCATAAAAGTCGCGATTCGAAACGTCAAAATTGACATGTTCTAGATAGAGTACCAAAATGAATACCGCTATGCAGCATAAATAAAAGTTTCAGCTACAACCTTCATTGTTATTTATTTTATTAACCTATTTGCTGAAAATTAATTTAAAATAGACCCTTTATGTGATGCTTTGGTAGCAGTTTCAGTTATTTATTTAATTCTAATAATCAGACTAATAATCAGATTACGTTATTTCGCTTTTTTTTTTCAATGCGGGAAAGTGGAATTTTTTTGGAGAAACGGTGTTGGCAAGGAGTTTCTTCTTTCTATGGACTTCTGTAAGGTGAGTTTTCACAGTTTGCATATCTAGCTCCGTTGTAGCATGTTTACCCTGCACAGAACCTCAAATTTGCTTTAGGTCTCTTAACTGAATTGTGAAGTTGAGATCACAGCATTTGTCCGATGGTTAATGCATAAAAGGGGTTTCTCTAAGCATGTATATGAATTTTTTTTTCAAAAAACGAACAATACGCTAATCTGCTAATTTACCTATAAATGTTATTAATCACAGCGATATCACAAAAAATAATAGGCCTATTTTGATTCAATTTGGTGAATACCTTCCTTCTGCAAGTGGCTTGGATAAGTTCGTTAGCCAGGAAAATCGGCTCACGTTTTCCCGGAAAATTTTGTGTTTTCTTTCGAAAAAAAAATTATATCTCCGGAAATAACAAAGTAAGGGCAACAAAATTTGGTACGGAGATTTATATCATTATGGTAAATTACTTACCAAAATTTAGCTCTCTAAGTTAAAAGACAAAAAAGTTAGAGGCATTCAAAGAAAAATATATTGGGGTTTTCCTCAAAACGTCAAAGTCGTGATTTAAAACGTCAAAATTGACAACATTTACGAAAATTCGACAAAAATTATATACCACTAAACGATAAACTCTATAGCTAAGACTACTGCCAAGCATCAGAGAAAGGGTCTATTTAAAATGAATTTTCTGGAAACATTTTAGTAAAATGAAGGACAATGACGGTTGAAACTAAGACTTAAGGGTTTGTAAACCATCCTTCTTGAGACATTTGATTTCCATAGCCCGTATTAGATTAAAGTTATTTGCCTAAATGTTGCCGATTTTGACGTTTTAAATCACAACTTTGACGTTTTGAGGAAAACTCCAATTTATTTTTCTTTAAATGCCTATAACTTTTTTGTCTTTTGACCTACATAGCTAAAGTTTGGTAGGTTACTTACCTATAGTAATATAAACCCGCGTACCCAATTTGGTTGCCCTTACTTTGTTAATTCCGGAGATATAAATTTTTTTCAAAGAAACCACAAAATTTTCCGGGAAAACCTGGGCAGATTTTCCTGGCTAACGAATTTATCCAAACCATTTGCAAAAGGAATTTATTCACCAAATTTAATTAAAATCGGCCCATTATTTTTTTGAGTTATCGGTGTGATACACACACACACACACACACGCACGCGCGCGCGCGCGCGCACACACACCCACAACCACCCACCCACACACACACACACACACACACACACACACACACACACACACACACACACACACACACACACACACACACACACACACACACACACACACACACACACACACACACACACACACACACACACACACACACACACACACACACACACACACACACACACACACACACACACACACACACACACACACACACACACACACACACACACACACACACACACACACACACACACACACACACACACACACACACACACACACACACACACACACACACACACACACACACACACACACACACACACACACACACACACACACACACACACACACACACACACACACACACACACACACACACACACACACACACACACACACACACACACACACACACACACACACACACACACACACACACACACACACACACACACACACACACACACACACACACACACACACACACACACACACACACACACACACACACACACACACACACACACACACACACACACACACACACACACACACACACACACACACACACACACACACACACACACACACACACACACACACACACACACACACACACACACACACACACACACACACACACACACACACACACACACACACACACACACACACACACACACACACACACACACACACACACACACACACACACACACACACACACACACACACACACACACACACACACACACACACACACACACACACACACACACACACACACACACACACACACACACACACACACACACACACACACACACACACACACACACACACACACACACACACACACACACACACACACACACACACACACACACACACACACACACACACACACACACACACACACACACACACACACACACACACACACACACACACACACACACACACACACACACACACACACACACACACACACACACACACACACACACACACACACACACACACACACACACACACACACACACACACACACACACACACACACACACACACACACACACACACACACACACACACACACACACACACACACACACACACACACACATACATACATGTTTGGAAATCCTTGCGGCACCGCAATCTATTTACGGTACCATCGCATTTGGAATACTGAGCTTATAGAGGACGGCAACCTGAAAGCACTGGTGTAATTCTGGTTGCGTTACACACCGTAGTTCTTTAGTTATGAATTGAAACATGATTATGGCATGTCTGTCACAAATATATAGTTTCGTGAATAAAAACACAAAATGCCACAAGTATGTGGGACCAAGTGTAGTTTTACACAAAGGTGCCAGAACTAGCTTTGCGACGTTGTCAGAGTTGGCATTTTGTGTAAACTAGCGTGTGTTATCAATTATGGCATCTTAGCGTTCCTAACATTAGGTAGTTTTCAGTTATGTACCATGTATTGCCTTGTAATTGTTCTATATAAACGGCTAGGTACATATATTTGTCCCGTCAATAAATTATTAATGTTTAGGAAGAATGCAATGAATTGAGTTATCTGAAGTTCAAATTCACAAAATATCGTATGAACATCCGTGGTGTAGTGGAATGAGTGTTTGGCTGCTACATGGAGTACCCGGGTTCGATTGTCGGTGGACCTAGTTTCTGCCACTGTGTTAGGTGTGTGCCTTTTCTATGTAGCCTCCCCACGCACAAGCTGCTCAGAGTTCTTGGGTGGCAGGGTGTTATTTATGCAGTGCCATTTATTATTGTTATTACCAATGCAGATAGTAGAATCGATAGTAGAAAATTTTGTAATATGTATTTATTATGTATAACGAATAACGGTTACGCCGGCCTCCATATAAAAGTGTTTTGTCCTCAGCACTACTTTAAAGCACACCTTATGCCCGTATATAAATATTAAAATTTGCTTACTTTTAGTGAATTTTCGTAGAAGAAATTCAGTAATGGAGAGATCTCGATTTTTTAATTTTGAATTTTTTTTTTAATGACCGCGAACTAGGATCCCTAGAACCTATATCCGGGGTCAGTTTCAATTTATATGTTTATATATAAAAGTTATATACATATATATATATATATATATATATATATATATATATATATATATATATATATATATATATATATATATATATATATATATATATATATATATATGTATATAACTTTTATATATAAACATATAAATTGAAACTGATGTGATACACACACACAGATATATATATATATATATATATATATATATATATATATATATATATATATATATATATATATATATATATATATATATATATATATATATATATATATATATATCTGTGTGTGTGTGTATCACATCGATAACTCAAAAAATTTGACAGGCACCTTCCTTTTATTAATGGCTTGGATAAGTTCGTTAACCAGGAAAATCGAACCAGGTTTTTCGGGAAAATGTTGGGTTTTCTTTCGGAATTTTTTTTATCTGCGAAAACAAATGGTAACTATGGTAACCTGATTTTGTAAGTAAGTTAACGTTATAAAAGGTAAAGTATACGCTAAAATTATTATATTTCTAGGTTAAAAGGAAAAAAGGTTATATGCATTTAATTTTAAAAGATGTTTGGTGCCAGATCATTTCCATAAAAATTCACTACCCTAAAGCACCTGCTGCGTCCAGACTTTTTACTGTTCTGATGCTAAATATAACAATTATTTCATTGTTTTAGTTGTTTCAGTGAGCATATATTTATTTTCTATAGTATAACACATGTTAGTTATAAAAATCGTAGCAGTATTTATTGGTAAAATGGGTTGACGAGTATCATTAGTTTACTATTTTGGGGCCGAAGACTTTGCCTTCACGTCCAAAGACTTCAGACTAACAAGTATCATTACACAGAAATGCAAAAAGCAGCTGCCCAAACGTACAAGTCAGTTTTGTCTTAGTTTAACAGACGTTATATGTCATACTTTGGCCAGATCAAATCTAAAACACCCTTTCTATCAAGATTCTCGTTAAAAATTAGTCCAAACAGTAGTGTTTCTGTATGTTTGACTCATCTCATTAGAATTTATTTTTCGATTAATTGAATGTTGTTTCCCCTTACTTATTGAAACCGTTTTATACTAAATACAGTCGTAGAAACTTTTTCTCTGGCTTCACAAATGCTCGTTTTCTTCTCTGCAACCAGTTTTGTATTTTATGATGCCGTAAAGGACGAAACCGGTTGCATATGAGAAAACAAGGATTCGTGAAGCCAGAGAAGATGTCTCTTTCTGTGTGATTATTTTTTGAGACAATTATTTTTTTATTTTTTACTAAATACAATTATTTTGTATAGAATCTATCACTAGATTCTCATTGTGTACACATTTTTCAGGTAATCCATTAGCTCTGTAATACATTTTAGTTAATAAAATTTGAATCTGAAAAAATTTCGATTAACTTATGGGTCGAGAGATTTAGGTCTAAAGTAGAGGATATGTTTTTATCACATTCATTATGTCTACGATTTACTGTAGGTACTATTGAGAAAAAATCTGGTGATTTACTCAAACAAGCATAGATTTTGAATAAAATGAATTAATATTAAGGAAACGCATATTTCAGAAAAGCCTGAGGTCAGGTCGAATTCTAAAAGATTTTTATTAAATGCTTCATTATATTTGAATCTCAATTTGCCACCAGTCTAGAATCTCTAATTTTGGTGTATACTGCCCTCTACCAGGGCAATATGTATACCAAATTTGATCTAAATAACGTTGTTATTTTTCAAGATACAACTTTTTTAGTTTTAATTTTTTGAACTGTTCTGATTGCGCTGGCTAACGAAATCATCCAAGCTATTAAGGAAAGGAACCCACGTGCCAAGTTTCATCAAAATGGATTGATAATTTTTTGAAATTGAAATAATTGTACATTATAACTCCAAGCTATTAAGGAAAGGAACCCACGTGCCAAGTTTCATCAAAATGGATTGATAATTTTTTGAAATTGAAATAATTGTACATTATAACATTTTGACGAATAAGGTAACAACTTTGAGCCTCGGTGGTTCAGTGATAAGCACGTGTGCCTCTGAATCAAAGGGTACCGGGTTCGATTCCCAGGGTTACCCTTTCACTTTTTCAATAGATACTGTACAATTAACATCAGGTTGTGGCATTGAATTTGAGCAAGCCGGATGCCTGCACGTTCCGCCCTTCGGAGAGCGTCGGTCCCGTGTCCATGCGATGCTGGGCACGTTAAAGATCCCTACCCTCCTTACAGAAAGGCAGGGGTTTGGCAACATTTCCAGGATAGTGAGGTGAAACTGCTACCTGGAGTCGGTGGTTAGCCATAGTCGCGGAAATAGGCCGACGTTAAAAAAAGGTAACAACTTGTCCAAATCACATCTACTATAGGTTTATCCAAAGTAGGTGGTATAATTGACACTTGTAAACATGGTCAATTTGCTTCATTAATATATCTGTATGTCCTTAACTCTACCCAATGCATTTATTTCTCAAACTCAAACTAAGTTATTAACACTTTCTGCACTCAATCAATCTTTTTTATGTTCTTCATTTTCGAAAATATATGTACTACCAATTCTGAGGAAATTTTCAAACATTGTTTAACATATATAAATGTCAATAATATATATCCAGTGAGTCCGCATAGAATGGAACAAATTCCATAAAATCCTAACGGGGCAAAAAAAATTCTCTGAGACATATGTAGAACATAAGTTTAAATGTGCACATCGAAAATTTTTTGTAACGTCATCTCTCTCGCAGATATGGCGTTATTGTCATTTTTTTTTCAAATGGTAACCCCTACTTTTGTCGGTACAATTGGAAAGAGCGGCTTTTTTGAATACAGATCATTGAATTCACGATATGTTACATACGGATGTTTTTGATGAGACTGGTAGTGGGTGACCGATTTGTGATCCCGGATCTGGTGTTTGCAGACAACTTTTTTTTAGTGAATTTTTGTGAGAAACATTTTTAGGCAAATTTTAGTGATTTTTTCTGAAAATGTTTTTTCGCATTTTTATGGCGATTTGGAATAAACAAATATTTTTCATGAGTTATTCTGAAGAAAAAGAACTGTCGACAATTTTCAAGGCAAACATTTTTCTGGCAATTTTAGTATAAACATATTGTATAAACATATATAGTCTATTGTTTTAGCATATGTAGGAGACCTCTTTGCGAATTTTTGTAAAAAAAAGACGTTATGCACCTTTCCAAGGAAAGAATAATTTTAATGTATTTGTCTAGGAACATAGGTTTTTTTTTTGTTCAGTGAAATTGAATAAGCTGTTTTCATCATTAAAAATATGTATTCTTGTGTTATTTTCGAATCCAGAAGGCAAAAAATGTATGCAAATAACTAAATTTTTTATGAAGCTAAAAACTTCACATTTGGTATGTACCTACTAGTCTCTACATAAGCAACTTGTGTGTAGAATTTTAGTTAACATTTTTTTATTTTCGACAATACAACAATTTTCCGGAAGATGTAAAAAAAAATCCTATAAAAACTGGTTCTAATGGGCTGGCAAAGAAACTTACTTAGCAGAAGTCAGAATCACCTCAAAACAACGGAAATAATATAACAGTGAGTTATTATTCAACATCGGTTTTTTTAAAGATTGAGCGTGGACACTGTGGCTGGAAACTGAAACAAAAAGCAGAATCACCCCAAAAGACCACAAAAATAATAACGAAGAGTTATGCGCTAGATACGTATTTCGACAACGAAGTTGTCTTCATTAGTAGCTGTCGCTAAACTACTAGCGACAGTTACTGATGAAACAACTTCGCTGTCGAAATACGTATCTAGCACATAACTTTGTTATTATTTTTGTGGTCTTTTATGGTGATTCTAACCCCAAAAGATCACAGAATTGATAACAAAGAGTTATGCGCTAGATACGTATTTCGACAACGAAGTTGTCTTCATTAGTAGCTGTCGCTAAACTACTGTCGCTAAACTAGTTTAGCGACAACTACTAATGAAGACAACTTCGTTGTCGAATGTCGAAATACGTAGATATCTAGCGCGTAACTTATTTTTGTGGTCTTTTGGGGTGATTCTGACCCCAAAAAGACCACAAAAATAATAACAAAGAGTTGTGGGCTAGATACGTATTTCGAGACCGAAGTTGTCTTCATCAGTAGCTGTCGTTAAACTACCGTCGCTAAATTAATTTTAACTTAGCGACAACTACTGATGAAGAGAACTTCGTTGTCGAAAGACGCATCTAGCGCATAACTTTTTGTTATTATTTTTGTGGTCATTTGGAGTGATTTTGCTTTTTGTATCGGTTTTTTTAATTAACTATAAGCTATTTACCTGCCAAATTTATACATTTCGGTAATCACTTGGATAAGTTCATTAGCCGACCCAGTCAAAGCGGTTTTCTGACAAACAAGTTTTTCTCAAAACAAATTTGTATTTCCGACAAAAGTTACTTTGTTATTTTTCGTAATTTGGATTATTTCTTTAAAAAATCGCTACCATAAGGCACTTGCTGCGCCATTTTTTAATGTTGTCATTTAGATAATCCAATGATCTTTCTAAAAAGCGAAGAAAATTGCGGGTTTTTATATATAAAAGAAAATCCCTTGACATCATCATTTTAGAACAACTAAATAACGGAAAATCATTTAGCAGAATATTATGCATTTTTTTTAAATAAAATTAATCCGTTTGGGGATTTTTCCAAACAACTATATTTCTTTTAATTTAATTTTAATTGTTTTACATTTTAACGCACACATTATATAAATTTGATAATAACTATACACCTGGATAATAAAAATCAAACATTTGCCAGAAATAGACACTCGTGTTTTTACTGAATAAGATTTATTATTTCGGTTTATTGGCCTGACTACTCATATTTTCCTAAACCGATATTATTATGTGGCCGTTTGTCTTTACATATGCAGACACTTCTAATATTCACGCTCTTGTAAGAAACAATAAATAAAAACCCGAGTAGCCCTATCTCCATACCTGCTCTAGACGCGCTCAAGGTTAGAATGACGTAATACACAAGTCGAAATGAGCGAGCGAGGTTTGTCAATAGTTCTTCGCCTATATCAGTATAATAGCGTGCAGCATACAAATACTGAGATATCGCAACGCAGCAACCTTAGTTAACATTATTTGTAGAGGGCGCCACCACACAGACACAATTTAGATGCCACAAATATGACTGTGTGAACACACATCAAAGACAAGTATTATGGCAACATACACACGACTGAATTTATTCTGAAGTAATTGGCATTAACGTCACGTTTGGCCTCTTGGAAGAGACAGAGTATTGTGTGAAGTAAAAAAATTTGAAAATCGAACACAAAACTCTATCTGGTCGACACACACACACACACACACACACACACACACACACACACACACACACACACACACACACACACACACACACACACACACACACACACACACACACACACACACACACACACACACACACACACACACACACACACACACACACACACACACACACACACACACACACACACACACACACACACACACACACACACACACACACACACACACACACACACACACACACACACACACACACACACACACACACACACACACACACACACACACACACACACACACACACACACACACACACACACACACACACACACACACACACACACACACACACACACACACACACACACACACACACACACACACACACACACACACACACACACACACACACACACACACACACACACACACACACACACACACACACACACACACACACACACACACACACACACACACACACACACACACACACACACACACACACACACACACACACACACACACACACACACACACACACACACACACACACACACACACACACACACACACACACACACACACACACACACACACACACACACACACACACACACACACACACACACACACACACACACACACACACACACACACACACACACACACACACACACACACACACACACACACACACACACACACACACACACACACACACACACACACACACACACACACACACACACACACACACACACACACACACACACACACACACACACACACACACACACACACACACACACACACACACACACACACACACACACACACACACACACACACACACACACACACACACACACACACACACACACACACACACACACACACACACACACACACACACACACACACACACACACACACACACACACACACACACACACACACACACACACACACACACACACACACACACACACACACACACACACACACACACACACACACACACACACACACACACACACACACACACACACACACACACACACACACACACACACACACACACACACACACACACACACACACACACACACACACACACACACACACACACACACACACACACACACACACACACACACACACACACACACACACACACACACACACACACACACACACACACACACACACACACACACACACACACACACACACACACACACACACACACACACACACACACACACACACACACACACACACACACACACACACACACACACACACACACACACACACACACACACACACACACACACACACACACACACACACACACACACACACACACACACACACACACACACACACACACACACACACACACACACACACACACACACACACACACACACACACACACACACACACACACACACACACACACACACACACACACACACACACACACACACACACACACACACACACACACACACACACACACACACACACACACACACACACACACACACACACACACACACACACACACACACACACACACACACACACACACACACACACACACACACACACACACAAACATATAAACATATAAAAATTGAAACTGACCCCGGATATGTGTTCTAGGGGGCCTAATTAGAGACATTTGAAGAAATTTTTTTTAAATTCAAAAGTCGGGATCTCCTCATTAGTGATTTTTTTAAAAGAAAATTCACTAAAATATATATTTCTACAATCACAGGTGGCCCATAAGTCGTTGGTGATACAAATTTTCTTTTTTTTTTTTTTTTAATCGAACACGCCTTATGTTATTGCATTTTTGCATTTTCCATCGAAATATAATGCATGTTTGTAAGAAAGTAAATTCGGAACGCAGCAAGTGCGTTATGGTAGCGAATGTTCATTAAATGCTTCAAATTTGAATAGCTCAATTTGCTATTAACCTATAAGGTTGACCAAGAAATCAGTTTTTTCGGGAACACTTTAAGTTTACTTTCGGAAATTTGTGTACATTTTCAAACAATAAAGTTATTTTGATGAAACATGGCACATTGTTTCTACTATATAGGTTATACTGGTAACCAAATTTGATGCCTCCTTTTAAAAAAAGAACACACATATTTCCTATTAAAAGACATTTTTATGAAAATTCACTACCATAACGCACTTGCTGCGTCCAGACTTTTTATAAGTTGGCCTGCGACAGATAAAATAGAAATTTGATACTAGAACTCGATAATTGAATTGTCTTTCTATTTCAAGTTTCTTAAACGTGAAGGTTAGTTTTTGTTTACAGTAAGAGCGTAGGTATTTTTCTTCTTAGGAAAACAGCCAACGTGCTTTTAGCAGATCGGTAACTGTGGTGGCAAATTGAAGTAATCCGTCAGTTATTGCTATACTACAAAACAGATTGTTAAGGAAAACTAAATTATCCGCTCATCTGCTTTCCTCAGCGTGTGATATCGATTCGGCAATAAAAACTTTTTTTGTTACTATTGTGGGGTTGGTGCAGCTCTGTATATCGGATACGCTCCTTCGTGGGGGTTAATTCACAATAACGACCTAAAGTGAGTCACTAGGTGCTTAAAACAACCCCTATCCCCTGCATTCCAAAGTCAGTATACGGTGGTCGTAACTTCGACCACGAATTCATTATACCCTCTTATTATTAGGCTCTATCTTGCATGTGCACAGCTGATATAGAATAATTGTTTAAATCGTGTAAATGACACATTTTTGCTAATAAACATTTCTTTGTTTAAAGCTTAAGTTACGAAAACCGAAAACAAAACATTTATTATTAGGAATTGATTATTTATCTTTCAATGTGTACTTCTGTATTTTGTAACGGCTAATTTTTAATGGGTTGTAACTTAGGTACCATGTAGAAGACGGTGGCTCGTAATGTAGGCACAAGTTGTGTATACTAGACGTCTCATATTTTTATTATCATATACTAGGTGTTTTGGAATTGTAATACACAAATTCTGTAAGCGAATTTCTTGCCTGAAAACGAAATATAAACTGTACGCAAGGTAAGATCTTTCTTATTGCCTTATACAGCCTCTCTAAAATAAGTGATTTTTTTTCTAATCCTATAGACCCGTCTGCAACTTATGCTGCAGTTGCACTGAAGCCTAGAAGGCTTATTGAGCTGACCCTTATTGTGATTGCTTTTCACGCCCAGGTAAGGTATCGAGTACTCTGTACTAGTTTGTACATACAGCCAGTCCACGTGCGTGAACTATAATAATCATTCGGTGCCATTACTGGTCTTCTGAATAAGCACTGTCTGTTAAGATCCACTGCTTCACATGTACATAAAATATTAATTGCTGTATCGGGTTTCTTATCGCCTAACCTGCAAGCTGGGTCACCTTCGTACTTTTTGATTTATACTTGTATGGCATCGGCGACAAAATTTTCCAAAAATTTTTTCGTTTAAACGTCGTAAAAAGTTTCAAAACAGATAGAAAACATCATTTGTGAACGACATTATTTTTTGTCAGTCGGTCTGTAGTCTCTCTGTTTGTAGCTACGATAACACTAGAACGAATTGAGATATCTTTTTCAAATTTGGTATACAGTTAGCACCTGACAAACTAACGGTTCAGGTTGTTTTTGCGTAAAATCTCTCCAGGGGGTTGGGGATGAGTGGGGAGTAATTTGGTGAAAATTTGGTTAAAACTCGAATAATATAACGTTTTAGGGTTTGTTTATTAGAAAGCTTTCAATTTCATCAAACATCTGGTATTCTGTGCTGACATTAAATTAGTGGTTGAATGTGTGCTGGTGAAATATCGGTGATATTTTTTTGTTGTTGCTAAAACCGCGTAAAAAGTTTCAACATATATAGAAAACTTGATTCTGAAACGAAAATTTTGTCTGTCGGTGGGTAGGTCCACCGTCTGTCTCTTAGTAGACACAATAACTGTCGAACGAATTTAAATATCATCTTAAAATTTGATATCCAGTTAGCACCCGACAAAGGAACGCTTCGAATTGTTTTTGGGTAAAAAGGGGAATGAATGGGTGAAAATTGGCATTTTTTCGTTAAAACACGAGTAATATGTAACGTGTTACACGTCTTACGACTCTCAGTTTCATTGTGGTTATTATAATGATAATATTACCACCATTTATTTAAAAAATAAAAATTTTATCCAATAAATTGCATCCTTCTTTTTCTTGGTCTAAGGTATTGCCACCTGATTCAATGCACCCCATCCACCTGTTGTTAGTCTAAGGTTACACAGAACACCGTGGTCGATGATATCAGAGATCTGTCAAAGATAGTGAGCGTATATAATCACATCGCTTGGGAGTTTGATTTTGAGTTTTGTGACGTGCGGACGCTTTATCACTTGGCTATCAAAAAAATCAATCAACAAGGTAGGTGCGGCAACTAATACTAACAAATTATTATCACTATAATTTCACCCATTAATCCTTAGCACATATAAACTATAATACATATATAAGTAACACAAATTCTCCAGTATCAAAAGTAAAAGAAAAACCCGCTATGAGCGGATCCCCGGAGGGTCGTGATGACCGTCCGCCCAAAAATAAATTAGATAACGCAAATATAATAAATTTACACGGTTTAGGCGAAAACATGAAAGAAATTCGAGAAATCAATTTCTTCAAGTCAAATAGTATAGGTCCTTTCACAGTTATCGTGGAAGCAATCGATGACAAAAATATCGGAAAGTTTCATCATGTCAGTTTTGCAAAAAAGATACATGATATGAAAATAGAAAGTATAAAATCGATAAGCCGAAAAGGTAAAAATAGAATCGCTATAGATTTCAATAATTATATATCAGCTAACAATTTGGTAAACAATCTCAGATTAGAAAAAGAAAAATATAAAGCATATATACCTAATAATTTGGTAGCATGTAGAGGTGTAGTAAAATATGTAGACATAAATATCACAGAAAAGGAAATATTAGAAAATTTGAAAGCAAACATTACAATAAAGAAAATTAAAAGATTTAACAGGAAAACAACTATAGGTGAAAAAATCCAATATATTCCCACAAGCAGAATTGTGATAAACTTTGAAGGAAAGATTTTACCAACATGTGTTTACATTTACGACCTTCCGATGCAAGTAGAACCATATAGATTTCCGATCATACAATGCTACTCCTGTCTCATGTATGGTCACACCAAATTTCAATGTAGAAGTAAACCAAAATGTCAAAACTGCGCAATAAGTCACGATGAACCCTGTCAGGAACCAACAAAGTGTCTTCATTGCAGCTCCAGTCAACATAAATATACAGACAAATGCTGCTCAGAGACAGCAAAACATCAGGGACCCCATGTCTTATGATAATCTCTAATCAAAGATATCCTAAAAATTATACAAAACTGAGGGAAACAATGACAGAAAATATAATTTAAACAAACACATTCCCCCCATTACCAAACCAATCCTCGTCTACAAACATCATACAACCACAAGAGAGAAGACTAAATGTCATAAATAATAACCTCCTACCCTCATACGCACTTGAACCGCAGACAAATAAAAATAAAAGGAAAAGCACACCTGTAATAGAATATAACCAACAAGCACATTTAGAATGTCTCAACCCGTCCCCATCACGAACCCCATCTCTTCTTCTATCTTACCCAGGAACAACCTCTGGAGAAAACGAAAATATAGCAGAAATACTGGAAAAAATCAATACCATATCAACAGAAAGTAGACAAAAAATATTCGCATCGATTATAGAAACCCTTCAACATTCCATCCCAAACGAATATAACCACATTACACAATTGCAACAAACTGACAAGACAAATCTACACTACACTGTTTACACACCAGCAAACGACAATGAACAGAAACGATACACCACAAAACAATAGAACAAACAAAATGACAATAATACAATGGAACATGCGTAAACGCAAATAAAACTAACTTACAATATTTAATTCATCATAAATGATATATCACTGCTAACCACATACATACCACCAGACGTTAGAATAACATGACAGCAACTGATTAATATCCTACAACCCCACGCCTCCTCACTAATCCTCATTGGAGATATGAACGCTAAAAATCCATTGTGGGGTAGTGAAATAACAAACATTGACGGCCGTAACATATTAGAGACCCTAGACACTTTAAACCTAACAATACTAAACGACTGAAGTCCCACAAGATTAACAAGTGCCACACAAAATAAAAGTGCTGTAAACTTAACTGTATGTTCACCTAAATTTAATACAAACGCAACCTGGGACATAATAAACGACCCGGAAAATAGTGACCACTTCCCAATAAAAACTCAATTCAACAGCACTCAAATAAACTCCACAAACGGGACAAGGGAACCAACATATATATAACAGACTATCAACGCAAAGAAGCGTCAGATATACACATTCCAACGATGCACCCCAACCCAAATAAAAAATATCCATCTATCCCTTTCTGGGATTCTGAATGTTCGGAAGCAATAGAAAAAAAGGAAACAATGCACCAGCAACTACAAGAACAATCCAACGGTAGAAAACTTCATAGAAATAAAAAAACAAATAGCTATTACAAAAAGACTACTCAAGCAAAAGAAAAAAAATCCTTTCGCGAATTTTGCCATACATTGAACAGAGATACAGCAATAAAAAAATATGGAACACAATAAAGAAATTCAGCAGAAAAAGAATCGACAGTCAATCACTGCTCCCACCAGAAAACATCATTTCACAGATACTGCAAGCTCTCCCCAATCCCCGCCAACAACAAATGGTACCAAACCTAATAACAGCAGATAATAACGTGGAAAATTTTACGATAAGAGCTAGAATATGTTATCAAAGCAATAAAAAAAGATACAACACCGGGCCTTGACAACATAACATACTCAATGATAAAACGTCTTCCCCTAACTGCAAAGGAAATACGACTTAAAACATATAACGAGATACTAGAACAAAAATTACCAATACCACGCGCATGGCTTTATCTCATTTTCCTGCTCTTAGTCAAACCAGATAGAGATCCAACTGACCCAACCAGTTATAGGTTCATCGTGTTTACTCAAAACATTGGAAAACCTGATCAAAAACCGAATAGAATGGAATCTAGAGAACCAACATACTTTCCCTCCACTACAAAATGGGTTTAGAAAAGGCAGGGGAATAATAGACAACCTTACATACCTAATCACATACATTCAGTTGTCGTTCGCAATGAACAAAAAAAGTACTAGCAGTATTCCTAGACGTAAAATCAGCGTATGATTGCGTCAGACTGGATATGCTCTATCAGAAAATGGTAGAAAACAAAATACAACCAAAAATAGCACAACTGATATACCAAATATTTAGCAATAGAAACTCTTATGTTAAAGATCAAAATAATATTTTTCATGGTCCTCAAGAAATTAAAACAAGTCTGACCCAAGGCTCTCCAATCAGTCCGCTACTATTCAATATATACTGTCACAATATTGAAAAAGACCTACCCATAAACATCGAACTACTTCAATACGCTGACGACATCGTACTGGTAGCAAGCGGTGAGAACGAAAGCAGCATTATCTATGAGAGAACGTAGTACTGAAACAAATACACACTTGGATGACTGATTGCAACTTTAACATTTCACCTACCAAAAGTGCAGCAATCCTTTAAAAAAAAGAAGTACGATAAAAACATATCCAACTCTCGTATACAACAATAATGTAATCCCTTATAAAAAGGAAACCAAATACTTGGGCGTTATAATAAATGAAACGCTTATCTGGAAGTCACAGATAGAGACAATCAAAAATATAACAAATGCGGCGCTATGTTATATATATATATATATATATATATAATGAGGGCGCTATGTGGTACCTGATGGGGATCGGATCCAGTCATACAAATTACCCTGTATAAATCAATAGTGCGCTCGCATTTAGACTTTGCCTCCAACTTACTAAGTCCAGCAACTAAAAATATCACATTCGAGTTAGATAAAATTCAATACAAAGCATTAAGAACGGCACTCGGTTGCATGAGAATCACCTCCACTTCTCAACATTTTCAAAATTAAGAATCACCCGACAATCATATTAGCCAAATCATTGTACAACAATTGTATGCATCAAAATGGATACTGGAGAAAGAGGACACAGCCATATCTTATAACGGTGCTTCAAACACTCAATTCATTCACACCAAACATAGAAATCACAAACATATTGCCTTGCTTCCGATATACGATCAAAACACAGCTGAGCACCATCCCAACAAAAGAGTTCAACTTAGAAAAGAGAAAACAACAGAAACCAGTTTCATCACATACAAAACGAACACCAGGAATACACATTTATTTTCACGGATGGATCTGTGGACCCGATAACATACAAAGCAGGAATTGGCATAACATCACACATAAAAAGCTACAAATTCTCAGCCAGAATACCAGGCTTCACAAACATATGCAACACTAAAATAGTAGCTATCAAAACCGCCTGCGAATACATAAATACAAATAACATAAGGAATGCCATTATTTGCTCAGATTCGATTAGTGCCATCGAAAAAATATCACAACCAAAACGTAATAAAAAAAACGAAACACTACAGTTGCAAACCAAACAAACAATAATAGAAATGTGGGAAAAAGGAAAAGAAGTATACCTGGTATGGATACCAGGATACACCAACATAACAGAAAATGAAATAGCAGACCAACTAGCTAACATTGGAAGAAACCTCAATATCCCCTTGAAAACTAAAATAAACACATCCAACTTAACGCAACCATTAGAAAATGAAATAAAAACCGAATGGGACGAAACATGGAAGGAGAAAAACCCAAGCAGGTGGTATGCATCCATCCAAAATTGTCTGCCTTTGGAACCTTGGTTTAATAAATATCCATACACGAACAGAAGACACATAACAAACATTATCCGCATGAGAACTGGACATTGCTCAACCCCAAAACATTTATATAGGATAGAAGTTAAAGAAACACAAAACTGTGATTGTGGAGAAGAAGGAGACATAACACATATGCTCTTTAATTGTAAAAACCGCCCACAACAAAATAAGGACCTATATAAAAAACTTATTGAAAATCACATAACACCAATTCACACCCAACAAATTCTAACTGAACTAAACACTAAAACAATTAAGATAATAAATGATTTTTTTTTAAAGAAAACAACATTAAGATTTAATAAAAACTCTACAACTATTACAATCAGCCGCACCTACGCTAAATACGTATCAGACTATCAAACATAATAGAGAAAATATGGCGATGCCAATATAAAGTCCGACAATCGACAATCGTCACTAGATTAGACTACGTTTAATGGCTCAATGGACCTTCGTCTTAGACCAAACAAAATAGACATAGAATAGAATCACATCGCTTCCTTCAACGGCCTCTTTTCTCTCATTAATCATCCAAAAAATGTTAGCATCAATTTTGGGCTAGAAGGGGAGAAATGGCATGCCGAAAATGGGGTGAGTTAATGATAAACCTTAAACAAACGCTACTTTGATTGCTCTGTAACTTTGGATAGATTGCTTTAGTTCATGCTTTTCTGTGAATATGGTTTGCGACGATGCTTACGTATTCTGTCATTAACAAATTAAAGTTTTATTTTTATTTAATTAAACTGCAAATGAACCTTGTATTTACGATGAACATGTCGCAGCAGGCTGCCGTTTATGTGTAATCTTGAAATTCGACAATGCATTCTCCTGTCAATAGAAAAACTGTATGTGTGTTCCATTTTACCTTTTTGCTGACTTATATACGGGCTGAGCCAAGCCCCCATTGGGAACTGTACGGAGTTTTATTTATTATGAGTGATTACCTCTACTGCCTTTCAAAGTAGCAGCAGTTTGCAGAAACTTAATTAGTTAGTGTATTATTAGCAGACTTTATAATTTCCTTCATTTTGCAATATACTTATCGGTTAAAATTTGTTAAAAATTCACGTTATCTTTGATGTTTTGTATGCTATAAATTATAGATTGTAACTTGTAGAGAATTTTCATGTAAAATACTTTGCTTAAAACTAATTTGGCAATATTTTTACAGGTCCACAATTGTTCATGGGCATTGTCTATTGAATTTTTATATAATGTTTCATAACCTCGTGGATATAGTTAAATTAAGTTGTTTAAAGCTAGTAAACTTTTAAGCTTTATTTGAACTAATTAAAACCAGATCAGTTCCTAGTGGATTTCTTTTGCATGTAAATATTGATTTTTTAAAATATTTATTATACAACATTTTGGTCGATGATTTAACACAATTATGTCCAATGCAGGTGTGTGGGTACATTTTCCCTTGAGATAATATATGTATTCAGTGGAGCAGTATTGAACAATTTTCTTTCACAGAGTAACAAACTGAATATTTTGTTTAAAATTGTTGTTGTTGTTCTTTTAACTATCTGGTTAAAGTGTGCGTGCGTGGTTGCATTGGGCTACTATTTCATTAGTTTTAATATAAATATTCTTATAATTTGTAAATACACTCGGCGCAATCCCAACGTCATATCGCAATAGTTTTTCGTTACTGACGTAACACCGCATATTTGGTGCACACAAATATATATACACCAGCTGCACGTTGATTCTACGCTTGCTCAAGTTGCGGAATTTCCAAAGTTCGGAAGATTTTCTTTACATGTTACAACGGAAGCGGCGGTTGCGGTGCGGTGTACAAATTTACAGGCCTCGTAAATCTCGTACCATTTTAATTGGTTGTATTGATCTGAGATAAACCATTTACCATTTGTAGTACAATCGTATTCATCAATTTCATTTAGAATTAAAATAACTGTACTGTATAAGTTCGTTGGAAATGTATTATTCATTTTTTATCTGTCGTATTACGTAAAAGTTTACGGATTACTGTACAATCTTTTGTGAAAGTTACAGGCTGTTTTTGCATACTGATATTTATATTCAATGCATTGATTCTTGCTAATTTTGTTTTGTTATGTACCTGTTTTACTTTCTGCCTTCTAAAACATTCTTATTGTAATCTTTGTTTCTCTTTTGTATAATATATAAATGTAAAGTTAAAATTTTGTGTGCGTATTATTCTCAACCTATTGTGTTAAGTTGTAATTTCGTCAGATGTTTTGTTAATCGCTTACTGTCAAGGTTAGTTAGATAAGGTCTTCTTCACTCTATTTCACTTGATTGTCGTCAGTCATGTTTTCATTCACTTCTTTCGACAGTGTGGCGCTGAGATTTCTAGGTTAATAAGGTTAAGAACCCTACCCAAGGCTGAGCAGCCGGCATCTTTTGTGACGCCATCCAGTGATTTTCTTTTCCTTAACCTACTTTTCTAACGTCTGTTGTTATATTGTGTTTGTATGAGCTAAAGGCGTAACAGGGTGCCTATGAGGAACTAGGGCCCTTTGTAGAGGATCTTGTAGATCATGGAACATTCTGGAGTTCTTTCGATTTCCTCACAGTGCCTCTTCTACGAGCTCTTCTTGCGCCCTCTTAGCCCCTAATAAGGGGTAAGGTTAGTTTTAACAGATATTTATTTTTATGGCTGTTAACATCTCGAAGTATTATGTCCAATGAAAATACACAAAAATACTTAATACTATAAATACAATATTATCTTTTTTTTTAAACTCTCAACCGGTATTGTGTAAATTTATTAAGTTTTTGTATGTCGGTCTATTTCCGCGACTATGACTAATCCCCGACGCCAGGCAGCTATTTTACCTCACTATCCTGGCAATTTTGCCTAACTCCGGCCTTTCCGCAAGAATTTCAGGGATATTGAGCGTGTCCAACATCGCACGGAACACGGCGCCGATCCCTTGAAGGGCTGAACGTGCAGAAATAAAACTTGCTCAAACACAATGCCACATGATCGGTTGATGTTGATTTTTACAGTATGAAATCCACTACTGGGAGTCGAACCCAGGACTCTTGGGTTCAAAGGCAAACGTTCTTACCCCTGGACTACAGAGCCGGTTTTATTAGGCTGGAAATCTGTAAAAGATCTATGTGACTGAATATGGATACCTATAATCTCAAATAAAAAATGATGCCTACCTGTCGAAATCTGGCTCCTCTATTAAAATTAACCGTGGCGTAATAGGTGGAAAAAGAACAAAGAGGCATACATGATAATAAACAAATTAAAATATGACCACAAGGAAATGTAGGAAAGCAAAAGAACCATACATGGAAAAAAAAGATAAATAAATCGAAAGTCACATGACGAGTGAGCTGTCAAATCCCAACAGGTAAGAAGACTATAATATAAACCGGGAACTAAAAGTGAAGTCATAAGAAACAACAATGTGAAGTTATTACCAAAAAAAGCCCGGACGCAGCAAGTGCGTTATCGTAGTGAATTTTCATAGAAATGATCTGGAACCAAACATTTTTCTTGCTTAAATACTTAGATTTTTTTTTCTTGTAACACAAAAATTAAATTTTGGTACATAGTTTACTTTTTATAGCTTAAACTTAGTAGCAAATTTGGTTACCATAGCTTTGTTATTTGTTAAGATAACATTTTTTTTAGAAATCACAAAATTTTTTTCGGAAAACCTGATCTTATTTTCCTGGTTAACGAACTTGTCCAAGCCACTTACATAGGAAGGGACCTGCCAAATTGTATCAAATACATCATATATATATATATATATATATATATATATATATATATATATATATATATATATATATATATATATATATATATATATATATATAAAATAATAATAATAAATTTATTGTTGAATCGATACAGAAAACATGAACAAAGGTGTGGTGTTTTCCAACAATAATTTAGACTTAAATAAAAATCCAAATAATAACTAAACTAAATGTCAACACAGTCACATATGGATAAGTCTAATAGAACTAGATATTAACACGATTGCGAATATAGAGATGTCCTTCAAAACTCAATAGCTATCAGGAGCAAAACAAAAACAGCAGGGGTTTTACTCATTCAATAGAAACGACCCTATTAACATTGCATTCTTTAAAAAGTTATACAAATCTTTAACGTGCTTCCCGTCCAACTCCCTTAATACTAAGTGTATGTCTCTATCCAGGTGGCTACTCAATGTCTTTTCTAATTGGCCGGTACATGGGGAATTCAAAAATTATATGTTTTAGATCTTTATTTTCATTTAAGTTACAAATAGTGCACTTTTCTTCTAGGTTGTTTAATCGGTATTTGATAGTCCCGAAAATCAGAACCACCTCCCTGTTTCCCGCTGTACGCAGTTGGAGCATAAACCTTTGTAAATACAAAGGGAGTAATACCAATCCAGTGCTGTCTCCCAGCAGGAATTTGTACTGGGGGTAGAAAGCAACGAGCAGTTCTCATCCAATGTTCGGCTATGATTTGTGTAAATGCCAAGTATAGTTGTTATGTCATTCTCGTGCAAATTGGCTAAGATATCCGTGTCCTCCACTCCGATCCCCGGTAGTATGCCCATTATATGACTAAACCAATTAAGACCGACTATATTTGTGGCTGAGGAATCCAAATATTTCAGCTGTTACAAAGCAACCGCCGGATAACTGTCCCTCTGCATGCTATTCAGCTTTAAGAGTAGGTGTAGCGCCGCTCTCAGCACATAATATCCCAGTCTGGGTAGGTTAAATTCAAGACGCAGTATGTAACCGGGCGTGTTCCTGGGGAGAAAATTTTGACCTTTTAAGAATCTGCTCTGTATAACCTCCACATTCTCTTCCAAATACCAGCTGCATAACTCAAGGCCGGCACCACAACTGAGGTGAACAACTTAAGACTTGTCGTCGATCCGGCATTACATACCCCTGTAAGCGCGTGCCTAACAGCTCCCAGACTGATGTTTGCCTCATATATATATATATATATATATATATATATATATATATATATATATATATATATATATATATATATATATATATATATATATATATATATATTTGTGGCTGAGGAATCCAAATATTTCAGCTGTTCCAAAGCAACCGCCGGATACCTGTCCCTCTGCATGCTATTCAGCTTTAAGAGTAGGTGTAGCGCCGCTCTCAGCACATAATATCCCAGTCTGGGTAGGTTAAATTCAAGACGCAGTATGTAACCGGGCGTGTTCCTGTGGAGAACATTTTGACCTTTTAAGAATCTGCTGTGTATAACCTCAACATTCTCCCCCAAATACCAGCTGCATAACTCAAGGCCGGCACCACAACTGAGGTGAACAACTTAAGACTTGTCGTCGATCCGGCATTACATACCCCTGTAAGCGCGTGCCTAACAGCTCCCAGACTGATGTTTGCCCCATATATATATATATATATATATATATATATATATATATATATATATATATATATATATATATATATATATATATATATATATATATATATATATATATATATACTTCCTGGTTCATCATCAGTGCGTTACTGGCTCTGATCGTATGTTCTATTTCTAAGGTTAAATGTCACACCTGCGTGTTCAGCTTCTGTTGGCCGGTTAACAGTTGTCTGATTGACTGTGTCTTCGGTTTGTGTCAATTATATCGGTTTCCTGTCCTTATTATTGTGGTATAATATTTTGTCTATTTGTATGGCTTTTATTAACTTTTGTTTAAATGTTTGCACTTGGATTTGTTCCGGGATTAGTTGTTTCTTACTGTTTGTTTGTTGAATGTAGTTCCCAGATTTCCATCATTTTGTGGTCTTTAGTATGTTTTATTAGTTGTAATTGGTTGATATCTGGTTTCTGGTGTTTTTTGTTGTGAATTTTTGATGCACACAGAATGTCGTTGTCCATATCCATTCTTTTTAAATTGTACAGCATAAATTTAAGGGCACATTTTGAACTTACAAGTACGAAAGAAATAATACATAGGCAAGTCGCTTTCTCAAGATGTTATAATATTAACCTAATTTCTTAGCAGCCGCTTCTGCAATTGATGTGACATGTTCGTGCCAATTGAGATTTCGATCCACAGAAGTGCCAAGAAGTGAAAAGGACTCATTACTTTGAATAACTTGGTTGTTCATTGTGATGGGTCTAGGGCTAGTGTATCTCTTATGAGATAGAAAGCAAGACTGAGATTTGGTGGAGTTGAATTGTACAAGATGTAATTCCTTTCACCAAACAATCCGGTACCTCTTAATAAAGTTGCAGACAAAACATAATTAACTTTTTTCCCCACAAGTCAACATTTCAATGAATAAAGTTCGCCCAGTGATTAATTATATCAGTTAAAAGTACATTTAACGCCGTGTTAAACAACGAACCACCTGGAGAATATAAATAATTTTAAGTTATTAAGTCAATGTTTTTCGGATAGGCTCGACATTAAACTGAAGATTGAGTGAATTCTCACTGTAATGCATGTAACATTTCCAGCTGCATTGTAAAATTAACTTTCGGTTAAGTAAAAGTACTGCAGCCTGCAATGGTAGACTGAAGATCAACCCAGGCTTCAGGGGCCATTGTAAAATTCAGGAGACACTGAAGGAGCCCATGCTTGAAATGAGGTCAGACTTCGAGAGACCGCGTATCTGCAGGGAAAACAATTTTACAGTGGAAATCTCCGACCGCGAGGCATGGCGGGAGGAGACGGCGGGCTTACCACGGGACGAGCTAGTCTGGTTCACGGACGGACCCGGCGGGGAGCGTGGGACGGGGGCAGGTGCTTATTCAGAAGGAACGAGGGTAAGTCATAGTATGTCCTCGGAGCCCATGCAACGGTTTTTCAGGCCGAAATGTACCCCATCCTGCACTACGTGCGGGAGAACAAGAGGAAGGGCTACACCAACAAGCGGATCCTCATATAGACAGGCAGCCTTTAAGGCCCTAACGAGTAAATTCCAGGCTAGTAAGTGAATGCCGAGACGAGCGACCTGGCTCGGCAGAATGAGGTTACCCTCATCTGATTGCCGGGCTACTCGGCGATCAAAGGCAATGAAGAAGCTGACAGTCTCGCGAAGAGAGGGTCAGCAGAACAATTTATGGGACCAGAACCAGTCCTGGGCGTATCGAAAGGGACAGCCACGTCAAGTCCTGGGCCAGGTAACAGCACAAGGCATACTGGACAGATTGTCCAGGGCTCAAACACGAGAAGTCATTAATTGGGCAACCCAGTCCAAAGCGAGCTGTGGAGCTGCTAAATCTTAGCAGAGGACAGCTCAGAAACATGACAGGTCTCTTGACGGGACACATGGCCGTCACGAAACACATGCATAAAATATGGCGGTTCGAGTGGGACCTGGCATGCAGACTCTGTGGCGAGGGGGAGGAATCAGCCCAGCACATCTTGTGCGACTGTAAAGCTCTGGACCGCGAGAGGCAACTGATTTACGGTCAGCCTAAACCGGAGACAGAGCAATATAAAACTTCACCCTACAAACTGTTTTGCAGACTAGTTCAAGGCACAGTGATTTTGGAATGGGTGGAGTAGAGACAAAGGCCATGCACAATAAGCCAAAGGCTGCGGTGTTATCGAGGCAGCAAAGACGCGGACGAGCCCTGAGGGAGAATTTTTTTTACAAACCTGAGCAGGATCCCAAAGCGGTAATTCATCCAAGCGTAAGCTGTGTCCAGCGTTATACAGTGTTGCGTACTCGAAATGAGCACCCAAAGCGCCACTTATAACTGTTTATATATATATATATATATATATATATATATATATATATATATATATATATATATATATATATATATATATATATATATATATATATATGTATATATGTATGTATATATATATATATATATATATATATATATATATATATATATATATATATATATATATATATGTATATATATATATATATATATATATGTATATGTATATATATATATATATATATATATATATATATATATATATATATATATATATATATATATATATATATCTTTATTTCTCTCAATATGAATTTCAAAACATATGCATTATTTTAAAGTAAAACTCAACAATTTGTACAGAATGTTTTTCCTTCTGCTTTCAAAAGAAGAGGTTAATGTGAACAGGGTAACGAAGAACAAGTTACGAGCGTTGTCTGCTATGTGTAATTATTTGCTAGTAAGGTACACTCACACCAGCACTAGACTTGTCGACGATTCTCATATGCAATATACCTACCGCGTAAGTGTATGTTTGTACTCTTTTCATCGTGATAATATCGTAATAAGGTTTCAGCTTATGGTTTATTGCCCTGTGTTACGCCCTACGATGGAGCATTTGTTTATTTTGACCATTTACTGTAATTCCTGTCACCAAACACTTTTTCCCCACAAGTGAACACTTCAATGAATAAAGTAATTATATAAATTAAAAGTACATTTAACGCCGTGTTAAACAACGAACCACCTGGAGAATATAAATCATTTTGAGTTATTAAGTCAATGTTTTTCGGATAGGCTCGACATTAACTGAAGATTGAGTGGATTATCACTGTAATGCATGTAACATTTCCAGCTCCATTGTAAAATTGAATTTTTGGTTACGTAAAAGAATTGCAGACTGTAAATTCAAAGTTTCAAATTAAATTTGAAAGCTCATTACCATAAAGTTAGTGTAATTATATAAATGTGATAATCATATATGTAGAGAAGAGAATATTTTTGTAAATACTGTTTATTTACATTTACAAAGTCAGTATATTTCATATAAACCCATTATTTAAGAGTAGCTGATAAATATGGCTTACTCAAATGTATTTATTATTCCTCTTGAAATTGTTTACTTTTATACATAGGCGTTTTAGCTTATCACCAATGACGCTGTATGACTTTCGTATTAAATGACGGGTTGTGGAAAATAAAGGGTATTTACTGTGCTTCTCAATAGCGAGATCATTTTTTTTTTTTTTTTTTTTTTTATGTTAACAACACACCACGAGGGCTTACAGCCTAAATACTATCGTACCGTGGGTGTTGACAAGGAGGAAAGAGGCAGCTTGTTAATTCTAGATTTGAAGGTTTGGAGGTTCGGAGGAGAAGGAAAAACATGTGCCGGCAAGGAATTCCACAACTTGGAAGTCCTCGGGACAAAAGAGCGGGCATAACAAGATGTTCTATGTTTGGTGACCTGGACAGTAAAAGGGTGCATTCGCTCTGTTACCCTGGTAGATCTGCTGGGGGCAGCAGGTGGGGGAATTATGGAGGAAAGCTCCTCTGAGCAGTGCCCGTGCAGATATCTGTAAAAGAGAGAGAGGTCACCAACGGCACGTCGGTGGGCAAGGGATGGAAGCCTTTGGGTGAGGGTAGAGTCACCGATGAGACGTATAGCTCTCTTTTGAATGGAGTCCAGGATAGCGAGTGTAGAAGCGGCAGCTGCACCCCAGATGTGGGAGCAGTATTCGAGGTTTGGCCTTATTTGTGAAGTGTATAAGGTATAGAGATTAGTTGGTGAAAAGTATTTGCGAGCCCGGAAGAGGAAACCCAATTTCTTAGCAGCCGCTTCTGCAATTGATGTAACATGTTGGTGCCAATTAAGATTTCGATCCACAGAAATGCCAACAAGAGAAAGGGACTCATTGCTTTGAATAACTTGGTTGTTCATTGTGATGGGTCTAGGGCTGCTGTATCTCTTGTGAGAAAGAAAGCAAGACTTAGTTTTGGTGGGGTTGAATTGTACAAGATTTCTACTTCCCCAGTATAATATTTTTTGGAGGTCTACGGAGACAGAACTCTCCATGAGTCTGCGATCCTCATCTAATTGGGCTAAAGAGACAGGCTTAGAATATTGTATGTTTGAGTGGAGGGTGCTGTCGTCCGCGTAACTGTGAACTGGGTTGGATGTGCTAGAGAGGAGGTCATTAATGTGGAGAAGAAACAAAGTAGGGGCTAAAGCTGAACCTTGAGGAACTCCTGCATTAATTGGATACAGTTTAGAGGAATGGCCATCCACAACAACAGATATGCTCCTGTTGGAGAGGAAATTTGCTGTCCAGGTACAAAGTTTTGGTGGTAGGCCATAGGCCGGAAGTTTATTAAGCAGCGCTGCGTGCCAGACCTGGTCGAATGCTTTGGATATGTCTAGAGCAACAATCTGGGATTCACCGTGTTGTTCCATAGACTTGTTCCAAGAATGGGTGACAAAGGAAAGGAGGTCGGCAGTTGATCTGCGCTGACGGAATCCATACTGCCTGTCGTGGATTAGACTATGTTTTTCAAGGAATTTTAGTAGTTCGGTGTTTATATACTTTTCCATCACTTTAGAGATGACTGAAAGGAGAGAAATAGGCCTGTAGTTGCTAGGAAGCGCTTTGGATCCTTTCTTGGGGATGGGTTGTACTCGAGCAGTTTTCCAGTTACTAGGGAATATGCCTTTATTGTAAGATATCTGAAACAGACGAGTCAGGACAGGAGCAAGTTCTGGTGCGCATTTTTTGAGAACAATTGCTGGGATCTCGTCAAGGCCAGAGGCTTTCCTGGTATTAAGAGAAGAGAGCATATTTCGTACCTTTTTAGTTTTGAAAATGATATCAGTCATTTTATGCGCGACATTGGGGACTGTTGGTGGTTGAACATTTGGAGGTGGGTTGAGAGTAGAATTTCCGGCGAACAAAGAAGCAAAAAGTTCAGCCTTGCCCAGGGCGGTAGAAACAATTTCATCACCGGAGACAAGAGGTGGGAACGTGCTCTTGCAGAAATTATTCCCAATAGACTTGGCAAGAGTCCAGAAGGGTTTGCCGCCGTTGGAGCTTGAGAGGACTTTGTTTTTGATGTGGTTATTAAACGAGTTTTTTGCCTCAGAAAGAATGCGGACATAGCGGTTTCTTGCGTCGTTGAATGCTTGACGATTTTCTTGACTGGGATTGTGTAGAAGCGTTTTGTGAGCTTTGACCTTTTCAAGTCTGGCCTTGTCACAGGATTTAGAGAACCAGGGTTTTTGAGTGGCTGAAGAGGTTTTCTGTGTACGTGGAATAAATAATTCCATGCCAGCTTGGATAATTTCGGTGACGTTTTGTGAGATATCAGAGGGGTCAGGATGAGAGAAGCAGACAGACGCCCATGGAAATGAGGAAAAGTAATCCCGCATTTCGTCCCAGTTTGCGGAGTTGTAGTGCCAAACGATACGTGGGTGTGATGACTGTGTGACCTCGGGTTGCATTGCACAGGAAGCAGTGACGATGCCGTGGTCTGAGCGACCAAGGGGGGCGGTGACTGATATCTTATAGCATTCAGGATTTGTAGTAAGAAGGAGATCCAAGGGATTTGAGCTGTGTGTTGGGATACGAGGAAAGTAAGTAGGTTGCTGAACCATATTGGCCAAAGAATTGCTGACTGCAAAGGCCTCCGCTGCTCTCCCTTGTGGATCGGTTTTTGAAGATCCTAGCCATTCCTTATTATGTACATTGAAGTCGCCAAGAATAGTGACCTCGGAGGAAGGATATTCAGAAATCAGATAGTCGGTTTTTTCAGAAAGGTAGTCAAAGAGCTGGACAAAGTTGTTGTCAGAAGGTGACCGGTAAATGCAACAGATGAATTTAGTTGCAGCCCTGAGAGAGAGTTTTATCCATAGTATGTCTTTTCTTCCAGCTTCTAAATTGGGAAGTCTGGTGCAGGGTAGATTGCTACGGACGTATGCGCACACGCCTCCATGCAATCTAAAGGCAGTAAGGAGCTCATACCCCGGGAAATTAAGGTGATTAGTGGCTGTTTTGGCACTGATTTGGGTTTCGGTGAGGAAGAGGAGTTGGGGCCTGTTAGCCTGGAGGAAATGGTGGACGGAGTTCAGGTTAGAATTTAGGCCACATATATTCGAAAAGGATACGTTAAATCTTGATGTTGGCGCCCCCTGTACACCCCTCTCCCGGAGATCCGAATGGAGGGGTATTTTGCCTCCGGAATATTTTATACAAGGAGGAGCCATCATCATTTTTGCTTATAAGGGAAACCGACTCATACACCAGAACCGGAAACGTCCGTTGGGACTTCACCGGCCCTTTGATGTATGGGGTGGTACCTCCTCGGGCGTGAAAAAATCCTTTACTATTACATAAAGGAAAATTCCACTACCACCTGCTAAGGATTGGATTGGATCAATGTCTACCCCTTTAAAAATAAGATTAATAAAGGGACTATCAATTGTCCAGTAGTTATGATTTTCGACATAGTAGGAGGATACAAAACATTTTCATCATAACCGTTAGCCTAAAAGAACTCTTTTTCTGCACACCAAAAATCTGAATTTTTTCTGTCAATTTCTATTGAAACACTAATGTCGACGGTTAATAGTTAATAGACCCATTTTTGTATATTCTATTTAACTTTTAAGAGCATCGGTGGTTCAGGGGTAAGAACGTGTGCCTCTGAACTGAAGGGTACTGGGTTCGATCCCAGGGTTCTCCTTTCACTTTTTCAGTACAAACTGTAACATTAACATCAACCGAGGTTCTGGCGTTGTATTTGAGCAAGTTGAATGTCTGCACGTTCCGCCCTGGGGGGGGGGGATGGGGGGTCGTAAAGTCGTCGGTCCCGTGTCCATGCGATGTTGGGCACGTTAAAGATCCATACCTTCGTTACCGAAAGATAGGGGTTCGGCAAAATTTCCAGGATAGTGAGGTGAAACTGCTCCCTGGCGTCGGTGATTGGCCATAGTCGCGGAAATAGGCCGACGTTAAAGAAACAAAACACACACACACATTTAACTTTTAGTACACAGTAATGTATTTTTCTAGCAACAATAAAATTATGTGAGTTCAATTTCGTAACAATAAATTATTTTTTTTTTTTATTTTTTTTATGTCAACAACACACCACGAGGGCTTACAGCCTAAATACTATCGTACCGTGGGTGTTGACAAGGAGGAAAGAGGCAGCTTGTTAATTCTGGACTTGAAGGTTTGGAGGTTCGGAGGAGAAGGAAAAACATGTGCCGGCAAGGAATTCCACAACTTGGAAGTCCTCGGGACAAAAGAGCGGGCATAAGAAGATGTTCTATGTCTGGTGACCTGGACGTTAAAAGGGTGCATTCGCTCTGTTCCTCTGGTAGATCTGCTGGGGGCAGCAGGTGGGGGAATTATGGAGGAAAGCTCCTCTGAGCAGTGCCCGTGCAGATATCTATAAAAGAGAGAGAGGTCACCAACGGCACGTCGGTGGGCAAGGGATGGAAGCCTTTGGGTGAGGGTAGGGTCACCAATGAGACGTATAGCTCTCTTTTGAATGGAGTCCAGGATAGCGAGTGTAGAAGCGGCAGCTGCACCCCAGATGTGGGAGCAGTATTCGAGGTTTGGCCTTATTTGTGAAGTGTATAAGGTATAGAGATTAGTTGGTGAAAAGAATTTGCGAGCCCGGAAGAGGAAACCCAATTTCTTAGCAGCCGCTTCTGCAATTGATGTAACATGTTGGTGCCAATTAAGATTTCGATCCACAGTAATGCCAACAAGAGAAAAGGACTCATTACTTTGAATAACTTGGTTGTTCATTGTGATGGGTCTAGGGCTGCTGTATCTCTTGTGAGAAAGAAAGCAAGACTTAGTTTTGGTGGGGTTGAATTGTACAAGATTTCTACTTCCCCAGTCTAATATTTTTTGGAGGTCTATGAAGACAGAACCCTCCATGAGTCTGCGATCCTCATCTAATTGGGCTAAAGAGACAGGCTTAGAATATTGTATGTTTGAGTGGAGGGTGCTGTCGTCCGCGTAACTGTGAACTGGGTTGGATGTGCTAGAGAGGAGGTCATTGATGTGGAGAAGAAACAAAGTAGGGGCTAAAGCTGAACCTTGAGGAACTCCTGCATTAATTGGATACAGTTTAGAGGAATGGCCATCCACAACAACAGATATGCTCCTGTTGGAGAGGAAATTTGCTGTCCAGGTACAAAGTTTTGGTGGTAGGCCATAGGCCGGAAGTTTATTAAGCAGCGCTGCGTGCCAGACCTGATCGAATGCTTTGGATATGTCTAGAGCAACAATCTGGGATTCACCATGTTGTTCCATAGACTTGTTCCAAGAATGGGTGACAAAGGAAAGGAGGTCGGCAGTCGATCTGCGCTGACGGAATCCATATTGCCTGTCGTGGATTATACTGTGTTTTTCAAGGAATTTTAGTAGTTCGGTGTTTATATACTTTTCCATCACTTTAGAGATGACTGAAAGGAGAGAAATAGGCCTGTAGTTGCTAGGAAGCGCTTTGGATCCTTTCTTGGGGATGGGTTGTACTCGAGCAGTTTTCCAGTTACTGGGGAATATGCCTTTATTGTAAGATATCTGAAACAGACGAGTCAGGACAGGAGCAAGTTCTGGTGCGCATTTTTTGAGAACAATTGCTGGGATCTCGTCAAGGCCAGAGGCTTTCCTGGTATTAAGAGAAGAGAGCATCTTTCGTACCTTTTTAGTTTGGAAAATGATATCAGTCATTTTATGCGCGACATTGGGGACTGTTGGTGGTTGAACATTTGGAGGTGGGTTGAGAGTAGAATTTCCGGCGAACAACGAAGCAAAAAGTTCAGCCTTGCCCAGGGCGGTAGAAACAATTTCATCACCTGAGACAAGAGGTGGGAACGTGCTCTTGCAGAAATTATTCCCAATAGACTTAGCAAGAGTCCAGAAGGGTTTGCCGCCGTTGGAGCTTGAGAGGACTTTGTTTTTGATGTGGTTATTAAACGAGTTTTTTGCCTCAGAAAGAATGCGGACATAGCGGTTTCTTGCGTCGTTGAATGCTTGACGATTTTCTTGACTGGGATTGTGTAGAAGCGTTTTGTGAGCTTTGACCTTTTCAAGTCTGGCCTTGTCACAGGATTTAGAGAACCAGGGCTTTTGAGTGGCTGAAGAGGTTTTCTGTGTACGTGGAATAAATAATTGCATGCCAGCTTGGATAATTTCGGTGACGTTTTGTGAGATATCAGAGGGGTCAGGATGAGAGAAGCAGACAGACGCCCATGGAAATGAGGAAAAGTAATCCCGCATTTCGTCCCAGTTTGCGGAGTTGTAGTGCCAAACGATACGTGGGTGTGATGACTGTGTGACCTCGGGTTGCATTGCACAGGAAGCAGTGACCATGCCGTGGTCTGAGCGACCAAGGGGGGCGGTGACTGATATCTTATAGCATTCAGGATTTGTAGTAAGAAGGAGATCCAAGGGATTTGAGCTGTGTGTTGGGATACGAGGAAAGTAAGTAGGTTGCTGTACCATATTGGCCAAAGAATTGCTGACTGCAAAGGCCTCCGCTGCTCTCCCTTGTGGATCGGTTTTTGAAGATCCTAGCCATTCCTTATTATGGACATTGAAGTCGCCAAGAATAGTGACCTCGGAGGAAGGATATTCAGAAATCAGATAGTCGGTTTTTTCAGAAAGGTAGTCAAAGAGCTGGACAAAGTTGTTGTCAGAAGGTGACCGGTAAATGCAACAGATGAATTTAGTTGCAGCCCTGAGAGAGAGTTTTATCCATAGTATGTCTTTTCTTCCAGCTTCTAAATTGGGAAGTCTGGTGCAGGGTAGATTGCTACGGACGTATGCGCACACGCCTCCATGCAATCTAAAGGCAGTAAGGAGCTCATACCCCGGGAAATTAAGGTGATTAGTGGCTGTTTTGGCACTGATTTGGGTTTCGGTGAGGAAGAGGAGTTGGGGCCTGTTAGCCTGGAGGAAATGGTGGACGGAGTTCAGGTTAGAATTTAGGCCACATATATTCGAAAAGGATATGTTAAATCTTGATGTTGGCGCCCCCTGTACACCCCTCTCCCGGAGATCCGAATGGAGGGGTATTTTGCCTCCGGAATATTTTATACAAGGAGGAGCCATCATCATTTTTGCTTATAAGGGAAACCGACTCATACACCAGAACCGGAAACGTCCGTTAGGACTTCACCGGCCCCTTGATGTATGGGGTGGTACCTCCTCGGGCGTGAAAAAATCCTTTACTATTGATGAGTTTCAAAGATGTAGCATTTTCGAGAAGAAAACGTGCAATTTTTCATGGAAAAACTTGACCTTCAGAACTTTGCAAACCATGTTGTATGGGCGTGTGCGCGCGCGCGCGCGCGCGTGTGTGTGTGTGTACACGTACCGGGTGCGCCAAACTCGCTGGCCTAATAGAAGTATCTAGAGAACGAGAACAGATATGAATTTGGAATTAAGGTTATGTTCATATAAAACCGTGATCTTCTTTTTAAAAATACTTTTAACAATGCGGTGTTTCCAGATCTTCTGTTACCAAATACCAACTTTGTAATAGAACACGCCATATATTATGATATTTTTAGATTCCACGGAACATTCTAGAACTTTTTGTGTAACCACTTATCTTAAGCCGTGTATGAAATAAAAATTATATATATTTTTTAAATTTGGCAACTGGCCTCTCAATAAAAAGCATGTTTTCTTTTCAACCAGCTTAGCGGGACGCCTGATTTTTCGGTGGTTTTTCCTTATTATTATATCATAAAATGTTAATGCGAATTAAGTTGATGCATAGAGGTCTCCACAATATAATAGACTTTTTGTAGAACATTAAAATGCAAGTTATGCGGAAATTTTAAACGCAACAACCTGTATTTTATAGTGAGACCCGAAGGATCAGTTAATTCTCTATCTAAAAGTATAATGTGATGTTATACATACTTTTAGCGGTTTTGGACTTATTACCAAAAAAAAACAGAATAATGCTAGTATTGGAAACCTATGTTTTATTGCTAGATACTTAGCCATGACTTTAAACAGTCAACATTCGTCGGTTTGCAAGTTATTTGTCTCTGTGTTTGTGTGTAATCTATTTTCTCAAAATGTCGAATTCTTATACAAACGAACAAATTTGAAATCTGTTTTACATGTATGGCCACGGTAACAAAATTATTTCTAGAAAATGCAGAAAGTTTAATGAGCACTATACAAATGCAGATCCGATTAAGGAAAATAAATTTAGGAGGATGCAAAATAACTTTATGAACAAAGGTCTCATAAAGAATCCAAAAAGAGTGCAAATTAAACCTGTAACAGGTAACAAGGACAATGAAATAAATAACCTGGCATATTTTTCTGCATACCCTCATGCGTCAATTTAGTCTGCTAAAAAGATTTGGGTATATCTTACGAATCAATAGAGAGGATTCTGCATACCCATAAAATGCATAATTATAAATTTGTGACACTTCAAGCAATAGAACCTAATGATCTCTCAAAGCGTATTGAATTATGCGAAATGATTTTAATTCGTATACAAGATCGACATTTTCTGAAAAAAATATAAGGACCGATGAAAGTAAATTTACCAGGGAAGGCATATTAATAGAAGAAATTCGCATTATTGGGCTGCAGAAAATCCTCACTTCGTTAAAGAAAGGGGATTTCAACAAAATTCGGTTTTAATGCATTCTGTTTATTCATGAACGATAAAATTAAATTTGGTTTTATGATGATAATCTCAATTCTGAGAAATATCTCGAAATATTACGGACCACAGAATCCGACTTTCTCGACGAATTAAATTTTGAAATGCTGCTAGATTGCTGGTATCAACTAGAGGGTGCACCAGCTCACTGCACAAATGAAGCTACCAATGAACTGTTAGATATGTTCCAAGATCGTTGGATTCGTCAATCAGGTGTATGGGTTTGGTCCTCAACGTTGCCAGACCTTACCCCACTTGATTTTTATCTGTGGGGTAGAATAAAACAACTTGTTTACCTTAACCCCATTCATTCTAAGGAATAACTTCAAAATTAAGTTAGCGAAGCACTCCTGTCTTTAAAGGCCCGTGAGATATAAGCAGTAACAACAGACCACGTGAGGAAACAATTTCGTGAATGTTTGAGAGTTAGTGGAGGACGTTTCGAACAATTTAGTTATTAATTTATTTATGTTTATTTCTTATTTTATTTTAAAGTGTTAAAAATTGTTTAAGGCGTGTCACGAAGTGACGTAATTGCCGTTAGATAATCTAATTAGTTAACAGGGGAATAGATCCGTACCATCTCTATTTAATCTAATTTATTTTTGTTATTAAAACATTCGATAAAATATAGTTTCAGGAAAACGTCGCGAGATCGGTGGTGGGGTAAGGATTATAGCGGGTTGAGGTCGCCCAGGCGGGTCCTGCGGCATGCGAAACGATGAAAGCGGGGACGGACGGGCTGGTCCACTGCATCAACCTTCGCGCACCGCGTGCGGCGTAGAAACTTCGGATGACTGAGGCCGCATCGAGGTCTGGATATATCGGCTGTAACGCGCTCGACAAGTTAGTTCTTTTTCAGCAGTCGCAGGGGCCGTCACGGAGAGTAATCAGCCACCGTCCGCGTCTTGATTCTTGGTGTTTGGTTTTGTTGTGTGTTTCAGTAGCGAATTCAGCAGGCCGGCCGTGGGAATTTAGTTCTCTTTCAGCGATCGCAGGAGCAGTCACGGAGAGGAAGCAGCCACCGTCCGCGTCTCGATTCTTGGTGTTTGATTTTATTGTGTATTTCAGGCCGTCCGTGGGAGAGGAGTAAGCAGCGATTCGTTAGGTGCACCAGCTTAGTAGAGCTAGCAGCAGTGGCAAGTGGAGAACGCCGTCTTCAGCAGGCCGCTAATTTCCGCTTTGTTTAGGTAGGTCGTTGTCTCTATAGCTGTACGGGGCAGGGCCTGTATGAAAGGGGTTTTCCACGGATCGATGTCTCTCTCTGGCGGCGAACACTTTGGCGCGCTTGGTGGCCTTCGCCAGAGGTGACGTTAAAAGTCCAGGTGTGGAAAAGATATTGAATGTTGTTGTGTTTGTCAGTGGTTTTATTTCAGAGAGGCAGCCGCAAAGGAGCTTCGCATAAATAGGTCCATCGTTCGCTTCTGTCTGTATCAGCGGAGCGACCTGGGGGAGCCGGGGTTCGCTTTTCAAAGCTGCGGTCTTCCCGGAAGCGTGGGGGCACTAGCAAAGCGGCTGACTACAAGTTGATTTGAACCCGGTGGCGGTCTAGTCACGATCAAGTCACCCAAAGTGGTCTCCCGTGGAGCAGCCTCTTCGGTTTCGGTGACCGACTGCAGTAAGGGTACTTCGGGCTGCCATAGATTCCCAACTGTGTTGGTAATCGGAACAGCCCGGCGAGACTCGACCTCCTGGACGTTCGGAGAGGGTGTCGTTTTCGGTCTTCGTGGAAAAGTTTTCTTTGTTTCCGTCGGGAGGCGCAAAGGGTTGCGTTCCTGAGCTGGAGTCTTCCCGAGAGCGCGAGAACACTAGCAAAGCGGCTGACTGCACGTTGATTTGAACCCGGTGGCGGTCTAGTCACGATCAAGTCACCCAAGGCGGTCTCCCGTGGCGCAGCTTTCGTGCTCCTGGATCTGGACGACAGCTGGAATATTTCGGGCTGCAGTAGGTCTCCACCATCCCTGGCGATCGAAACAGTCTGGCGATACCCGGTGTCCCGACCGTCCGAGCGACATAATTGGGAAAACCTTGCCGTTTTCAATCGTTGTAGGAGGGCTTTTCTTTGTTTCCGTCTAGAGGCGCAAAGGGTTGCGTTCCTGAGCTGGACTCTTCCCGAGAGCTCGAGGGCACTAGCAAAGCGGCTGACTACAAGTTGATTTGAACCCGGTGGCGGTCTAGTCACGATCAAGTCACCCAAAGTGGTCTCCCGTGGCGCAGTTCTCGTGCTCCTGGATCTGGACGACAGCTGGGATATTTCGCGCTGCAGTAGGTCTCCACCATTCCTGTCGATCGAAACAGTCTGGCGATACCCGGTATTCCGACCGTCCTGAAGGCACCGTTTGGAGGCTGTGTTTTCTTTTAACTTGATAGTGAGGACTTCCTTTATTTTGTCGAGGGGAAATTTCCATCTCCCTAGGGAGACACTTCCTCAGGTAGTAGAGAGTCTGTATGACTGCAACGCATGCTTGAGGGTCCGTAATTAATTAAGTGATAGTAGAAAGTAGAACAAGCCGTTAGCTGATCTTGATATTGCACCTAGAGTTGGCTTTCAATTCACATATTGCACGCCTGCTTAAACCGACCACCTGTCCGGTGCTTTGCTTTGGCGATCCCAGGACGCTTTTGTCCGCCTACAAGCCGCGAGTTTACAACCCCTATTCGTGATACCGTCCGTATAACTCGCGAATATTTCTGTTTCTGCCTCTGGTCTCTAATAAATTGATTTCTTGTCAAATAAGTTAGTTTAAACGTGGGGTATGCCGGGAGAATCCCTTGTGTAAATATTTCTTTGTACATATTTTGTAAATATTTCCCCACCAATACTTTTGTAAATAGATTATTTGTTTTATACGGTATTTCATTCAAAGCTTCCCAACCAATCCACCCCAACATAATACGCAACATTCTGATCTCTAATATACAGGCCATAATTAAGGAGTCTTGAGGGACTTTGCCTGAGGACTTAGGCGAACCCTGTCTCCACTGGAGTTTACCCTGGGTCCGTGTATCTGTAAATAACAACCGAGGACAGAGATATAGTCCTGAGGGAGCGCAGCGTCTTCCTTTAAACCCACGCTGCTGGCGCCTGAGCAAATCCCGTAATAAAGCCGTATTGATAAGGTTATCCCGTGGAAACCTTCCCATATTAGGAAAAGATAACCTTATCCCGATTTGACCCCTTACAGGCGTTACAAACAATTTAGTTATTGATTTTTCATTTATTGTTGTTATTTTATCTTTATTCTAGAATAGTAATTTATTACTTTATTTTAGAATGCTAAGTTATTGCTACCTGTATTCTTTTATTTTAAAGCCGTATCATATACAAGTAAATAAAACCGAACTTTTTTGCATGAATTAATCAAATAGTTGTTTCTTGCTTGCTACTTGCATTATTGTTTTTTTTTGTGCTAATAAGTCCAAAACCGCTAAAAGTAGGTATAAAATCACATTATACTTTCATATAGAGAATTAACTCATGCTTCGGATTTCACTATAAAATACAGAGTGTTCCATTTAAAATTTCCGCATAACTTGCATTTTAATGTTCTACAAAAAGTCTATTATATTGTGGACACCTGTACACCAACTTAATTCGCATAACATTTTATGATATAGCAACATAATAAGGAACAACCGCCGAAAAATCAGGCCTCCAGCTATACTGGTTGAAAAGAAAACATTAAGAGATGCTAGTTGCCAAATTTCTTAAAAAATATTTTTATTTCCTAAACGGCTGAAGTGAAAGATAGGTTATACAAAAAAGTTCCAGAATATTCCGTGGAATCTAAAAATATCATAATATATAGGGTGTTCTACTAGAAAAATCAGAGTTGGTATTTGGTAAGAGACAATCGGGCAACACCGCATTGTTAAAACTATTTTTTAAAAGAAGATCACGGTTTTATATGAACATTACCTTAATTATCAATTCCTACCTGTTCTCGTTCTCTAGATACTTCTATTAGGCTATCGAGTTTGGTGCACGTATATATATATATATATATATATATATATATATATATATATATATATATATATATATATATATAAAGTCTGAAACTGACCTTGGCGCTTGGTTTCAAAGACTAATTTGCGTTTATTTGTAGAAAATGTTGAAATTTTCTTTATGAAAATTCGCTAAAAGGTGAAATAATCATACGTCAACGGGTATTTAAAAAAGTTGATTAAAGGAGAGTTAGACTTGAAAATAGATGTGTTTACAGAATAATGTTAGCATACACAATCCTATTTGATTGTAAAGTCAACCAAAGAACTCAATTTAGAGCAAAATTCAAGTTAAGTAGAAATCGATTTAGTGAGTCGTGTATTAGTACCGATGCGATTGCTCGAAAAAATAATTGGCTAAATCAAAACAGGTGAACTTGTGCATATTTATCTTAATGTGTAATTCACAACTTGGAATTTGTCATTTTAATTCTTTAGTAAAAAAAATTTGTTATGTTATTTTCAAGGAACGCATAATAGTTTATATTGATTGGCTAAAACTGAGTGTGTATGGTACATTTCAACGAGTTTGTCGCGTTTCGTAAAGCTAATCATTTGTGAGTATATTTGTCTACAGGGCATGATATATTTTTCATTTTATTCTACTTATGCTATGGTTGTCGATTAAACAATTTAATAGTGCATTAAACCGCTGATCTTATTATCATCCAGCATTTATAAATAAAGGTTAGGTATAATTTTCTGCTAGTACCTACTTGTCATGGTCCTTAGTCATAGAAGTATGCTGGTGTGAAATGAGATAAAAAATAAGCAAATAATATTTTTTTCTAAGTTACATGGTTACGGCAGTGTGCCAGTCGCGACTAAGAGTTGTACTTCAGAGCAACTTTATAAAGTTTAATTTATTTAACTTATGTTACATTAGTACAGTTATTAATACAATACAATTTTAATGTTGTAAAATGTTAAATATTAAGGTGAGTAATCTAAACTCTTAAGGCTGGATAGAAAAGACTAACTAACTTGAAAATCAATTATTACCTATATTTATAAACTTAACTATGATGATATTAATCAATAAACTCTGTTTGAAAATGTCCCAGACGCTGACTGGACAGAAAATGCACACAGGTGCATAAATGCAGGATACGTACAATTGCTGGTCGGTGTCCTGTCGTATGTGGTATACCGGGTGGTGCTACCATAACTCCTCCGGGGCCAGATAGAAAATTTAGAGTATCTAAATTTTCAAGGTGATTCTCCAATGGGGATTTCTTCCAGGGAACTTCTCTCTTGCTGTTTTGATACTATTGAATTCTTGAGCTTCAGTGGTTTCGTAGTCTCCATTTCCAGGTGTTGCTAACAGGACAATAATTGTATGAAAGAGGATTGTTCAGATGCTGGTAGACATACTTATACGGAGAGGCTGAACTTGGGTGTTGTAGTTTCACTGGGAAGGTCCATTATCCATTTGTTCACACTTATCTTCTGGTTCTTCACTTGTCGAATACTAACAGAATGGTGTTTACAATGTAACGAGGCCTGACTTGCGGAATGAATTATTTAGCGGAACTGGTCATCGGTTTTATGGGAACGGTCCCGGGCGCCAGATTTTAAAAGGGTTTACTCCCTGCGAGGGTGTCTGCGACCTCGTCACAAGACTCCGACCATTGGTGTGATCAGAGTGCCTGGGTAGCTCTGTGGAGAGGGTCCGGTAGCCTTTGCTGTGACAGGCCGTGTAGTTACCTCCGGGGTGGCGGGCTTTAATCGCTACCCCGACAATTCCCTGACCTTCTGAAATTCTATAGAGATGTAGCAGATTTACTTAAAGACCAGATATCCTATTTACAACGTTTATTAAGAAACTATATATATACAAAGATTCGTAAGATTCACAACCCTGGTAGTGCCTACTGTACTACCCTATCTCTTATAACATATCTTAGAGGACGGACGGGAAGACATTAGTCAATTACTTGCACGGAGGAGGATCCGGCGTCGGTTTGGCCCTCTGTACCTTGTGTCGAAAGGTCCAGCCACGAATACCCCGAGCACCGTGGTTTACGACTCGGATATGCAGGTAATAGATGGATTGACACGGCGGGCGTTACATAATCGCCCAAATAGCGTATCCTCGGGCGAAGCCGATGTCGTGTCAGTCGAGATACTTCGACACCTGGGGGCGCTGAGAACAAAAAGGAAGTTGGTGGGATGGGGTCGTGACGGGATACTGCCGCGAACTGATTTGATCTAAGCTTACTTGTGTCACTACAGCGTCTAAACCAGGATCAAATCAGGACGGACGGGTGTAACCCACTCGAAAAGCATCACTTTTCGAATGGCTTACAACACGCTAACAGTGCTAGGATACGGGGAGAGAGGGGGCTTGTCTCGGATGCACGATCTCGACGTCGCCGAAGGGATACGATATTACGATAAAATGTATGAAAATTCACTATCTCTAAAGTATGAAAATTCGCTACCTTTACAGTATGAAAATTCGCTATCTTTACAGTATGAAAATTCGCTATCACTACGTAGTATAAAATCGACAAAGGTCTTACCTATTCGGACAAACTAACGGGCCAATTCTTACGGTGTGTAGTACTACACTGACGGTACCTAACTACCAAAACTAATTACGACTAAACGGTGGAATTCTTTATATCTCTAACGCAACACTTGTTCTGTAAAACCTTCGACCTTACTCTACCAGTCGAAAACTCTTTCTGCCTTCAGTCGTTATTGTATCTCCAGCCACCGGCTGAAAAATCTAATCGGTGGATATACCTTGTCCTTATCTTGGGCAGATATGTTTTTATTCTGAAGCGATAATTCGAAAATGCGTGTTTGTTAAAAATATTACTGATAAATAAATAAAATAATTTAACTGCGCAGAATATTTTTATCGGTATGATTTGTATTAAATTTATTTCCGAACAGTCGCTTTTGATATCTACGACTGTCCCGAAAATATACGCTTCATTACAACAACTCCATGTTTCCAGGTGAGCTTGACCAATTGAACTGCACAGGATGTTGATCTGATTAATCATTTCGCTTCTGCATAGGTAATCTCTAGGACAACTGCTTGATATAATGTCTTTTGTAAGTTGTAGCTTTTCATTGTTAAGGGTTAGGTGTAAGTATTTGGAGTGAGGGATAATATTAAATAAGTTTGACTAGGACCTTGTTTTACAGGAAATTCACAATGCACAAGGGTGATAATAATTGTAAGCATAGACTCGACTAATGAAATTTCAAAGGCAATTACTAATGTATAATTTTTATAATGACCTTTTATTATGGATACCTCCTCGTATAAAGCTACACTATTTGCATCAAGTTTGTAAGGAAGATTGGTCACAAACTTCCCCATTCTTTTTAATTCTACTAATAAGCCTAATACGGATGACTGCATGGTTTTCAATTTGACAAAGTTATTTTCTTAACTTACGTCCTGAAAATACTTTTGAAGCTATATTATTTGTTTCTGTGGTTTGCTGTATCAACATGATTGGACTATCAACTAGTGTTGATGAGGATTCCTATCGTATTTAGCTCGTTTGAAAATTTCACATTCGTTAATATAGGCTGTTATTCTTTCTCGCATTTTTTTGAAAGTAATACTTGTTAGAAATTTGCTTTATAGTTTCTACTAATCTCCTATGGTTAGTTTTGCCTTCATGATAATTTTTAATTACTTCGTTAATGTCATCATCGTCAGCTAAAGGCAGGCGATGTTTTGGACAGCTAATAATAATTGATGCGTTATTGTTAAATATGTCAACATACACAGTAAAAAAATCTTGGTATAATTTTTCTATTTCGAAATTAAAATAATATGGTTTGCCTGGAGTAGTGTATTCTTTTGGGAAATTTATTATTGCTTGTCGATTGTCATTTCTTGGGATCTGTACCAAATATTTGTGTTGACTGTTAACTTTTAGGTGTTTTACTGGTCTTGGATTATTATGTACAGCAGATATATAATACTGATTTAGTTGTTTTTCTATCGGATCTGCTGATATTTGAATGCCTAATCTTGGTCCTACATTAATTTGTGAATGATCGCTGTCTAGTAAGTCATTAATTTGTTCTGTTTTTTCGTCTGTCTGGTTTAATGGTGAGTTAGTATTTCTTGAGGTGCTAGGAATTTCGACTGGAATAAAAGGTAGTTCTGGAGGCCTCACTCGCGGAATATAACTAGTTTCAGGGGGTTGTAAAACGACATCTAAATTTGGGGTCTTAAGTTCTCTTTGCAGATCTTGAAGATGTCTTTCTTCTGCATCAAAGTTATTAGTTATTGACAAAATTTCTGCATCATCTATAGCATTAATTTGAATGCGAGACAAGGAGTCTGCATTGCAATTCAATGACCCTTTTTATACATTATCTCCTAGTCGTATTCTTTCAGTTTCAAGCGCCAACGTGTTAATTTTGAATTCGGTTCCTTTAGCTGCATTAGGCATACTAAAGGTCTGTGATCTATATAAATGTAAAATTTACGACCATAAAGATATGGACGAAAATATTTGGTAGCCCAGACAATTGCTAAAAGTTCTTTTTTCAATTGTCGAATATTTTTACTCCGTCTCATTTAGAGTACGAGAAGCATAACTTATAGGTTTGTCGTTACCTGCTGAGCCTTGTGATAAAACTGCTCCCAGAGCTACATTAGAGGCATCAGTTGTTAAAATGAAAGATTTCATGAAGTCAGAATATTGTAAGATAGGATTGTTCATTAGAACGTTCTTGCACGTTTCGAAAGCTTCTATGAAACTATCATCATGAACTATAGATGCATTTTTTTTGGGCAACGGGTCAATGGTTTTGTTAGTTTACCGAGACATTTCATAAATTTCCGGTAATAACCTACAAGAACTAGAAATCCTTTGATTTCTTTCCTTGTTTTAGGTAAATGGAATTCTTTAACAGCTCTTACATTATCAGGGTTTGGCCTTACGCCTTCTTTTCTTATAATATTACCCATATACGTCACTTATTTCTTTAAAAATTTACTTTATTCAAGTTGAATTTTGAAATTAGCTTCTCTTAACCTGTCAAATACTTCGGCTAACCTTTCTATGTGTTCTTGTAAAGATGTACTAAAAATTATAATTTTACCATAATAGGTGAAGCATTTTTCGTTTTGAATACTCCTAAGGATATTGTCCAAAGCCTTTGGAAGGTCACTTGAGCATTCTTCTTCCCAGGTGGCATTTGCCTGTATTCATAGTGTCCAGCTTGGGTGTTAAAGGCAGTGTTTTATATGTCTTCAGGACTCATTTCAATTTAATATCCTAAAGCTAGATCTAAAGTAGTATAGTATTGGCGACGATCCAACTTATCTAATATCTCTGAAGTATTAGGAAGGGGGTACTTGTCATCAATAGTCGGGTCATTAAGACGTCTATAGTCTATGACCATGCGAAATTTGTGTTTGCTATTACGATCATTTTTTTTGGAGTAACTAGCATGGGACTGCCCCACGGCGAGCAAAACGGCTGAATAATGTTTTGCTTTAGCAAGTCATCAATTTGTTTTTTGACTTCTTGCTGCTGAGCTTGAGGTAATCGATATGGTTTTATACAATATCTTTATTATGACGCATAAGATTTAATTCGATAGTTGTAAGAGGCTCGACATAAAAAGCTTTGTTTATAATTACTTCTACTGGATGGCCGTTGCTATTTAAAATTGTTGTTAAAGCATATTTGTTTGAGACATTAAACACTGGTATTTCTACTCCGGTTTATAATTTCATTTTAGGAATTATGCCAACGTTAAAATTACTGCACTTTACAGGTATTTTAACTACTGTTTCACATCTTCGCTGTAACATAATTGTATTTATTAAAAGATTCGAATAACCATGTTTATTAAAGTCATTGCCATTTAGGCATAAAGGAATGTTTGCAGTTTTTGTTATTAATTAATTTACTACTAATAAAATAAAAAGGAGTGACCTAAATGTGTGCTGCTTAGGCATATATATTTTTTTGGTAATATAAATTTAGGAGGTGCTAAATTTATTCTATACTTTTATTATTTAATTTGTTAAAATATTGCTGATTTGAGTCAAACATTAATCGATTTTGGATTAAGTTGGACAAGGAAAATAAAATAAAGGAACAATGAAAGCACTTACACAAGTATGAAGTTGAAGACGTCGTTTCTTCTTTGCTTCAGCACCATAAGATACAGCGAATAAGGCAGACAACATCGTAGGCAGAAGTTCCGCATCAAACTTTATTTTCTCTTATGATCGCGCGCGCACTCACTGTTTGTTATTTGAAGTTTACTAACGATTACTTTTATTAACTTGGACGATGTTGTTCCCTGTTGAATTCTATTGCTTGTTCTGAGATTTAAATGATAAAAATCTAAGTGCTGACTTTTGCGATGTTGTCAAAAAGGTACTAAACTCTTACTACCGACTGCGCCACGAAGAGCAAAGCAACTTTATAAAGTTAAATTTATTTAACTTAACTTACAATAGTACAGTTATTAATACAATACAATTTAAATGTTGTAAAATGTAAAATATTAATGTGAGTAATAAGTACACTTGGAGAAACCCAAATCACCACAACACATATTTCAGAGACCTTACGATCGTTTCGTTGACAATGTCAACATCTTCAGAGGAAGAAAATTCTAAGTTTAGAAATGTCTTCCTCTGAAGAAACGATCGTAAGGTCTCTGAAATATGTGTTGTGGTGATTTGGGTTTCTCCAAGTGTACTTATTAGTGCTCATCACAGGTTCCAGTTTTCACATAGTGTAATGTGAGTAATCTAAACTGTTAAGACTGGACAGAAAGGCCTAACTAATTTGAAAATGAACTAATACCTGTATTTATAAACTTAACTATGATGATATTAATCAATAATCTCTTTGGTTTGGAAATGTTCCAGACGCTGGGTGGACAGGTGCATAAATGCAGGATACGCAAGTTATATGATCCTCACATCAACACCGTTGCATTCTAGTAATTATCTTATATTATGTAATGTTAATCCATTGAGAGAATGCAGTTAGTTGCAGCTCACGGGGATCAGATTTCTGTCAACACCACGTCAGGCTGGTCGATAGTATAGAAGAAATGATGACCAGCAGTTCTCACGAGAACGATTCCCTAACAGTTAAAGAAGTGGAGGAACATGGATTGCCATTAATTTTTGTTATTAGAAGTTAGTGTAGCTTTAGTTTTAGTCTAGTAAACATCGTAGTTAGGATAATTATAATTTCATATACCAGGGTCATACAATATAATAAGTAACATAAAAAAAATCTAGTAAAAGTTTTATAAGTGTAAAGTTTTTGTAATTAATCATTAAAGTTTTTTAAAACTTCAACGAAGGGCTAAGTTACTTAATTGGCGCAGTCGGTAGAATATTCAATCAGCTCTTTGGACAGAAATCGCCTAAAAACTGGTCAGTCTTTACTGTTTATTGAATATTAGAATTTTTTCAAATACATGGAAGACTAACATTGCTGAAAGGTATATTATGGTTACTGGCCCTAGTCAACATTGAAGCTGAAGCAGAGACAAGCATCACTTTTCCAAATTTCCACAAGAGACAGACATCGCTCACCCCAAGCTTTCAGAAGAAGAGACAAGTATCGCTCACCACAGGCTTTCCAAGGAGAGACACACATCGCTCACCACAGGTTTTCCAAGGAGGGACACGCATCGCTCACCACAGGTTTTCCAAGGAGGGGCACACATCGCTCATCCAGTTGAACCAAAACCATGAAAGCCATCCGCGTAGTTTTAATGTAAGTGCTCATTTATCCTTTCTTGTATTTAGATAATTGTAATTTTCGTATTGACCCTTTATTATTGATATATCTGTTTCTATATATTTTTTATATAACCCCTATATATAATTATACTTGAGGGATTAATTTGAGAAAGAAACAAAAAACAAATAATTTTATTTATATATTGTGAACGAAATTTCGTAATTAATCAAGTAAGAAGATTATATATATATATATATATATATATATATATATATATATATATATATATATATATATATAACAAAAATTACTTAACACAAAATTGATGGCATTGCTTAGATATCAAGCAGATGGGAAAAAACAATTTAAATTCTTCATTATCACGATTTTGCTTTAAAGACATATATATGTGGTTTATCTTATGAATTACAATTAGTTATAAGGTTAAAATCTCCTGGATCTTTAGAAGAAGCCATGTCAATGGTTAAGGAAGAATTAAATTTCAAGCAGTTTAATAATGATTTAAATAATAGTTTTAATAATTATAAACAACCATAAAAGGTTCAACAATCGAAACCATTTATACCGCAAAAACAATTTACACAGAATACAGGACCACCTTATTATAACTCCAATTATTTTTATAAAAATAACCCAAACCAATTTAATCAATTTAGGACGCCTTCACAACAATTTCAAAGGCAGCCTATAACAAATTTTAATAAACAATCAATTATGGCAATGCAATGCCATCATCAACAAATTTCAAAACTTTCCCCAATAATCATTCAAATTTTAATAGATTCCCAACTCAACAGCCCTTATTTGCTAATCAAAGAACGAGTGCAATGTTAAGAAATCAACAACCAAATAGGCAATACCAACCTGAACCGGTGGATACATCATCAGGAAATACAAGGCCTAATCAAAAATATTTCGCACAAGAATGATTTAACCAGCAAGTAAACGACGTTTCGAATAACGAAAACGTTACACTATCAAAATAGAGAATTTTCAAACGATTATGATACACCCGATTTTTATCAATCAATAAACATTACTAATGAGGAAATTGTTGATCTAACAGAAGACTTATATTATCAGTCTGTCGAGCAAAATAATCCCGACAATGAAAATTTTCTCATGGTCGAGAAAGGAAACGACCCAACGTCATATATCTTAATAACGTTAATATAAGTCATAACCTGCCTCATATTTTTATAAGGGAATTAAATGCCAAATTTCTAATTGACACGGGAAGTTCTCGGAGTCTTATAAATCCTAGGTTAGCAGCAAAATTTTATAAAAACTATATTAAATGTGAAACTTTGAATATCCAGACAGCTCATGGTACCACTTGTCATGACAGGACAGCATATATTCCTATGTTTAAAAATTTTTAACACAAATGGTTTTCACAAATTTTACTTATTTAATTTCTGCAATAAATACGATGGACTAATAGGTGCTGACTTATTAAGACATTTAAATGCTAACATTAATTTAAGAATGAAATTAGTCACTACACCCTTTACCACCATCCCTATACGAAATAACCCAGAAGAATTAGAACACACAAATCCGTATAAAAAAATATACAACATAATGATTCCAACGCGTACACACCAGTTAGTTAAAATAACACATAAAGAACGTATGGGTAACCTTAAATATAAAAATTTCGAAAACAAAACAGAAATGCCAGAAGCTTTGGTAAATATTCAAAATTACTTTCCAACCGCCGAAATACCTAACTCAGACAAAATTGAATCGATAAAACAATTTCCAATACCAAATACCCAAAAGGAAATTAAATCAGTCTTAGGCTTACTAGAGTACTATAGACGTTTCATTAAAGACTTCGCGAAAATTACGAAACCAATGACAGTATGTTTGAAGAAGAACAGAAAAGTTGAACATACACCAGATTTTAAAAAGTAATTCGAAATTTGCAAAAATTTATTAATTAATTCACCTATCTTACAATATCAAGATTTTTCTAAACCCTTTGTATTAACAACAGATGCTAGTGACTTCGCTTTAGGAGCAGTATTATCACAGGGTGATGTTCCTAATGATAAACCAGTAGCGTACGCATCGAGGACTTTAAACGAAAGCGAATGTAAATATTCAACCATCGAGAAGGAACTTTTAGGCATAGTTTGGGCTTGTAAATATTTTAGATCTTATTTGTTGGGCCGAAAATTTAAAATATACACGTATCGTCGACCATTAACTTGGTTATTTAATTTAAAAGAGCCAAACTCTAAACTAACAAGATGGCAATTACGACTTTCTGAATACGATTACGAAATCATGTACAAAAAAGGTAAACAGAATACCAACGCTGATGCTTTATCACGTATAAAAATTAACGCTATCGAGAGTGGAAGCATAGTAGGAAGTCGCGGACAAATAGATCAAGAAATTCTATATTATTTAAGAGATCTAGCGGAAAATCAAATCGAACAAATAAACAACGAAGACGAAACTGTCAATAATCCCGGTCCTTCAAATGCTGCAGATCATACAAACCCCCCATAATACACCCAAATTTAATATTTTACAAGACATACAAATTAAACCCCCTACGACACAATTGATTGACACAAATGATTTTCAGGAAACTGCCCACTCGATAAACGGAGATGATAACCCCAATCCTGGTATTTCTATATTAGATGTAATAATTAACAATGAATATCGTCTCAGATTCCGGATTAGAATTCCGAAGCGGAACAGTGCAAGAACTACTAAAATTACATAAAATAAATATTCATTTTACAACCCCTAAACATCACGAATATAATGGTCTAATAGAAAGGTTTCACTCGACGCTAGTTGAACACCTACGTATTTTGCGTCAAACACACAAAGAAAAAGATCCTAAAATACTAATAAAATATGCAATAATCGCTGATAATAATTCAATTCAGAGCACTACCAAATACACACCCCTAGAACTAACATTGGGTCACACCAATACTCGAGACCCTTCAAATTTAATTCACGAAAATTTTTACAATGATTATGTGATCAGTCACAGAAATATAATTGAAAATCTTTATAAAAATGTTAAATAAAAAGTTCAATCTAACAAGGTCATAAATAAACGAAATCAATTAGGTTCAGAAATTCTGAACTTTTAATTAGGTCAAATTGTTTACAAGAACTTAGAGAAAAGAAATAAAAAAGATAATAAATTCTCTGGACCGTGCACTATCCTCAAATTTTTGGAACATAACAAGGCAAAAATTAAAGATAATAAAAATCATATACAAACAATTCATTTGAAAGAATTAAAACCCACCTCTGTTGTTACAGATGGGGTACATTCGGAGATACCACAGATACCACAATCTCGAAATTCCACCAACTAAACGAAAATCCAGGTATACTTCCACTTAAACTGGGATCTGCCCAAAATATCGTTGATAACTGATCGTTTATTCAAATATTTGACGTGACCTCTGTAATAAGTGAGTTCAAAGCACTACAGAAAAAATTCAACAGACTGACGTTGGCAATAAAAAATTTCACTACACATAATCAAGAATATTTAACACTTATAATTTAATAGTTTCATTAGAAAATAAGATTGTGAATCAAATCAATCAGATTAATGGAGGCATAAGGAGTCAAAAGGGGGTCTTATAGATGGAATGGGTTCAATAATTAAAAGTATCACAGGCAATTTGGATCAAAATGATGCACACAGGTATGATGAAGCAATTTCTTTTTTATCCGATAATCAGATTAGGGTAAAAACTCTAATGAAGGAACAAATTACTCTATTAGAAAAATCTATTAGTAAATTTCAGAATCTTACCAAAACACTAGCACATAATGAAGTGGTTCTATTGTCACGGATTTTACAAGTCGAAAGTGCAATCAAAACGATTGAGTTGAAAGTATACGACTAAAATTATTTCCTGGTACAAATGCTTTTAGCACAAATCTAGTTTTCTTACCAAATAATTTACGATGTTTTAGAAAGAATCGAAGTTGCCATTTCATTTGCAAAATTAAATACCTTTCATAATTCAATGATAGAACCAGCCGATTTAATGCAAGAAACACGATTTATACAAGATCAACTTATCAATGTAGTAATAGTAGTAGTAGTAGTAGTAGTAGTAGTAGTAGTAGTAGTAGTAGTAGTAGTAGTAGTAGGGGCTCGCCGCTTGCGAGTACGTGGATGGCGACTACGGGGGTGCACACACCACACCACACGCGAGCACAAACACATACTTACATACTCATTCACATATACATGACCACCATACACACCTGAGCTGGATACTCACCTTTCTTCAACTTGTCTTGGGTGAGATCCCTCTACTTTCATCTTTCCTATCTGGCCAAACTTCTAATTCTCCTACTGTCGGCCGACTCTTGTTCTTTTCTGGCACCGACGCTATTAGGGTATCCGAGGGCTAGGTGCCATTTCATTTCCCGCTTTAAACCAAAAAGCCAAAATTCGCACAATGGATAAGATGACAGATAAACGCGCGGAAGTGATACCCCAGGTGGGTACCGGCGATGCCGGGGAATCCCACCCCTCTCTGCAAGAGGGCTGTCCCACGGATTCTGGGGGGGACAATTTGTCATTGCATCTACAGGATGGTAATTATGACCCCTTTGTGAGGAGGGACTCTATACAGAGATCCCCAGTCAGGAAGGAGGAAAAATCTGAACCAAGCGCTACCGAGTATAGCAGTACTGAACAGGCAGGAAGAGAGAACAAACGAAAAAGAGTGGAAACACCAGAAAAAAAGCGGATGGAGACAGAAGAGGCGTGGAAATTTATACAACGAATTGAAAAAGAGAATGCCCTGCTTAAAGACCTGATACAAAAGACCACAAGGGAAGCGGAGTTTCTCCAAGCATTAACAATCAAGATCCCGAATACGAAGATGGAAATAAAGTCAGCCATAGGCAAACTCGATAGATATTCGAAAAGAATGCCCGTTGCAACCAAGTTTATTGAGGAACTTATCCAGGAGTACACAGCAAGCACCAAAGACCAAGAGCAAGGAAGCGTTAAAAAAGCAACAAAGGAAATAAGCACCCAAACAGGGAATGAGAAACAAGTAGAAAAGGAAGGGTTAATAAACCGAATAGAGGATGCTTTGAATAATGATCTCGGTGAAAGAGAGCTACAAGAATTAATAGAGCTCAAATGGCCGGAGGGGGCATATAAAAAATGTCAGGTTACCAAAGAGGATGCAAGTTCCCAAAAAGATCAAATGATCATCCTCAAAAAGGGTGCTGAAATGAGTAATACCCAAATGAAACATATTACTGACAACAATCCACAGATAGAGACTATTCTTGAAGAGAACAAACTAGAAGTAGGAAAAATGATGTGTTGCGTTACATCAAGTAGAATAATCACTGGTGAAGGAGAAGATACTGCGGACAACATCGAAAGATACACCTATCTGATAATGATAGGGGAGGAAGACTTACTGTTAGATAAAACAGCCCTAAAAAATAACCTTCTCGAGGTTATAGGAATAACCAACAGAAACAAAAGGGATGCACCCATCTGCCGAGCGACAAAGGGGGTGGATGAAGTTTGCCTAAGAAAAATTTTGGAATACGTTTATAGAAAAGAAAAACAAGGCATAACACTCTACAAGACTAAGGGGAATAAAAAAGCTGAAAGTCAAGTGGATAGCAACACAAACAAGTCACATCCTCATGGTGGTATGAAAACAATCATAAGAGGGAAAGCAAAGAATAGAGACACTATAATAGTGAAACCCCGAGATGGAATAACATACGCGGACATAATAAAAAATATGAAAAGAGAGGTAAATGCTGAAAGCATAACAATTGAAAGAATGCATAAGACAAGTAGTGGTAATGTGCAACTTAGGATAAGGGGTAATGAAGAAAAGAGTCGGCAAGCCTTTACTGAACTGTTGTCCACAAAACTAGAAGGTAAAGCAGATGTTGATAGGAAACAGAGAAAGCAAACTGTTATACTCTTGGACATTGATGAGACGACAGAGAGAGAAGATGTACAGAGAATCCTGCAAAGAGAAATTGCAGATAACCAATTAGAGGAAAAGATGCAACTAAGACTAGCCGAAAAGGCTAACAAGAATGGTGTGAAGTATGCTTTTATAACTCTACAGCAAGAGTTAGCCCAACTCCTTATTAAAAAAAGAGTGATTGGTGATGGATGGCACAGATGGAGAATTAGAGAAATCAGCTCCCCAACAAGGTGCTACAGATGCCACAGGGTGGGACACACAGCGGCCAAGTGTGGAATTAAGGACGCTGCAGACATGTGCTATAAGTGTGGAGAAATAGGCCACCAGAAGCGAGATTGCCAAAACGAACCAAGATGCTACCTCTGCAATGTGGAAGGACACAAGGCAGAAACCACTCGGTGCCCAGAATTTAGAAAAATTGTAGAAAATGAAAAGAAGGAGAAGTTGAAAAGGACAACAACACAATGAAACTGATCCAAGTTAACGTGGACAGATGCAAAAGGGCGGTGGATTTACTCATACACACATGCGCTGCTGAGGGAATAGCTCTCGCACTGGTTGCTGAACCAAACAAAAATATGACAAGGCAACACCCTAGATGGATTACAGATAGGAATACTGATGCAGCAATTTATTTAGCAGATAGCAAAATAAACAGACATAAAACCGGTAGTGGGATGGGATATGTATGGCTGGAAACCCAAGAAACAGTTTTCTATTCGTGCTATTTGTCACCTGCAACAGGAGCAGAAGGTTTTAGACAGTTTATAGATGACCTAGATCTAAGTGCGAGAAGGCATACAAAAAGGATTCTGATAGGAGGCGACTTTAACGCGAAGGCATATTGCTGGGGGTCTCCTATAGAGGACCGCAAAGGAGTGGCACTAGCAGAATGGATAAGCAGTGGTGATCTGACAATACTTAACGATGGTCAGAAGCCTACGTTTGAAAGGAACGGAGGAAGCTCCTTCATAGATATCACGATCTGCACCTCTAACATGGCAAAAGATGTGACCAGGTGGCAGGTAGGAGACGAGGAAAACCTCAGCTACCACAGAAACATCCACATAGAGATAGAGCACAAGGGGCGAAGACCGGACCAGCACATTCAACTTACGGGGTGGCGATTTAAAGAAGAGAAAAGAAATCCATTGCTCCAAAAGCTTGAAGAGGAATGTAAACGACCCGATTTCACCCAGAATGTAAAAGGCTTGAGAAATGCGGTAAGCAGCGCATGCAATGCAGTACTACCTAAGAGACGCCTTACTACCGGAAGGAGAGGTGCTTATTGGTGGAACTCAGAAATCTCAGAGTTAAGAAAAAAGAGTCTAAAAGCAAAGAGAGAGGTGACGAGAGCCAATAGAAGAAGTAATATTGACGAGGCCTCAAAACACCAACTGCGCGCCCAACATAACCAATGCCGCAATGAACTGAAAAAGGCGATTGCAAATTCAAAACTGCAGGCTTGGAAACTCCTGTGCAAAGAGATTGATGAGGATATATGGGGCAAAGGATATCAGATAGTCCTAGGCAAACTCCGGATGCACCCAGTAAATACATGCACAGAGGACGAACAGGTGCAGATAGCAAGAAAGCTATTTCCAAAACATATAATTAAGAGGTGGCCTAGTATCGAATTAACACCTGAAAATATTAAAATGTGTAGTGAGGAAGAGGTTAGAGAAGCTGGACGTAGGATGAAAGCAGGGAAAGCTGCAGGCCCAGATGGAGTCCCCTCGGATGTGATTAAGTTGTTGGCAACAGAAAGACCTGAACTACTCACTCAGATCTACAATAAGCTGTTAAAGGAAGGTACTTTTCCCGAGGAATGGAAGACAGCTAGGCTAATTCTGATAGAGAAGGCTGGAGGAAAGTCATATCGCCCGCTTAGTCTCATTGATTCGGATGCCAAACTTTTTGAGCAAATCCTAAACGGGAGATTGCTGAATGAAATAGAGCAGAGAGGGGGATTTGCACCCACACAGTATGGCTTCAGAAAGGGACATTCTACACTAGATGCTATACAGAAGGTAAGTGGGATCGTAAAGGACTCGAAGAATACAAGTAGCTATATGGCTCTTGTTACGTTGGATGTGAGGAATGCCTTCAACACCGTCCCATGGGAAGGGGTAGTCGGTGAACTGGAAAGACGGAAGATCCCACTGTACCTGATAAAATTACTGTGCAGCTACCTGGAAAACAGGATAATACTGATTGGAACACACACGATGAGTATCACAAGTGGTGTACCCCAAGGTTCTGTACTGGGGCCTACCCTGTGGAACCTCTATTATGACGACGTCCTGAAGCTCCCGGTGCCAGACGGCACAACTATCGTTGGGTATGCCGACGATTTGGCGCTGGCTGTTTGTGGGAAAGATAAGGTAGAGATAGAGGAAAAGATAACATGGACTGTTGGCCTGGTAGAGATTTGGATGCACAAAAAAGGCCTCGAGCTAGCCCCGCAGAAAACAGAGATCATAATCCTGAATGGAAGGAGAACCGTAAAGACGATTGAAGTCGACATAGGAGGAAAGAACATCAACTCCAGTAGATCTCTGAGGTACCTTGGGATTCAGCTGGGGCATAATATGAGCATGAGTAAGCACATTCGAGAAGTAGCACAGAAAGCTGAGAAAGTTGCAGCAGCCCTGAGTCGACTAATGCCTAATATTGGCGGCCCAAAGGCGAGTAGTAGAAGAATCCTCTGCAGTGTGGTGAATTCTATTATTCTCTATGGAGCACCTGTTTGGAAGGACTGGGCGGAGATGGCAAGATACAGACGCATTTTGGAAAGTGTGCAGCGAAAAGCGGCAATTAGAATATCCTCCTCATATAGGACAGTATCTACAAAAGCAGTGCAAGTGGTGGCAGGGGTGATACCTATTCACCTACTGATCAGGGAACGGTCATATGAAAAGAACGAAAATAGACAAGGGCAGAGAACAAGGGCACGACTGACGACACTGGCAGAGTGGCAGGCAGAATGGAGCGAGGAAACCAGGACCGCTCAGTGGACCAAGGAACTCATTCCAGAAATAGTACCCTGGTTAACACGGAAACATGGCGAGGTGAACTATCACTTAACGCAATTTTTAACTGGCCACGGTAGATTCGGAAAATACCTGAATAAAATGAAGATCGTAGAAAGCGACAGATGCTACTACTGTGGAGAAGAAGACTCTGCCGGGCATACAATTTTGGAGTGTAGCAGATGGACCGAGGTGAGAGAGAGGACTGCAATAGAAATTGGAGGTAGTTTGACAACCAGAAACATTATAGATCACATGCTTGAAGCACCAGCGAAGTGGGAAGCTATCGCCAAACTCATTAGGGAAATCTTAATACTTAAGGAAGCCGAACAAAGGGAATAAGGGAAATCAGAGAAAAAAAGAAGGGAAGAGAAAAGGAAAAAACAACATGGAGTAGGGTGTGATGAAGCAATACCTAAGGGTGATTCCGTCACATCTCTATGAATATGGGGGTGTTTAGTGGGTAGTCCTGACCTGGAGGGAAGGGGAGTCCCACAGTACCAGCTGGCGACTGATTGTGGAAGAACCAGGGACTGATCTGCGTAAATGCATTCACCTCCACCATAGGAAAAAAAAAAAAAAAAAAAAAAAAAAAAAAAAAAAAAAGTAGTAGTAGTAGTAGTAGTAGTAGTAGTAGTAGTAGTAGTAGTAGTAGTAGTAGTAGTAGTAGTAGTAGTAGTAGTAGTAGTAGTAGTAGTAGTAGTAGTAGTAGTAGTAGTAGTAGTAGTAGTAGTAGTAGTAGTAGTAGTAGTAGTAGTAGTAGTAGTAGTAGTAGTAGTAGTAGTAGTAGTAGTAGTAGTAGTAGTAGTAGTAGTAGTAGTAGTAGTAGTAGTAGTAGTAGTAGTAGTAGTAGTAGTAGTAGTAGTAGTAGTAGTAGTAGTAGTAGTAGTAGTAGTAGTAGTAGTAGTAGTAGTAGTAGTAGTAGCAATGGTGGTGAGGCCAACGCCAAGCAAGTAGGCCACCATAGGCCCTTTTTGCCAACCCCAGCAATGTAAAGAAAATAGGATTTTCGTGAAAAAATTGTTTGCAAATTTTCGTGCACTTTTTTTGTAGTTTCATGGAAAAGATTTTTGTGAATAATTATATTTAGGCATGTGGTAAATAGCTGCAAGAGGTTCATTGGCTAGGAAAATCAGATCAGCTTTTTCTGGAACAGATTTATTTTTGGAAAATGTTGTACTTTTTCAAACAATAAAGTTATTTTTATGAAATATGGTACCTACATTGTTTCTAGTATATGGGTTATACTGGTAACCAAATTTGATGCCTTCTTTCATCATAAAAATACATATTTGCTAAAAAACATGACCCTGGATATGGGTTCTAGGGGGGCTAGTTCGCGCTCATTTGAAGAAATTTTTTTCAAAATTCTAAAGTCCGGATCTCCTGATTAGTATTTTTTTAAATTCACTAAAAAGACTAATTTGGCCAAAAAATATGCTCATTGGACAGAAGAACGCTGGAACAATATCTTGTTCTTAGATGAGACCCAGTTTTTGGTGCAGAAGTGCCGAGCAAAATTCGTACGAAAAGGTGTGGACGAAAAGTTAACTGCAGTTTACTTGGTCCAGACAGTCAAACATCCAGTCAAAAAGATGATTTGCGGCTGTTTTTCATATATGGGAACAGCAAAACTTATACCTATCAAGGACATGATGAACAGTGGAAAATATAAAGCGATGATAGAAACGTGTTTGTCCACAGAACTGGAAAAAGTTCAATCTTGCAGCAAGAGTCAGCACCGTGTCATGTTGCCGAGAAAATGGTAAATTATTTCAAGGATAAAAAGATTACCCCCCTAGACTGACCTGGAAACTCACTGGACATTAATCCTATTGAGAACTTGTGGTCTATATGCAACGCCAGATTGCTAAAAATGGATTGTACAACAAAAAATAAGATGATTGAGGCTGTGATTCAGGTGGGTTTCGAATGACAAAATCAAGGAGGATTGTAATAGATTATATGATTATATACCAAAATGTGTTAAGCTGTAATAAAAGCCAAAGGAGGACATATGCCCTATTGGATAATACTAAAAGATTTGTAAACTAGTACAGTGTGTATTGTTTTCTTTCAATAAACGATATTTAACGAAAACCTGCCTGTGTTCACATTCATTTGCACAATACTGTACATACTTTAATCTTGAAATACAAAGAAATTTATACGAATAACGCCCTCGTAACGCACTTGCTGCGTAAGGCTTCTTAAATTCGTAAGTAGCCGATATATGGACTATTTAAAAATTGACTTTATCTGTGAAAATATCCGCAAGGCTGAATAGCTGGTATTGTGGTATTTTTAATAAATAAGCAATTAGGAATGATAAAGATGTGCAGGTTTAAAATTAATTACTTTCTGAAATTATTATAGTCTTTCCTCTTTAGAAGACATTGTGTATTTCTATCAGGAATAAAAATGTACAAATCGTACAATTTTACAGCAGAAATATAAATCAATTCCCCTACTAACTTTATTACACAGACTAGCAAAACAAGTGTCTGGGGCAAACAAACGTTGCTAGAATTGCTAAAGGCTTTCAGTAATTGAGTGTTTTCCACGAACACGAAAATATAAATTAAAAAAACTACTTGTAATTAATTTCAATTGGGATATAACAAAAACAAGCTAATAGTTTATTTAAACTTCATTGGAGCGATTAAAATGACATACTAGTTAAAATAAAATGTTCCTTTTGACAACTTTGGTGGAAATACCAGAGTAAAAACCTTTCCCAGGGTGTTAGGTGATACCAAAGTTAGTAGGTAAGAAGTGTTTTAATGTATGGGTTAGAAACCAAACTTTGGAGAAAAGGAGAGGAAGCGTATTCCTTTATTTCTAGCGAATTTTTATTTTAAAATCGATGGAGGGACTTTGCAAAAATTTCTTCAAATGAGCGCGAATTTGGGCCCCTAGAACCTGAAAGCGAGGTCCCTTTGATTTTTTTTTTATGTTTCGTAATGTGTGTGTGTGCAGTGATATCGGGGCGGCAAGGCCGCGGACGAGCCCTGAGAAAAAAATGTGTGTGTGTGTGTGTGTGTGTGTAATGGAGCGCGCGTGCGTGTGTGTGTTCGCGAGAATGTGTGTGTGTGTGTTTTTTTATAGCAAGAGAAGTAATCCAAGCCCTCCACTGTCTGGAGGAATGCAAATATGTAGTTGGGATGTAGTGTTTTCTATTCCATACATATGCCACCAGTTGTTTTTCTTAATGAAAATTCACTAAGAGAGGTATCGATGGTAAGACTTTTGAAATTTTTCTTCAAATGAGCGCGAATTAGGGCCCCTAAAACCCAAATCCAAGGTCAGTTGAAAAATTATATATATATATATATATATATATATATATATATATATATATATATATATATATATATATATATATATATATATATATATATATACAACCGATAACTCAAAAAATACTTCGCCAATCGAAACCAAATTTGGCAATTCCTTTCATTTTGTTAATAGCTTGGATAAGTTCGTTAGACAGTTTGACACTCAAATACTCAGAAAAAAAAGCGAAAACTGTTTAAAAACGAAATATTTTAAATGACTAGAAGGATTAAACTAAAACTTAATGCGCACGTAGATATCGTATCAGTTGTCCTGTCTACCAAATGTGAACTTAATCGGTTCAGTAAATTCTGAGTTATAACTAAATAGGAAATAAATAATTTACGATATAACCTGAAATTGCCTCTTAATGGGTGCCTATAGTGTTAGACAAGGTCAGACAGATATATCAGGGTTACGCTGCTATTGTAAACAAATGCTCCAAATTAAACTTCAAGCGAACAGGCTACATATGTTACAATAAACAATCAGCGGGGTTGCCATTTGCCAAAACTGTCATCTGAATTTGAAGATATCAGAAAAATATATAGTAATAAATAAAAACTTTAATTAAAGTGATTCAATTTGTTTAAAGGCAATCTAGAACTGCGTTTTATTATGTATAAATATTAAGCTTCCCATTCTTCAAGGTATTTAAAACCCATCGCCTTTTCCTAGTTAAATCTGACAACGCCAGTTAGCTATTTGTCGTTGTCATTTGTTATTCTGCAAAATGTCAGTGGAAGGAGTAGAATTCGAGGTTATCTTCTTCTTTGTTTACATACGTCATAAACAAATAAAAGACTCAGCTAATACCTTAGAATCTGAGAATAAGGTACTTATTGTTTACTTTTAGTTTTTAGTTAATTTTCATTATTACTTACTCTTCATGTCGTATATGGAAAATTTGAGATAAATGAAACTATATAATATCATGCAGTAGTTTAATTTATACCTATAAACATATGCTCAGTGTAAATTATTAAATTTTAATTTCAAATTTTTTTATGGTTTATATTTATTTATTTCATGTTCAAGGAGTATGGATAGAGCAATAGTAAATAAATGCTGAAAAGGGTTGAGGTGCAGCAAGTGCGTTATGGTAGCGAATTTTCGTCAAAATATTCCAAATGGAGATAATGCAATTTCCCATTAAACTAGAATCTTCAATTTTGATACATACTAAAACCTATATAAAAGCAGCGTGGGTAAAAAATTTAAAAAATAACACAAAGAGCTTCACAGGCAACGATAAATTTGTTTTAGGAAACCATTTTTGTTATTTTGTTTGCATTTGTTTCAATTGAGTGGACTCAAAACTAAGTGTTGAAAAAGGTCTGGGTGCAGCAAACACATTATAGTAGAGAGTTTCTGTAAAAATATTTGAAATCCGATAACACAATTTCCTATTAAGCTAGAATCTTCAATATTGAACCATAGTAACACCTATGTAAACGCAGCCTGGGTCCTGGGTACTAAATTAAAGAAAAATAACATAATGAGCTTCGCGGATAACTACAAGTTGGTTTTAAAAACATGTTGTTTTGTTTGCAAAAAGTAGCTCGATTGGGTTGACTAAAACAAAACCATCCAAGCAATTAAAAGGAAAAATACCTGCCATATTTATGATTTGGCAGGTACATTCCCTTTGTAAATAATTAATTTTTCTAGAAAACTTTTGTGACTTTAATGAAGTTTGTAACACCATTTTTTTAAAGCGACTTGCAGTACTTACATATATATCTACCAAACTATAATTTTCTAGCTCCATAGGAAATTGAAACTTATTCAAATAATCGCAACTGGGACCTCTAAAACTGGTCTCCCAGGTTCTTTTAAATTTAAAGAGTTAAATTTTAATAATATACCTTACCAATAGTATCTAATTCTTATGAACATTCACTACTACGCACTTGCTGCGTCCCGAACATTTTTGTAAATAATCAACCTGATGTTTGTTAAACAACAACACTTGCATGTGATGCCAGAACGTTGGTGCGATGAAACGGTTCATTACAATTTTCTTACCAACCAAGGATAAGGGTTGGTTGTGAGTTTCCATCTTGAAAGTGATCTCTTAGATTTTTCTTTTAAAGCTTTGTAAGTTGTTTCAGTTCTTGTTTTATATCGCTTGACAAAATTATCCCAAGAACATGGATGTTTTCTGATGTCCACTTGAGATTAAGCGGCTTATCGGGCCTGCCTGACCACCTCCCAGTCCAGAACCCTTGTTCTTGACTTATAATAATTTAGTTTTGGATTGGGTTGCATATATATTATACTCCTGTTGGAATGTGTCAAACTCATCGTCACGTGTGATAAATATAGATACATCATTAGCATACGCCGATACTGTAAGTTTTACGGCTGTATTGGTATCCATGTCTCTCAAAGGAATGCCTTTTAGGAAGGTTCGACATATGTTAAGAAATGGTTCAATACAGAGAGAGAATAATGGATCAGAAAGGGGACATCCTTTGAACCGATCTAAAAAGATGTTTAGGTAACCGTAGCGTGCAGTAGTAGCAGTTAGTGATGGGTCGTTATTTAACTGTCTGTTTTTTTAAACGGTTGTCGAGCCGCAACGGTAATCACCAGTTATGGATTTATAAAAATAACAGGTACAAAATAACGCTTTTTACACTAAACTAGAATTCGGGCTTGTATCTGTTTCAGTTCTACTGCAACTAAGTTCGATAAATCAACATCGGTTTTCATCGGCAACTGTTAAATTTAACTATTTAGCGGGAAGAATGGACATGAGACTGGGAATGATAAATATGTATGGGTATGCTATGCAGTAAGGAGCGGACTCTACTTTATAACATATTACTTAACAGGTAACACGTTATTTATACTAGTGTGCTCGCTCTTGCTCACAGCTTTGGGAATGTAGGATACTATCGATCGACTATTCAGTTCAACATAACTGAAGCGGTTATTTTCAACAGTTATTATGAAATAACATAAACGGCTTCAACTGTTAATAGAAAATAACGGTTTTGCACACCACTAGTAGCAGTTGTAGTAAGATGTTAGGCCTACCTTGGTTTTTTAGAGATAACCCAGCAACTCTATTAATCTACGCTTCAAATTTATTATTGTCTATCAACGATTTAACCTGCCAGAAATGAAACAAATTTTTAAGTCAATTACTCAGAAAAGACAAGGTAATTCTTGATAGCTGTGCAAAATAAAATTAATGAATCACTGCGTTGGTCACAAATATATCATATTACATACTTACGGTGGTATTAGTCTTAACCAAAAATGTCATATTTCTAAGACTTCCAGTAGAAGACTCTGACACTTCGATCAAAATTCTTAAAGAAGTATCTAGACAAGCTTAAAATTATTTTCTCTAAAATACGTAAATTTCAGTTATGGGAATTTGTGTGAGGAATTAATGTCAAATCAAAAGCAAAAGTAAAACACAAATATACATTTCTTATTCAATGGTAATAATGAAAATATTGCATGTATGCAGTGTGATGTTAAAAACATTTGCATATATATATATATATATATATATATATATATATATATATATATATATATATATATATATATATATATATATATATATATATATATATATATATATATATATATATATATATATATATATATATATATATATATATATATATATATATATATATATATATATATACATGTCAGCAAATTATTGGTAAGTAGGCATACAGGAAGTGAGAAAAATCATTATCGGTTAATAAAAATGAGGTCTTAAATGTAATTAGCATTAGCTTAATAGTTCTTTCTGGCCAGATAGGCTTGCATAAATTATCAGGGTCGCCTGCCCTGCCACACGATAATACTTAGTGCGAGCCTGATGCTCCTGATTAATTTTAAAGTATTAGATAGTTATATTTAATTTGAATGGTAAAAAAAACAATGTAACTATTCTTACTTAATGGTTTTGGAAAAATATTTGAATTTTTTTATTTGAACAACACACCACGAGGGCTCACAGCCAAAATACTATCGTACCGTGGGTGTCGACAAGGAGGAAAGAGGCAACTTGTTAATTCTGGACTTGAAGGTCTGGAGGTTCGGAGGAGAAGGAAAAACATATGCCGCCAAGGAGTTCCACAACTTGGAAGTCCTCGGGACAAAAGAGAGGGCATAACAAGATGTTCTATGTCTGGTGACCTGGACAGTAAAAGGTTGCATTTGCTCTGTTCCCCTGGCAGATCTGTTGGGGACAGCAGGTGGAGGAACTATAGAAGAAAACTCCTCTGAGGAGTGCCCGTGCAGATATATATAAAAGAGAGAGATAGGTCACCAACGGCACGTCGGTGGGCAGGGAATGGCAGCCTTTGGGTGAGGGTAGGGTTACCGATGAGACGTGTAGCTCTCTTCTGAATGAGTCCAGGATAGCGAGTGTAGAAGCGGCAGCGGCACCCCAGATGTGGGAGCAGTATTAGAGGTTTGGCCTTATTTCTGAAGTACATAAGGTATAGAGATTAGCTGGTGAAAAGTAATTACGAGCCCGGAAGAGGAAACCTAATTTCTTAGCAGCCGCTTCTGCAATTGATGTGACAAGACTTCCAGTAGAAGACTCTGACACTTCGATCAAAATTCTTAAAGAAAGGTGTCTAGACAAGCTTAAAATTATTTTCTCTAAAATACGTAAATTTCAGTTATGGGAATTTGTGTGAGGAATTAATGTCAAATCAAAAGCAAAAGTAAAACACAAATATACATTTTTTATTCAATGGTAATAATGAAAATATTGCATGTATGCAGTGTGATGTTAAAAACATTTGCATATATATATATATATATATATATATATATATATATATATATATATATATATATATATATATATATATATATATATATATATATATATATATACATACATGTCAGCAAATTATTGGTAAGTAGGCATACAGGAAGTGAGAAAAATCATTATCGGTTAATAAAAATGAGGTCTTAAATGTAATTAGCATTAGCTTAATAGTTCTTTCTGGCCAGATAGGCTTGCATAAATTATCAGGGTCGCCTGCCCTGCCGCACCATAATACTTAGTGCGAGCCTGATGCTCCTGATTAATTTTAAAGTATTAGATAGTTATATTTAATTTGAATGGTAAAAAAACAATGTAACTATTCTTACTTAATGGTTTTGGAAAAATATTTGAATTTTTTTATTTGAACAACACACCACGAGGGCTCACAGCCTAAATACTATCGTACCGTGGGTGTCGACAAGGAGGAAAGAGGCAACTTGTTAATTCTGGACTTGAAGGTTTGGAGGTTCGGAGGAGAAGGACAAACATGTGCCGGCAAGGAGTTCCACAACTTGGAAGTCCTCGGGACAAAAGAGAGGGCATAACAAGATGTTCTATGTCTGGTGACCTGGACAGTAAAAGGTTGCATTTGCTCTGTTCCCCTGGCAGATCTGTTGGGGACAGCAGGTGGAGGAACTATAGAAGAAAACTCCTCTGAGGAGTGCCCGTGCAGATATATATAAAAGAGAGAGATAGGTCACCAACGGCACGTCGGTGGGCAGGGAATGGCAGCCTTTGGGTGAGGGTAGGGTTACCGATGAGACGTGTAGCTCTCTTCTGAATGAGTCCAGGATAGCGAGTGTAGAAGCGGCAGCGGCACCCCAGATGTGGGAGCAGTATTAGAGGTTAGGGCTTATTTCTGAAGTACATAAGGTATAGAGATTAGCTGGTGAAAAGTATTTACGAGCCCGGAAGAGGAAACCTAATTTCTTAGCAGCCGCTTCTGCAATTGATGTGACATGTTGGTGCCAGTTGAAATTTCGATCCACAGAAATGCCAACAAGTGAAAAGGACTCCTTACTTTGAATAGCTTGGTTGTTCATTGTGATGGGTCTAGGGCTGGTGTATCTCTTATGAGATAGAAAGCAAGACTGGGATTTGGTGGAGTTGAATTGTACAAGATTTCTACTTCCCCAATCTAATATGTTTTGGAGATCCGCGGAGACAGAACCTCCATGAGTCTGCGATCCTCATCTAATTGGGCTAAATAGATAGGCTAAGAATATTGTATATTTGAGTGGAGGGTGCTGTCATCCGCGTAACTGTCAACTGGGTTGGATGTGCTAGAGAGGAGGTCATTGATGTGGAGAAGAAACAAAGTAGGGGCTAAAGCTGAACCTCGAGGGACTCCTGCATTAATTGGATACAGTTTGGAGGAATGGCCATCCACTACAACAGAAATGCTCCGGTTGGAGAGGAAATTTGCTGTCCAGGTACAGAGTTTTGGTGGTAGACCATAGGACGGAAGTTTATTAAGCAGCGCTGCTTGCCAGACCTGGTCGAATGCTTTGGATATGTCTAGAGCGACAATCTGAGATTCACCGTGTAGTTCCAAAGGCTTGCTCCAAGAACAAGTGACAAAGGAAAGGAGGTCGGCAGTTGATCTGCGCTGACAGAATCCATACTGCCTGTGGTGGATTAGACTGTGCTTTTCAAGAAATTATAGTAATTTGGTGTTTATATATTTTTCCATCACTTTAGAGACGACTGAAAGGAGAGAAATAGGCCTGTAGTTGCTAGAAAGCGCTTTGAATCCTTTCATGGGGACGGGTTGTACTCGAGCAGTTTTCCAGTTACTAGGGAATATGCCTCCATTGCAAGATGTCTGAAACAGACGAGTCAGGACAGGAGCAAGTTATGGTCGGCATTTTTTTTAGAACAATTCCTGGATCTCGTCAAGGCCAGAGGCTTTCTTGGTATTAAGAGAAGAAAGCATATTTTGTACCATTTTAGTTTTGAAAATGATATCCGTCATTTTATGCGCGACATTGGGGACTGTTGGTGGTTGAACATTTAGAGGTGGATTGGGAGTAGAATTACCGGCGAACAACGTGGCGAAAATTTCAGCCTTGCCCAGGGCGGTAGAAGCAATGTCATCCCCTGAAACAAGAGATGGGAACGTGCTCCTGCAGAAATTATTCCCAATTGATTTAGCAAGAGTCTAGAAGGGTTTGCTGCCGTTGGAGCTTGAGAGGACTTTGTTTTTGATGTGGTTATTAAACGAGTTTTATGCCTCAGAAAGAATGCGGACATAGCGGTTTCTTGCGTCGTTAAATGCTTGACGGTTTTCTTGATTGAGATTGTGTAGAAGCGTTTTGTGAGCTTTGACCTTTTCAAGTCTGGCCTTGTCACAGGATTTAAAGAACCAGGGCTTTTGAGTGGCTGAAGAGGTTTTCTGTGTACGTCGAATAAATAATTACATGCCAGCTTGGATAAATTCGGGGACGTTTTGTGAGATATCAGATGGGTCAGGATGACAGAAGCAGACAGACGCACATGGAAGTGAGGAAAAGTAATCCCGCATTTCGTCCCAGTTCGCGGAGTTGTAGTCCCAAACAATACGTGGGTGTGATGACTGTGTGACCTCGGGTTGCATTGTGCAGGAAGCAGTGACCATGCCGTTTTCTAAGCGAGCAAGGGAGGCGGTGACTGTGGTCTTATAGCATTCAGGTTTTGTAGTAAGAAGGAGATCCAAGGTATTTGAGCTGTGTGTTGGAATGCGAGGAAAGTAAGTAGGTAGCTGAATCATATTGGTTAAAGAATTGCTGACTGCGAAGGCCTCCGCTGCTCTCCCTTGTGGATCGGTTTTTGAAGATCCTAGCCATTCCTCATTATGAACATTGAAGTCACCAAGAATGACCTCCGCGGAAGATATTCGGAAATCAGATGGTTGGTTTTTTCAGAAAGGTAGTCGAAGAGCTGGACAAAGTTCTTGTCAGAAGGTGACCGGTAAATGCAACAGATGAATTTAGTTGCAGCCCTGAGAGTTTCTTCCAAAGTATGTCTTTTCTCCCAGCTTCCAAATTGGGGTGTCTGGTGCAGGGTAGATTGCTACAGACGTATGCGCACACACCTCCATGCAATCTAAAGGAAGTAAGGAGCTCATACCCCGGAAAATAAAGGTGATTAGTGGCTGTTTTGGCACTGATTTGGGTTTCAGTGAGGAAGAGGAGTTGGGGCCTATTACCCTGGAGGAAATGGTGGACGGAGTTCGGGTTAGAAGTTAGGCCAATATATTTGAGAAGGATATGCTAAATCTTGATGCCGGCGCCCCCTGCACACCCCCCTCCCGGAGATCCGAATGGAGGGGTATTTTACCACCGGAATGTTTTGTACAAGGAGGAGCCATCATTATTTTTGTTTATACGGGAAACCGTCTCATACACCACAACCGGAAACGTCCGTTGGGACTTCACCGGCCCCTTGATGTAAGGGGTGGTACCTCCTCGGGCGTGAAAAAAATTCTTTACTATCACGTAAAGGAAAAGTCCACTACCACCTATCTACTCCGATTAGTTGCAGGAGTTGCCTTGGGTCTATTCTTTTAGTTAGTCCCCGGGCCCACAGGGGACGAATGATTGATTATCAAACAACATTTTGACGGACAGCAACCTCTGAGTGATCGGTATTTATATCGAAAACTCATAGTGACTAATTAAACAACTTTGTACCACATTATTACACGTAACGAAACTTAATTTAATTTAGAGATTTCATTTAAACAGCACTAGTCCTATCAACAAGGTCACTATTAAAAAATGTGATGGAAATTTGCTCAACTTAATCTGGATTTCTACACAATTTTCAACAATTAATTATTATTTATCATTCTTGACACAAAGCATTTAATTAGAGCACTCACTTGTTATGAAACACTTCTTATCAACTAAGAAGAGAAAGGCACAGTCAAGCCTCAGGTGAAAGATGGTCACGAGCTTGATAGTCCATGCAGCAGGTGGATTATGTATGAAAGACCTAATCGGGATCGAGATCTGTCGGAATGCAGTCCTCAATTAAAAAGACCTGGGGTTGTCGACTACTACTTTGGATTTATAAGAAGCATGAACTTGAAACTAGGAGTGAATCCTGACTAACATGTATATAAGAGATTGGCAGTAAGATTGACAGCGATAATGAAGCCAATAACAATATAAGGTTAACACCCTTAGCTAAAAACCATGTAAATTAATAGAAAAAACTTCCTCAAAATACTGCAATTAATTTCAAAGAGGCAAAATAACTCACCATGTCCAATGAGCTCTTGTAGAATTAAAAACTTAATCAAACAGCGACAGAAATTACACAATTGTCAGCACAAATTCCACTCGGTGCATTAATAACATTGTTTAATCTTCAAGATGCTACTTCAGACGCGTCGGCAGACAAATTCCGTCGTCTTAGATGCCAACGTTCCTTTAAATAACCGACTTCCCCGCGCTCTAGACAGAAAAAAGTCAACCGAGAGATTTACTTCACTCTCATTGGTCCACGTATGCAAGAAGTTCGTTACAAACAGCCACTTGTTTGTCTGCTGTGACCAGTATATTTCCACGAGTCAAGTGTCGTCGAACAAAATAGTACTGAGTTTGTCTCTGCTATTCACTTACTCAAGCAATTTGAGAGACAGAGAGTCTTGAGTAAGACTTTGGGTATGCCTCAATTCGAAGTTATCTAATCTTGTCTTAAGGTTGATACTCTCTTGGCTGAAGCCATTCAAGCGATCAATCTTCCACATTTTCAGCTAGTAATTGCGCATTTATGTTCGGTATTCTAGGAATTTTATTTATAGACTTTTAAGAAGGCCTCATTGTTTTCAATCCCTTTGCAAGAAAAATATCTGGCGTCAAACTTGAATATTCAAGAGAGGCTAGCGGTGTACCACGGTGGCAAATAAAAGCAATTTTTCATACAACTTTCCAGTTTGATCGTCATTTGGTGCCCATTGTCAATTAAGGATATAATGATTAATGGGCTTTTCCTAGATCTCTAATCAATTTTGCAAGAAACGTTACGGAAGGGAAAACCTAACCGCAATACCTTGTCGATTTCCTCTTTGGAATTGTATTTCGCTGGTCAGGGTAGAGTTTACCTTTACATGGAAGGATGTCGTGTTGTATAAGGTTTGTATGGAATTTATTATGTAATTTCCAAAATTGGATTTTTCTGAGAACGTGGAATGAATACGGACGATGAATCGGATTTAAGGCGCGCGCGTGCGTGCGTGGGCTTGAGTGCGTGCACGTGGGCTTGAGTGCGTGCGTGCACGTAGGCGTGAGTGCGCGCGCGCGCGTATGTGTGTGTGCGTGTGTGTGTGTGTGGGTGAGTATCCAACCGATAACTCAAAAAGTTATTAACCGATTTTGATGTAACTCGGCAGCAATCTTTCTTTTATTAATAGCTTGGCTGAATTTATTAGCCAGCGTTATCAGACCGGTTTTTTAAACAATTTGATTTTTCAGAAAAAAAAGTTGTATATCAAAAAATAACAGACTTATTTTGATGAAATTTGGTTGCTATGTTGCTCTCGTAAATGCCTTACTACATACCACAAATCAACTTTCTAGGTTTACAGAAAATTGAGTTATACAAATTTGAGGCATTTAAGGAAAATTCGCTACCATAACGCACTTGCTGCGTCCTGAAATGTTTAGTTTTATTTTCCTTCCATGTACTATTAAGTCCGAGTGGAGTTATCTGCCATTTGAAGAAGTGTTTGTATTAAGGAACTACCATGACCACTAATAATAGAGGAAATGCAAGAACGAAATAGAATGTACACAAACTAAACAAACTGGAAAAGTTTAAAGACTTCACAATAAGTAAATCATCAGTGGAATTATTGCGTGTACAGACATAAAAGTCTGGCGGTAGCAAGTGCCTTAGGATAGCAGATTTTCATAGAAATATTTCAAATCACGAAAAATAAGAACATAATAAGTTTCCTAAATAACACGAGCTAAACCGACCTATGTCTTATGTTATACATCATACGGCAAGTCCCGGCAGCACTGAAATGGTGGCTAGGGAGTGATGTGATCCAATACATGTTGTGGTATTATCCAGCGGAGTAGTTTTTTCGCTCGGTTGTTTCTTTCTACAGCTTCCTACTTACTGTGCTGTGTGCATGTGGAAGCTGCCGTAGAAACCTAAAATCGTCATAAAACCCGAGATAGCGCTACGCGCTATGTCAATTTTTAGATTTTGGATTCAATTATTTTCTGATGGGATCTAATAGGCCATCTTCGTGGGACATGAGAATGTTAATCAATGAAATGACAATATTTGTGGAGTTTACTTCAAGTTATTGGCATATGAGGTTTAAGTTGCATATTACAATCCCATAGAGGCATATGTGTTCAGTATATATATATATATATATATATATATATATATATATATATATATATATATATATATATATATATATATATATATATATATATATTGTAGTAAAAAATTAAAATAAAGAAAATAAATTTTAAATTTTGCCGCCACTTGTCAACAGTGTTTCTACTTCGGGCTTGTTCGCGGAGGTTCGGGTAACTCTCCGCGCACACGAGATCACGAGAAAGAGTGGCATTCGTGGTTTGGTTTTGTTAGGAGAAGGGTCAATCTGACAAGCTGGGTGCTTTTCGATTGAGTTATTGGTTTGTTAAACATAAGTATATTTTATTGGATTGTTGGATTTTATTTCATGTAACCAGTGCTTGTTTGGTGTATTAAATAACCACTCGGAGTTTTGAAAGTAACCAGTGTATTATTTCAGCCTGATACCTTAACCTGCCTGTTGTTCAGCCAATCTACACGTGTTTAATTTCCTTTAAATTTCCCTACAGTTCTTAGGTGTGGGGTCGGTTAAAAGGTTCAGGTTGGTGTTAGAGGTGAAAAGCAAAAGGAATAATTAATAAATCAAGTCTGCGGTCGAAGAAAAGGAGGGAAAACGCGCGTCTAAAATGGCCGACAACGGCATTGAAAATGCGCACAGTGAGAGTGACGTCAATGACAGCAACAATGTCAATGCCAATATGGCGGATGATGCGGACAATAATGGACATATTTCGAATTTTATGACTTTTAGTTTGGATGAACTAATGCAAAGTGCGGTGAGGGCAGCTAGATTAAATGCAGAAGACAGTAATAGATCACTGACCCACAGTGAGGTGTGTTCGCTACTTCCTGAATTTTGTGGCAGCATGGATGAAGACGTTACCGCGTTTTTCAATCGAGTGGAGACAGTTAAAATCGCATATCGTGTTAGCAATGAAGCCCTGACATTAGCCGTAATTTCCAAATTAACGGGACGTGCGCTTGAATGGTTTCATTCCAGATGCGAATTTGCAGCGTTGAACTGGATGAATTTGCGTAGCCGTAGGTGCGACATGTACAACAGGGACGAGAATCGTATACACTCGTTCCAGAAATTTCTACAACGTCGGTGGAAACGAAGTGAACAATTCAATGAATATTATCACGACAAAGTGCTCCTGGGAAACAAACTAGGTGTTGGTGAACGAGATTTAATTAATAACATTATAGATGGTATCGAGGACGTTAACTTGAAAATGCAGTGTAAAGTGAAAGAATTCGATAGTTTGTCGAAACTATTAACTTTGCTAAACGAAGTTACTACAGCTGTAAGGAGCCCGCCATTTCAAACCAGCAGGCTCAATAACCTTCCTGCTGTACGTTATTCTGGAGGAGCTCGGGCGAGACCTCCAATTCCACGCACCATTGCAACACAGTCACAGAACAGAAGATGCTACGCTTGTGGCGAGTCAGGCCATCTGTCACCTGAATGCAATAGTAGAACTACTATAAATCAGTGTTTTGTTTGCAAATCGGATGGGCACTATGGGTCCCAGTATCCAAGACGTGTCCTGCAACATAGAGGAAGGGTAGCTGAAGAAGGCCGTCAACAAGTCCCAGCAAATGTTCAGAGGGGTAATCAGAGCAGTAATCTAATTTCAGGTATGGAAAATCAGTATGGTCTAGTTTTCAGTAACCAGGATCCAATCCTGCAGTCCACAACAGAGGGGCAATATGGGAACTACTTCATGCCCATGGCAGGAAATTCGGAAGATATTGGCTTCGAAGGGGGTGATGCTGAAGAGAATGTTTCTGAACTGATGTCAGGTAATTGTTACCAAAATAATGTTGATTGGCTTGGTGGCAGAACTGATGAAAGACATGTAGTGTCAAATATTTCAAATTTGTCTGCCAATGTTGCTGCAACTGAAAGCAATTGTTATGTTCCTTCAATTTTACTGAACAATACAAATTGTAATATTAAAGTTAGGTTAGGTTCAAATGTGAATTCAATTGATGTTAATGGAGTTTTAGATTCAGGGAGCCCAATCTCATTGATACGTGAATCAAAAGTGAATATGCAGGTAAGAAAACCATATACATCAGCAGGTACATATGTGGGAATCAATTCTTCTCGTATAGAAATAACAGCGATCTATAATTGTCCTATGTTTGAAATAGGGGCTATAAAGTTTCAGAATCTACAACTGTATGTTGTACCAGATTGCACTATGACTTATGATATTTTGTTGGGTAGAGATTTCCTCTTTAGAAAAGACATAAGAGTAATTTTTGAGCGAAACTCTGTTTGTATAGAAAAGGTGGATCCAGAAGTTGAAAATTTTGAAAAACAATTATTACTCATTGACAACGAAGAATTCTCGAGCACCACTTCCAAGATTAATGATGATCTTCCTGTAAGTAAAAAGGTAGTTATTGATGATATTTTATTTGAACATTATCGCTTAGATAGGCCTACATCTCCAGCAATAAAGTTTGAGATGCCAATCAAGCTTGAACCAAGTCATGTACAATTCCATTTTAAACCTAGACGTTTATCTCATGTAGAAAAAACTGAACTTCGTAAGATTTTAGATGATCTATTAGCTACGGGTTTCATAAGGGAAAGTGAATCCCCTTATGCTTCAGCAATAGTATTGGTTAAAAAAAAAGTCAGGGGCATTGCGCCTATGTGTGGATTACAGGGAGCTAAATAAAATTGCAATTAAAGATAGATATCCAATTTCAAATATTGATGAACAGATAGATATGCTTAGGGACAAAACTATTTTTACAAAAATCGATTTAACAAATGCATTCCACCAGATCAAATTAACAGAGGGTTCTGAGAAGTACACAGCTTTTACTTGTTCCTTTGGTTTATTTGAGTTCACACAAGCCCCTTATGGGTACTGTAATTCCCCAGCATACTTCATGCGATTTATAAATTTAGTCTTCAGACCATTAATAAATAAAGATCGTCTGTGTATTTATATGGACGATATATTAATTGCTTCTAGTAGTTGGGATGAACACATAGAAACTTTAAAGGAATTTCTTCAGTTGGTTAGGGATAATTTATTGGAAATAAGATTAGAGAAGTTCGAATTTGCCATGAATAAAATTGATTACCTTGGGTATACTATCGGTCATAATGGAATAGTTCCTAGTAAAGCAAACATAGAGGCTGTTCAGAATTTTCATATTCCTAGATGTACGAGGGATATTCAAAGTTTCTTGGCTTTAGTTAGTTTTTTTCCGCAGGTTTATTAAAGGGTTTTCTGTAATCGCTAAGCCTTTATACGATCTCCTAAAGAAAAATGTAAAGTTTTATTTTAGTGAAGTAGAGCTTCAAGTATTTGAGACCTTGAAAGAAGCATTGTTACAACCTCCAGTTCTTTCCATTTATTCACCTGTAGCAGAAACAGAGTTGCATTGTGATGCATGTATGACGGGATTGGGTGCAGTTTTAATGCAACGTCAGTCTGATAAAAAATTTCACCCTGTTGCATATTTTAGTAAGCGCACTTCCGCAAGCGAAAGTAAGTACCATAGTTTTGAACTAGAATGCTTAGCCATAATATATGCTATTAAGCGTTTTCACGTATATCTGTATGGGATCAGTTTCAAAATTGTCACTGATTGCAATAGCTTAAAATTGACCATGAGTAAGAAGGATATTAATCCTCGGATTGCTCGCTGGTGCATGTTTTTACAAAATTATCAGTACTCTTTAGAACACAGGCCGGGAGTTAAAATGTCACATGTTGACACTTTGAGCAGATACAACAACGTCTTGATTCTAGAAGCCAATAGTTTTAAACAAAATCTATCCCTAAAGCAGCTAAAAGATCCAGAGATCAAAGATATTCGTGAACATTTGGAGTCTCAAGAATTACCATTATACGAATTGAACAACGGGTTAGTATACAGGAAACACAAGGGTAATTTGTTGTTCTACGTTCCTAGTTGTATGGAAAATAATGTAATCAGATTATATCACGATGAGGTTGGGCATTTGGGTACAGATAAGGTATATAGTTTGATATTTCAACTATATTGGTTCCCAAAGATGAAAGAAAAGATTCGGTCATATATTTCCAATTGCTTATCCTGTTTAGCTTACTCCCCTAATACCGGTAGACCTGAGGGCGTACTGCATAGCATTCCCAAGGGTAATACACCCTTTTTGTCCGTGCATATTGATCACTATGGACCTTTACAGAAATCTAGCAGTGGCAAAAAATTCATATTCGAAGTCATAGACGGTTTTACTAAGTTCATAAGGCTGTTTGCGGTAAAGGATACTTCCACTAAATTTGTGATAGACTGTCTGAGTGAATATTTTCATAGTTACTCTAAGCCTATAAGAATTATATCTGATCGTGGATCATGCTTTACTTCATATATGTTTGAAGAGTTCTTGCAGCAGAATGGTATTGAACACGTAAAAATTGCAGTAGGCATGCCTAGAGCGAATGGTCAAATAGAGCGGATTAATAGAGATCTTACACCTATGTTAGGAAAACTCTGCCCAGAAATAAATAAATGGGATACCATACTACATAAAGTAGAATATGCCTTCAATAACACTGTTAACAGGTCTACAGGGTACTCGCCAGCATTATTGTTGTTCGGTATTAGCCAAAGAGGTTTAATAGATAATTGCCTTAAGACATACTTAGAATCTGAGTTTGAAAAGAGTAGGAATTTAGAAGTTGTTAGGGAAATAGCATCCCAAAATATTGTTAAAAATCAGGACATCGGGAAGAAAAGCTTTGATTCTGCACATAAACCACCCAGAAAATTCAAAATGGGTGACTATGTGATGATATATAATATAGACACAACTGTAGGTGTAAATAAAAAATTAATCCCAAAGTTTAAAGGCCACTATGTTGTTTCTAAAATTCTTCCAAATGACAGGTACTTAATAAAGGATATAGAAGGCTTTCAGCAAGCAAGTACTTCATATGAAGGCATACTAGAGTCCTCAAAATTGAGATTGTGGCATGAGAACGAGGCTCAGGGGGGTGACTTTTAAGAAATACAGATATTAGGCTTAAAAAAAACTGATGTCTTTTATACCTATATTTAGTTTGCACAGAATGTTGTGTGTTTAGTATTAAGTTTCTTCCAAATGTTGTCTTAGTTTATATAATTGTAATTTAAGTTTCGTTTATATAATTGTAATTTTAAGTTTCCAATTACTGGTCGTGGGCGCCCAGTTGTCAGAATAGGCCGAGTTGTAGTAAAAAATTAAAATAAAGAAAATAAATTTTAAATTTTGCCGCCACTTGTCAACAGTGCTTCTACTTCGGGCTTGTTCGCGGAGGTTCAGGTAACTCTCCGCGCACACGAGATCACGAGAAAGAGTGGCATTCGTGGTTTGGTTTTGTTAGGAGAAGGGTCAATCTGACAAGCTGGGTGCTTTTCGATTGAGTTATTGGTTTGTTAAACATAAGTATATTTCATTGGATTGTTGGATTTTATTTCATGTAACCAGTGCTTGTTTGGTGTATTAAATAACCACTCGGAGTTTTGAACGTAACCAGTGTATTATTTCAGCCTGATATATATATATATATATATATATAAAATCGGATGCAATGTGTTGACAAACATCAACTTAAGAAACTTATCTTAGATAAATATCATATAAGTAAGGAAGTCTATCAGAGAGGTCTAGGTGGTGTGTGACCCCGTATTCGAGCTATATTACACACGCTCACAAAGACTCCTCTTTATTACCTCTACGACAGCTTTCAGCTAGGTATTGTGCAAACAAATTAGCCCGCTCTCCCAGACAGTACGGTTACATGTCCATGTCGTCTGCTTATTTGCCTCCGCATTGTAGCCTGACCTGAGCTGAGCTTTTATTTGGCCGTTGAATAGGAATCCTTAGCTGCTGTTTAAAATGCATGTGTATTCGAGTTGTTTGCATACTCTTTTTACGTGCTTGTCCCGGCATATTCGCCTATACAGGAAATTAAACTCTTACTGCGGTATTCTATCTTGTGGCTTCATATTTTTTTGTATTTTGTCTTGTTTGTATGCAACTATATTGTCATTTGCCAAATTACTTAAAAGATAATTTGTAATCTAAAATAATAGTCCAACTTTAGGATGTTTTCAATCTAATAAGGATACCTACATGACTAAGAATGCAGTGGAAGGAATATTATCGTGGCATGTTTTTTGGGCTTATATTCCTGCCTCTTTGTAAAGTTGTTTTCTTAATGCATTTATACCGGTGATGTGTGACCGACGTGGATAAAAGGAACAGGCGAGTCCCAATAAAATAAAACCTCCATATGTCTTCGACGATGACTATGTACACCGTACAATATCATTGTTTTTGACAATTATTTATAACAAGTCTTCAAAATGGCTTTTCGTGCATCGAAAACTTTTGTAAGCTTGTGCTAATGACGTACGTTCCTATAACTCTTTTTTTTTACAAAAACACAAACTTCTTGATTACAAATTGCTCTCTAAATTGTGTTTTGTAACGGGCTTGGAAAGAAGAGAAAAACAGATATAAACTATTTTGTGGTTTAAATTACGAGCAAATATTTTTTGTTTGTTTTAATTTCCTACGATTTGAGCAAACAAAATAAAAGGTGTTTCGAAATAGGCTTTTGAAGGTTGGAATTTATAATAGGTAGTCATCTTTTGCTAAAGTCACAATTTTCCAGACGACGACTCGTTTTTGTATGTTACTCTATAATGCACGAAAATATTAAGCTAATGACATGGTCGTTGGTACATAAAATTCGAATAACTCTGAAATTATCTACTATGTGAAAACTGAAACCTGTGATGAGCACTAATAAGTACACTTGGAGAACACCCAAATCACCACAACACATATTTCAGAGACCTTACGATCGTTTCGTTGACAATGTCAACATCTTCAGAGGAAGAAAATTCTAACATAAAAACTAGATCCCGTGTATTTGTATCGCGTCAAGGTAAACGAACTAGTCCGAAGTTAAGTTGTCATCCAAGAACGATCGTTTGTTTATTGCGCAGTGAATTACGAGGTCGGAGACCTGCTTTAATCTTCTGGTCGACAAATTTATGACCCGTATCTAATATAGGTTTAAAAGGACCCGAGTTATTTAAAGAATCAGCACGTTTCCTTTCGATCTAGAAATTTACTATGTGGATATTGGATCATGCCGACAAAGACATCTGGTGAGATAAACAACATCAACTTAACACATCTTTTTTAAATAGAAAACTAAAACCCCAGGTGTCTGTCTCACCATGTTAACTCCAACAAAGGATAAATAATTCAACTAAAATACTACATAAAAACTATATTTATATTGATTTTAATTCTACGTGAAAGTATTTATATTGACTACATAGATACAAAAAACCGAACAGCTTTTTAAGTCGAGACAAACATAGAGATTAGTATAAGTATAAACCGGCCGAGTTATTGACAACGATCGTTTGTTTACTGCAAACTTCATTAAATCGTGCGGCACCTGTAATATCAAGTCCTTTATTTTCTTTTTGCATTTGACCGCTTAAACAATCCTAATTTGTCTGGTAGAATAATAAATTATTGTCAATAACTCGGCCGGTTTATACTTATACTAATCTCGATGTTTGTCTCGACTTAAAGACCTGTTCGGTTTGTTGTATCTATGTAGTGAATGTAAATACTTTCACGTAGAATTAAAATCAATATAAATATAGTTTTTATGTAGTATATTAGCTGAACTATTTCTCCTTTGTTGGAGTTAACATGGTGAGACAGACACTTGGGTTTTTAGTTTTCTATTTAAAAAATATGTGTTAAGTTGATGTTGTTTATCTCACTAGATGTCTTTGTCGGCATGATCCAATATCCACATAGTAAATTTCTAGATCGAGAGGAAACGTGCTGATTCTTTAAATAACTCGCGTCCTTTTAAACCTACATTAGATAAGGGTCATATATTTGTCGACCAGAAGATTAAAGCAGGTTTTTTGGACGACAACTTTACTTCGGACTAGTTCGTTTACCTTGACGCGATATAAATACACGGGATCTAGTTTTTTATGTTAGAAATTTCTTCCTCTGAAGATGTTGACATTGTCAACGAAACGATCGTAAGGTCTCTGAGATATGTGTTGTGGTGATTTGGGTGTTCTCCAAGTGTACTTATTAGTTCCAGGTTCCAGTTTTCACATAGTGAATTATGGCTCCCAGGTCAATGGAACTGAATCTATATAGAAAGATAAGTACTAAGATTAGATTTTTAGGTGCTGATATTGCTTTTTTAAAATCATGTAAACAGTCGGTTTTTCCTAATTTCATTAATTTCAATGTTAAAATTTCTATCAACACAAAAGTTGGTCAAAAGGTTTTAAAGTGTGCTAAGCAAAAATGGTTAGATTTAGCAATATCTTTACTTAAAACGTAGTGAATTAGAAATACAAGCTTAGAGTTTGTTTAAAAAGTTAACATTTAATTTAGATAACGTGGAGTATGATGAATGGTGCAATTTTCAGAGGAACATGTTTGTAGTCATAGACGCTAAGTTAATTAAGAAAATCAATATTCAGAATAAAAAACTAAAAAACTTGTAAACGATCAGATTAAAATTGAAAAATCAGTTCCTCGGAAAATTGACCTTGTAGAAAATCTTTCTTCGCTGTCGTTTAACAAAAATGAGATGGATCTCTTAAACAGATGGTTAAAATTCGGATTACAGTCCCCAAAAGAAGTACTTTTAGATGTCATTGTCAGTATAGAAACAGGAATTAAAAAATTACCGGATTCTTCAAAAAACTTTATTCGTGAAGCATGTAAAAAGAAAATCACTAAAAATCTAAAAGAAAACAATCCTACAAAAAACAAAAATTATAATCAAATGAAAATAGTTAAACGATTGCGAGAAAAGGATTGTTTTTATATTAAGGCGGATAAAGGCAATAAAGTTGTGATAATGGACTAAAGTGATTATAAAGAGCGAGTGAGTAAAGCAATAGAGTCAGAGCCGTATAGAAAATTAGATAAAAATCCGTTACCAAAAATGATGAACTAAGTTAAAAACAGTTTTAAAAAATGTCCGAATCTCATAACAAAGGATTTAAGAAGACGTTTACAAGTTTCTAATCCTAAAGTCCCCAAAAAATATTGTCTCCCGAAAATTCATAAACCGGGAAAATTAATTAGGCCTATCATTTCGGCTATAGATTCTTCAACATATAATTTAGCAAAGTGGTTGTCAAACGAGTTTAAAAGACTACCTATTAAACAGGACAGTTGTTCGGTGCTAAATTCTCTTGATTTTATTCATAAAATTAAAGATGTTAAATCATTGGAAGGAGAGATTTTGATGTCATTAGACGTGACGTCATTATTTCCTAGTGTACCCACAAAACAAACGTTGGAGTATTTGGAAGAATTGTTAAAATTGAACAACATAAGTCAAGACGCCTGCAAAGAATATTTAACTCTAAGTAGCCTTTGTATAAAACAAAATATTTTCCAATTTAACAATGAGTTTTTTGAACAAACTAAAGGCACAGCTATGGACAATCCATTATCGCCTTTTATTGCAGATTTGTGTATGAGTAGATTTGAGACGGATTTAAAAAATAAAAATGGGTATTTCCCTAGAGTTTGGTTTCGTTATGTCGACGATATTTTTGCATTGTTTGGCACAAATACATGTAAGGTTGAAGAATTTACTGAAAAACTAAATAGTCAATTTGATTCAATAAAATTTACCCACGAAATAGAAATCAACAATAAACTTTCATTCCTAGATGTACTAGTTATTAAAAATAAAAATAATGGCTCGCTTGAATTCGATGTCTATAGGAAGGAAACGGCTACTATTAGTTATATTCCTAACGACTCACATCACACGTTTGCACAAAAAACGGCTAGTTTACATTTCTTGGTAAATAGATCGATCAAATTTCCGTTGAGTAAAAATAGATTTAATACAGAATTAAAATACATAAAAAATGTGGCGAGATATAACGGTTACTCGGATGGTTTAATAGACAAATTAGTTAACAAACACAGAACAAAGATGGTGATATCTGAATGTACGACATTTAAGAATGATAAAATAGAGAAAAAATTTGTGTGTTTACCTTATGAACCACGAATCACAAAGGGTTTGGAAAGTATTTTTAAGAAAGCCGATTTACATTTGACGTTTTCGACGAAAAGTAATTTTAAAAAATTGTTGGGTAATACGAAAGACAAAGACAAAGTCACTTAAATGTCGGGTATTTATGATATTAGTTGCAAAGATTGTGATCTTAAATACGTGGGCCAAACTAGGAGAAACATAGCCACCAGATTTCGTGAACATCTCGCACAGTTACGATATGGTACGGTGGACAAATCATGTGTGGCACAACATATATGGGATAATAATCACCACATTGACAAAGAAAATTTGAAACTTGTCAAAAATGTTAGACATCAAACTATGCTTGATTCATTAGAAATTATTTTTATATTACGGTCTATTAAGAACACAACTTCATTAAATCCTGCGGCACCTGTAATATCAAGCCCTTCATTTTCTCTTTGCATTTGACCGCTTAAACACTCCTAATTTGTCTGGTAGAATAATAAATTATTGTCAATAACTCGGCCGGTTTATACTTATACTAATCTCGATGTTTGTCTCGACTTAAAGACCTGTTCGGTTTGTTGTATCTATGTAGTCAATATAAATACTTTCACGTAGAATTAAAATCAATGTAAATAAAGTTTTTATGTAGTATTTTAGTTGAATTATTTATCTTTTGTTGGAGTTAACATGGTGAGACAGACACCTGGGTTTTTAGTTTTCTATTTAAAAAAGATGTAATAAGTACACTTTGAGAACACCCAAATCACCACAACACATATTTCAGAGACCTTACGATCGTTTCGTTGACCAAGCCAACATCTTCAGAGGAAGAAAAATTCTGTATATTTTCTTCCTCTGAAGATGTTGACTTGGTCAACGAAACGATCGTAAGGTCTCTGAAATATGTGTTGTGGTGATTTGGGTGTTCTCAAAGTGTACTTATTAGTGCTCATCACAGGTTCCAGTTTTCACATAGTAAAAAAGATGTGTTAAGTTGATGTTGTTTATCTCACCAGATGTCTTTGTCGGCATGATCCAATATCCACATAGTAAATTTCTAGATCGAAAGGAAATGTGCTGATTCTTTAAATAACTGGGGTCCTTTTAAACATATATTAGATAAGGGTCTTAAATTTGTCGACCAGAAGATTAAAGCGGATCTCCGACCTCGTAGTTCACTGCGCAATAAACAAACGATTGTTCTTGGACAACTTTACTTCGGACTAGTTCGTTTACCTTGACGCGATATAAATACACGGGATCTAGTTTTTTATGTTAGAATTTTCTTCCTCTGGAGATGTTGACATTGTCAACGAAACGATCGTAAGGTCTCTGAAATATGTGTTGTGGTGATTTGGGTGTTCTCCAAGTGTACTTATCTGAAATTATATTTATAATAAGATCTGTCTGATCAGAATACTCCAAGATAGGTAGCCCTCTCCTTTTTGCGAATAAAAAATATTAATCTAAATTCGCGAAATGAAATTAGATTTGTAATGTGCTTAAAAATCCTTAGTGGGCCCTTTTTGTGATTTTTTGTCTAAACTCAGTTGTCAACGCTCGAGACTCCAGCTGACGGCAGACCTAACCACGAGAAGAAGGGGAACTTCAGGTAGAAGGGACCTCTAGTATGAGTGTTGGAGAGTATTCTTTTTTTCGAACATATTCATCGATCAGAATCCAAGAGAACAACACGCCAAGGTGTAGAACAGTATTATCATAATATTAAGTGTATTATTTGTAAAGTATTAGTTCAATATATTAAAGAGTGTTAAACTAACAAGAAATACAGTCCACTAATTTAAACGAACCAGCAAGACATTGAAGAGGACATCATTGGTCCGCAACATTTGGTCAATCGAGCCACATCAGATCAAGAAACAAGAAATCAGCGCAGCAGAAGTCCACTGTATCGTAAGTCCCTTCCATTTCCATTAATTTACAATTTAACAAAACCCATTTATAGTATAATAATGTTTCTATTTGTGCCAGTGCACGTACAGTTTTTATTTACATAATGGCGGTAATAAGTGGTCAAAGTAAAAAATCAGAGAATCCAATTTTAAAAAGTCCAGAACAATTAAAAATCATTGGAACAACAATCAAAGGTAATGTTACGCCTTTTAAAACTTTTATTTCCAAAATTAATTCTGCCAAATCGTAATTAAGTTAAGATTCAGTTAAGAACGTCAAAAACTGAGCCACTATAGCAAAAATTCGAATCAGTTCAAGATATTTTAGATGAAACTGATCCAACTGAATCAAATCAGATGCTCAACGTGGCGGTTTTGAAGAAAATTATTTCGCAACATTAGCTCAAGCTAAATCTATTCTTTCCGAGTATTATAAAGTTAAAGATGCTTCTGTATCAAATATAAATGAGATTGATGTAACTTCTAATCATGAAATTAAAAGCACGCGTGAAACAAATGAATATTCCTCTAACATTAATCAGGTAAAATTACCAACGATAAAAATGCCCACCTTTTCAGGTAAATATGAACAGTGGATGGGGTTTAAAGATAGTTTTAAAGCATTAGTAGAGGATAATAAGCCTTTGTCAGGCATTCAAAAATGTTACCTGCAGACATCTCTCGAAGGAGATGCAGCAGAAATTTTACAATCTCTGGAAATTTACGCCATAAATTATCAAGTTGCTTGGCAATTACTTACTCACAGATATGAGAATAAAAAATTAATACTACAAAATCACATTAAGGGTATTTTGAATTAAACTCTATGACGTGCGAGTCACACACAGAACTTAGACAATTATATGACAATATCTTAAAACATTTAAGAGCTTTAAAGGTATTAGGGGAATCAACAGATCATTGGGACCGTATTATTATTCATATATTGACACCAAAGTTCGATCTTAGAACTCGCAGGGATTGGGAATCATTTAATTGCGAATCAGAATTGCCAACAATGAAATATTTACAACATTTTCTTAATAAAAACTGCGATATTTTAGAAAATCTAAGTTATGCATATAAAGACAGAACAATAAATCATTTGGGGTTCATCATAATAAGACATGGAACAAACAATCGTTAAACTCTCTTGCATCAACAAATAATGGTAACAAATTTGAAAGGGTGTCATTTATTAAATATTTTTTTGTAAAGGTGAACATTGTCTTTATCAATGTAGTGAATTTCTAAAATTACCACTTGTTCAGCGGTTTGCAGAGGTCAGGCGATTAAAACTTTGCGAAAATTGTTTACGTAACAATCATACGGTATCAGGCTGCCAGGCAAGTAAATGTAAATATTGTCAGAACCTTCATAACTCAAACCTTTGTAACAATGGACCGATAATCCACAAGCAGGTGCCGGAAAACTACAATAACCAACAACCTTTAACGGCGAAACAAATAACAGACGAAACATTTACTTATACCACATCGATGGAAAAACCATTTCAAAATTCACAAGAATATTATCAAAGAGATGTACCGGCATCGGCTTCAAGTCGGTAGAGACAGCCATTGTCACATGTACACAATAGCGTTCAGAGTAATCCATCTTATCTACCTTATTACGTCCTTTTATCAACCGTCATTGTAAATATTAGAAATAAACACGGAAAGATATATGAGTGTCGGGCTTTATTGTACAATGCAAGTCAAAGTAATTTTATTACAAAAGACTTATGTACAAAGCTTCAAATAGTAACAAATAAAACCGAATTTGCCATTAAGGGTATAGGTGAAGAATTATCAAACCTCAATTAACAAACGAATGTACGTATCGAATCTAGATTTAATAATTATTAAGCCGAGGTAAACTGTTTAGTTTTATCAATAATTACAAGCAAACTGCCAATTAGTTCATTTAACATTAATCCATTAAAGATTCCTTTCAACATCTTAAGTAACATGGCTGATCCTACATTTAACAGATCGGGCAATATTGATATGCCTTTAGGCGCAGATACGTTTTGGTCTATAATATGTCAAGATCAATATAAATTAGGTCCTTCTTTACCAGTTCTACAAGCCACGTTATTTGGATAGACTATTGCAGGCAGATTGCCAATGACGAATTGTAATAATTCAGTAACTTGTTTAAGTACAAATACAGAACAAATAATGGACTTACCCGATGTAAAGGTTCAAACTGATTCTTATGCTGTGCAAAGAATCCCTCTACAAGACTTTCCTATAAAAAAAATATTAATCTTTTTCGAAATTGGTGCGCATTACAACATTCTGCTTAAGATTTATAAATAATTTAAAAATTAAAATGGATCAAAGAAAAATTAGTTTACTTGTACTTTAAGAACTTAACGTAGTATTAAAGATTTCAGTAAAAATATCTCAAGAACAAACATTTTCAGCGGAAATTAAACAATTAAAAAATAATTCTGACGTAACAGGCAACTTACAATCGTTATCACAATTTTTAGATAGTGAGAGTGTATTACATGTTGGTGGCAGAATTCAACGGTCTGCATTAAATGAGGCGTCAAAACACCCAATTCTACTATCAGGCGCACATCATCTAACCATTTTATTATTTAGAGAATTACACACTCAGTTGATGCATGCAGGACCTCAAATGCTTCTGTACCATAGTAGACGACAGTATTGGGTTATTCGCGATAGAAATTTAGCAAGAAAAATCGTTCACCAATGTATACGTTGTTTAAGAGCAAAGCCGAGTACTGTCCAGTACAAAATGGGGAATTTACCTGAATGCGGGGTTTCAGCGACATTGCCCTTTTATAGTGTAGGCGTCGACTATGGTGGTCCATTTTTAGTAAAGGGCCAAGAAACCTGCGGAGCGAAACTTCTGAAGGCATATATATATGCCTGTTCGTTTGTACCAGCACAAAAGCGATACCTTGGAGTTAGTATCACAATTAACAACAAACGCCTTTATTCAATGCTTGAAACGGTATGTTTCTAGGCGCGGAAAACCACGCCATATTTTTTCGTACAATGCATTAAATTTTATTGGAGCAAACAATACACTTTCACGACTGTCACTTGAGAGCAATAATGATTTAGTTAATTACTGTAATAGGGAAAATATCATCTGGCATTTTATACAGGCTAGATCGCCTACATTTGGTGGCCTTTGGGAGGCAGGTATTAAGTCCAGTAAACACCATTTAGTCAGGGTTGTGGGGAACATCAATTTAACGTTTGAACAATTTTATACTGTACTGGCCCAAATCGAGGCTATATTAAATTCCCGACCACTTTCTCCCATGTCTTCCGATCCCAACGACGACAGTGCACTCACTCATGGCCACTTTCTGATTGGACGACTATTGACGGCCATACCCGAGGAAGACGTATCCTCACTGCCCACGAATCGTTTATCTCAATACAAGCATTTACAAGCCATTTGCCAGCACTTTTGGAAACGCTGGCAAAGAGAATATATAACCGAATTACAGAAAAGAACAAAATGGAAGAAATCATGCCAAAAACAACTGAAGATTGGTACTTTGGTCCTATTAAAGGAAGACGACGTTCCACCAATGTCATGGCCAATGGGCAGAATCACACGGCTACATCCAGGTCAAGACGGTGTCATGAGGGTGGTCAGCGTTAGAGTCCGGTCCTCCGAAGGTAAGCGATCCACTGCACGTATATGTGCCCCTCCCACCCACTCAGAGGAACCAGAAAAACACTTTGAAAGCACCATCTTTCAAAGCCGGCGGGATGTCAACGCTGGAGACGCCAGCCGACGGCAGACCTAACCACGAGAAGAAGGGGTACTTCAGGTAGAAGGGACCTCTAGTATGAGAGTCGGAGAGTATTCTTTTTTTCTAGCACATGCATCGATCAGAATCCAAGAGAACAACACGCCAAGGTGTAGAACAGTATTATCATAATATTAAGTGTATCATTTGTAAAGTATTAGTTCAATATATTAAGAGTGTTAAACTAACAAGAAATGCAGTCCACTAATTTAAACGAACCAGCAAGACATTCAAGAGGACATCATTGGTCCGCAACATCACTTATTTTAAAATGTCTAGTTATTATCCAATATTTTTTTCAGTAATTGACTGATTTACACGACACAAGTTTGTTAAGAAATGAGGAGAGGACATACCTACGTTTATATGAACATTTCTTCGTGAAATTAAATCTGAATTTGTCAGTGTACTAAGCTACAAGTATTTGCACCAACGACTGTTTCCAAAAATATGATCCTGGATACAAGGTAGGTGGATTTCCACGTACTTGAGCTGATATCATTGTACTAAAAGGCTGAACATATAATCGTGTTGAGAAATCAATGTAATCACCCATCTGTAAAAAGGTTTCTCAAACAAGGGAATTAGCCATCTCATTGAACTATGAAGAAATGTGTGGAAAGCAGTTTTTTGAATGGCATTTAGTGCAAGTGATCTTCTAGAGTAGCGACGCGATGTCCAGTGAGAGTCAGTCTAAAGTGCTTCAGGGCAATTTATAATTCACAAGACTATACATACAGTGTGTTGCATAAGGGTAGGGACGACAAAAAAATAAGATATAGACTACATATAGGTTTATTAGAGAGAGGGTTTATTTGTATTTACAAAATATTTTTTTACTAACATTTTTATAAAACTTCAGTTAGAATCCCACATGCTGCGTCGGTACCTGTTTTGAAAAGTGGAGTGCATAAACAGCTTCATTGTCAATCAAACAATTTTTATCTCAAAAATATTATACTTCTAACCCACACGCATTTTTACCAGCAAATAATTCTAGTTCGATCCATTTATAAAATATTTTCTGCATGCAACTACTGCGCATAGAAACTACACAACTTTTATTGGAAGGTTCTTTAGAAGTTGCTGCTGCAATTACTTTGCATTCTTTATCCTTTATAGTGTCGCCAGAAGTGTAGCATAATCTGCTTCATTATTCAAAGAAACTTTTCAGTCAGCGTACGTAAAGTAGCAATTTTTTTAGAGTAATGGCCATATCTATTTAACGACAAAATAGTGCCGACGAAGTATATTTCAGTCATCGTGGGAGAGGTTTTATAGTGATTTTATAGGCTTTAAATGTTGAAGTCGTTTAATTTGCCGATTGTAAATCATTCCTTGCAGTGCAGTTAAATCCAATTAAATTTCAGATTCGCTTTTTACGGTGTATGCACTTTCTACAGACGTTTTTAACAGCTACAAGGATCGTTCCGACTAGGACCTTTTAGAGGAAGCACAAATCAATTTGTTACTTTTGTTGGGCTCATCATTTGGATATAAAATACACTATTAAAAAACAAATACTGTCGCTTACTTACAATTTTACAATTTCGTTTTTTTTTACATACTAATCAACGCGAGTATATATATGTATATATATATATATATATATATATATATATATATATATATATATATATATATATATATATATATATATATATATATATATATATATATATATATATATATATATATATATATAGTGTTACAAAGCACTTCAATAGACGTAGGCGCAGTGTTGCCACATCTCCAGAACTTCCCCAACATCTGGGAATTTTTGCACAATCTGGCAACACCACCTCCCCACCCCCTGGGGGTGCTTGGGGTGACCCCCCTCAGGCGAAGTCTCAACCCTCTAGGACCAGAAATAACGAAGTTACCAACTTGTGCCCCGTCGGAACGGATAACTGAGGTCTGCACATTCCGAACACTCTGTATACACACCCTGTATGCGCAGAGAACCCTTACACCCTGTATACGGAGAGAGATCTTATATTACGAGAAACACCTAACATAGGAGTGATGACCACATTTGGATCATCCTGTATATGCATCCCCCTGTATACACACGGGACCGATCTGTATTCACAGAACCTTCTAGTAAAAGAAGGTCCTGGAAAATTCTGGAATGGAACGCTCCAGAAAGTGGTGGAAGGTACGGCGAGTATATAAACGTGAAAGCAAGCCAGGGCAGTTCAGTTGAGTGAGATAATGTTGAAGTGACTAAAAGGAGCAGTAGCTAGTGTGAAGTAGAGACCGTAGTTTCAGTATAGTGACTTGTGTGCAGATTAGTAACCAGTGTAAGGCCAGATAAACTAAGTATTTTGTGAGAGAGACGTTCTAGACCTTTATTGTATCCATATTTAGACAGTAAATTAAGTGTTTTGTGAGAGAGACATTCTAGAACTTTTATTGTATCCATATTTAGATAGTAAATAAAGTTGTTTTGTTAAAATTTAAAGTCTCACTTATCCAGAACCCGGAGAAAACGCAACAAATATAAATATAAATATATATATATATATATATATATATATATATATATATATATATATATATATATATATATATATATCTTTTGGAATGTTGCACTACACTGTAATCACTTTTAAATATACACTTTATTTGTTTGCTGTACTTTTTGTGATTTTTTATTGGTTAACGTGGACTGCAGTTTCGAACCGTCCCGGTTTATCATCAGCACGCTACTGACTGTGATCGCTCCTGTGTGGTCTATGTCTGGGATTGTACGTGACGCCTGCGCGTTGAGCTTCTATTAGTCGGTTTACTGCTCTCTGATTGGTTGTGCCTTCGGACTGTGTCGTGTGTATCGGTCTCCCGTCCTGATCACTGTGGTTTGATAATTTGTCTATTTGTATGGCCTTTATTAAGTTTTGTGTAAATGTTTGTACTTGGATTTGTTCTGGCATTAACTGTTTCTCATTGTTTGTTTGTTGAATGTAGTAGTGTTCCCAGGTTTCCATTTTTTGTGGTCTTTAATATGTTTCATTAGTTGTAATTGGGTGATATCTGGTTTTTGGTGTTTTGTGTTGTAAATATGTGTAGCTACGTTTGATTTGTAGCTAGGTAGGTGGATTTTATCTAATGTTGTTATATGTTCCTTGAATCTTGTTTCTGTTTATTTTTTTGCCATTCCTACATATTTTCATGGCACGTATTACATTCTATTTGATATATTCCGTTTAATTCACGTGCGTTGTGTTCCTGTTTGTTATTTATTAGTGCATTTTTATTAAAAAATTCACTAATAGAGGTATCGACGCTTTGAGGAGTAAGACATCATAATACAAATAGCACAAAGAAATGGACACTATTGGAGCTAGTAAAACAAATAAAAAACAAACTGATCTACAAAACCGAAAAAAAACACTAGAAACAAACACAAAATATACAACATTCACTTATAACCACCACATCAAAAAAATATATAACACAATCAAACAATATGACTTAAAAATGAGCTACAAAACCAATAACAAAATAATAAACAGAATAAATAAAAAACAGGAACACAAACCCACATGAATTAAACGGAATATATCAAATAGAATGTAACACATGCAATAAAAAATATATAGGAATGACAAAAAAATCAATAGAAACAAGATTCAAGGAACATATAACAGCATTATATAAAATACACCTACCTAGCTACAAATCAAACGTAGCTACACACATTCACAACACAAAACACCAAAAACCAGATATCACCCAATTACAACAAATGAAACATATTAAAGACCACAAAAAATGGAAATCTGGGAACAATACTACATTTAGCAAACAGTTAATGTCAGAACAAATCCAAGTACAAACATTTAAACAAAACTTAATAAAGGCCATACCAATAGACAAATTATCAAACCACAATGATCAAGACAGGAGACCGATACACACGACACAGTCCGAAGGCACAACCAATTAGAGAACAGTAAACCGACCAATAGAAGCTCAACACGCAGGCGCCAAGTACAATCTTATACATAGACCACACAGGAGCTATCACAGTCAGTAGCGTGCTGATGATGAACCGGGACGATTCGAAACTGCAGTCCACGTAAACCAATAAAAAATCACAAAAAGTACAGCAAACAAATAAAGTGTATATATATATATATATATATATATATATATATATATATATATATATATATATATATATATATATATATATATATATATATATATAGATAGATAAATTGATGTTTAAGCTAAGGTTTTTAAATTTAATTTAATATATGGAATTGATATAGATTTAGTTTTTTAGTTATATTTTAGGTATCTTAGCTTTTCAGTTTTATTTGCCTGTAAAGTTTAGTGAAATGTGTTGTAAATATGTGTGCTCACCAAAGGTTTGTGTGTAAATTACACCTTGGTGTATTGAATGCCTTTTATTGCTACATGTGACATAAACAAATTCATAGCATGGATATACTTACTCTTAAAACAGGGAGCTTATTTAGCTAGTGGGTTCAAGTCCTATCAAAATTTTTATTATTATTTCCAAGAGTATGAATAATTTTAAATTTCGAAATATATTGCCCTATGATCTTTACTTAAAATACTTATAGACATATATGTATGTATTAAAGAAAATAAAGCAAAAGTCCTTATATGCTCACAGAACCTAAATATTTATTGATTAACACAATCTGACAAAATCTATCACTACTTACTACTTATAATACCCTTTTATTTCTGACTTTTAGAGCTCTTCATTTCTTTAATTTTTTTTATCTCCACATGCATTTATTTAGCTTTAATATTAATATTCTACTACAAAACAGTTTATCAATAAAATTTAATAGAGATCTCTTCTTCACATGAAATTACTAAATTTGACAATTCTGATAAGCAAAAGGCTTTAGTAATTTAAAGTATGTGTACTTGCTTTTTTTTGCACCAGCTGTCACTCTTTGGTTGACATTTAATCATTCACAGAACTCATTCTGGACAATGAGCTGTACTTGTGGTTTGCTCCATCATTTTAAATTGAAGTTTGTCGACAAACTCTCATCAATCTTCTTCCTGGCAACTAATCCTTCACATATAAGCAGTCCTGGTCTGTATGTCAACGGCCAGGTATGTACCTTCTTCTTTGCTGATTACACTTTTGTTTATGCTCTTTGCACTTTAAACTCCACTCACACGTGTTTGTCAATGGTCCTCAACCTCATGATACATTTTTCGGCTATTAATTTTCATAAATTACCTGGTATTATACTATTTTCGGAGAATTGACGCCGCATAGCGTCCCTAAAATTTTATATATCAATTCCCCAATAATAAATTTTTCTTCCTTTCTTCAAAAATGTACCTCTTTCTCGTTTTAAATTTTACAAAAAATATTTCAAACTCTTTTTCCTCATATCAAAAAATTTCCCATCCATCCATTTTTAATAATAATTTCAATCTATTTATTATTTTCCAGTAACCAGCGTAACTAATAAAACTGCTTTTGGCCTTCTTCCAAAAAAAAATCACACAATAATCCTCTTTCATTATCTCCCCGGATACATACTTCTCATTGTTGGTCCCAGACAGATTAGTTAACCTAAATTTTACATTTTCTGTCAGTTTGACATTTGGTTCTTATCTGTTAACCTATACGATAATTTTATTGTCAGTTTGACATTTGTCGTAACTGAACAGCTGACTTATATTTAGGTTACATGAAATTTTGACAAGCTTAATCCTAATAAATATTAACACCATAAATTCCCTAATTCTACCAAACATGAACATCTTAACTTACCTAAAAACTAGTCATACATTTTTATTTACCCGCACTACGTTATATCACTTTTATGCAGTCTTTTTCTGTCCTTGATATAACTTCCACTCCTTATAAACTAATTTCACCATTGCCATGCCTTTGCTTCAATTTCTCTCTCACACACACACGCACATACACACACACACGCGCGCACACACACACCTGTAAAATTTAGTTTCTCCCTGCCATACAGTGCATAAACATTGCATACCCCAAAGAGTAAGCGAAATATGTTTGTTTTAGGCTTTGTATGGGGTTGGCTTGTATGTATGTATATATGTGGCCCCTTATAGAAACCATATCAATATATATATATATATATATATATATATATATATATATATATATATATATATATATATATATATATATATATATATATATATATATATCTGTGTGTGTGTGTGTGTGTCCAAGATAAGGGAGGCCATTATGGGGATCTCCAAAACGGTAGGAGATACAGATTTGGTTAAATGGGAAAAAAGTTGCGCACTCAAGAGCCCAACAAAATGGCGGTTAGACATCTGCGAAAATTTTTGGGTTGAGATATTTTGAAAAATTTGGATTTTTCGATTTTACATATTATTTTTTCTGACATTGATCGTGGACCTACACCAATACCCATGACACTTCTCCAAAGCAACTTTTAATTTTCTTTAACGTACCATTGCTAATTTTTGAATCCGACGTTTCGTCTTTGCGGGACCATCATCAACTTTTAGTGAATTTTCTTAAAAAAAAATCACTAATGAGGAGATCCCGACTTTTGAATTTTGAAAAAATTTCTTCAAATGAGCGCTAATTAGGCCCCCCAGAAAACATATCCGGGGTCAGTTTCAATTTCTATTATATATATATATATATATATATATATATATATATATATATATATATATATATATATATATATATATATATATATATATATATATATATATATATATATATGTATGTATCACACCGATAACTCAAAAAATAATGGGCCGATTTTGATTAAATTTCGTGAAAAAATTCCTTTTGGAAATGGCTTGGATGAGTTCGTTATCCAGGAAAATCTGCCCAGGTTTTCCCGGAAAATTTTGTTTTCTTTCGAAAAAAAATTATATATCCGGAATTAACAACGTAAGGGCAACCAAATTTGGTACGCAGGTTTATATCCTTATAGGTAAGTCACCTACCAAAATTTAGCTATGAAGGTCAAAAGACAAAAATGTTATATGCATTTAAAGAAAAATAAATTGGGGTTTTCCTCAAAACGTCAAAGTGGAGATTTAAAATGTCAAAATTGGCAACATTTAGGCAAATAACTTTGCAAATAAGGTTGACCAAGAAACGTGTTTTTTCGGGAACACTTTAAGTTTACTTTTGGAAATTTCTGTACATTTTCACACAATCAAGTTATTTTGATGAAACATGGCACATTGTTTTTACTATATAGATTATACTGGTAACCAAATTTGATTATTATTTCTTAAAAAAACACACATATTTGTTATTAAAAACATTTTAATGAAAATTCACTACCATAACGCACTTGCTGCGTCCAGAGTTTTTTTTAAATACGGACCTCATTTTCTGATATCGTATCCTGAAAACTCTTTTTATTCCAAATTCAGCGATGTGGCACACTTTGTGGTTTAGTACCATTTTAGTCTTTCTTTTGACCTTAATCAAGAAATATCCTATTACGGACCTGTACAGAGTTTTTAAACTTAAGCACTAAACAACTTGCTATATCAATTAACACTTTATGTCATTTAGATGCTTAATAATAATCCAATGGATGAATTGAGGTAATAATTTAATGAAATAAACACAGAACAAATAAAATTACATTACCAGAAGACCCAAACATTAAAAAAACAACAAACGAATACAAACAAAACAACTAAATTTAGAGCATATGTTCAAATAAACTTCCACTATTTTCCAAGCCAAAATGGCACCTTCTAACTGTCGATTCTAAAACCCTAGTCAACATTTGTGGTGTAATACTGGTAAATGCTTCCAGAACTAACCTCCTCAGATCTTGTTCTGTAGAAAAATTTTGCTGATATAGATGATTCTTAACGTATCCCCATACGAAGAAATAAAGCGGGGTTATATCTGGTGCTCGCGCTGCCCAAGGGTGTTTCCGAATACGTGCTGAATAACTTATCTGTAAGTCTTCTTGAAAGATATTCCCGAACGGCTCTGGAATTATGTGCAGGTGCCCCATCCTGCTGTATTTAACAGTTGCGAACTCTCTCCAGAGCCATGTTATCGGGAGCATCCTCTAAATTGTTTTGTAGCAAATTACTTACATTTTCATTCGCTCTGATGTTGAGCTATGGTGGTAAGGAAACGGTCCTACAACCGCTGTACCGAAGGTACCAGCCCACATATTGAAAGCAAAATGGTGTTGATGCCTCGACGTTTTATTTGAGCCTTGTTTGGTTTCAGACCAATAATAAACGTTTCTTATATTAGAAATACATTCATAATCATGCTTTCTATATTATTTGACATGGAAAATTAAAATTGTCCTGACATTTTCTTGTGTACCACTTACAGAATGAGCGACGTTGTTCTAATCACCTGGTCTGAGTCCTTGACAAATTATGTAGTTGTACGGATGTAATTTTTGTTTTCGTAAAATAAAATACGCCGTTGACTTTGATATACCAACGTATTGTTTAATCCGCCGGACTGATGTACTGGGATCCTCAGTAACTGCTAACAAAACATGATGTACTGCTTCCTCATGGCTGGACTCTCGCCGAGAAACTACAGGTTTTTTAAAAGAACCATATGCTTTAAGGTTTCTCACAAATTTGCTATAAGTTATTTTATTTGACTGTCTTCTTTCCGGTTATTTCTGCAAATACATACGCTCCGCAATTTCAGTTGGATGAAATGAAACATGCGAACATGTCAACCTTTTCTTCGTTAGAAAACATATATACTAGAAACAGTTACTAATTATTACAAAATAAATTAAACAAGAAACTAATGTGTCAAAATTAATGTTACTGTCAATCCAAATACGGCTATTGTCACATCCATTTATTTTCCAAAGCATACTTTTGTCTTTTTAATTTAAGTTTATTTTTTCTGTGTTTGTTCCATTAAATTATTTCCTAAATTCATCCATTGTATCGACAGTACAAGTTTAAAAGCTATGTACAGGTCCGTAATAGGAATTTTCTTGATTGAGGTCGAACAAGGAGTAAAATGGTACTAAACGACAAAGTGTGACACATCGCTGAATTTGGAATAAAAAGGGCTTTCAGAATATGGTATGAGAAAATAAGGGGCGTATTTTAAAAAAAGTTGATGATGGTCCCGCAAAGACGAAACGTCGGATTCAAAAATTAGCAATGCTACGTTAAAAAAAATGAAAGGTTGCTGTGGAGAAGTGTCATCGGCAATAGTGTAGGTTCACCATAAAGGCAAAAAAAAGTGAAATAAAAAAATCCACATTTTTCAAAATAACTCAAAAACCAAACAAATTGTTGGAGATGCCTAACCGCCAATTTGTTGGGCCTTTGAGTGCGCAACTTTTCTCCCATTTAACCAAGTCTGCATCTGCTACCGTTTTGGAGATCCCCATAGTGGCCCTCCTTATCTTGGACACACTGTATAGTGAGGTCCAAAAGTATGGAAACACCTAGATTAGATATATCTCGAACTGCTCGTACGATTACACTGAAATGGTATTATTATGGTTTTCCATATGTCAAATTCATATTTGCTATTGGCATTGTTGCCTCGTTTCTCAGGAATTATACCAACTTTTTTATTTTAAATATGACACCCTTGTATATATATATATATATATATATATATATATATATATATATATATATATATATATATATATATATATATATATATATAACTTGTTTGTAAGACTTATAACAGAGGATTAGGGTCAGAAGAATTGAAGGAGCTGGCATACTTAAAACGTATTACAGAGTTTCGAAAATGGATTAAGGTATTCCCAAGAAGGTGGTCAGCATTTTGAAAATTTGTTTCATTTTTTGTTTTCCTCTATTGTATTTCCACTACTTGCTAGTGATATTTAACCATAACTCTGTAACAAGTTGCATTAGGTATAGAACATGTCTCATGAAAGTTGTTCAGAAATGAACAGGACAATCAAAACATTTTTTAATATACAAGGGTGTCATATTTAAAATAAAAAAGTTGGTATAATTCCTGAAAAACAAGAAACGAGGCAACAATGCCGATATCAAATATGAATTTGACATATGGAAAACCATAATAATACCATTTCAGTGTAATCGTACGAGCAGTTCGAGATATATCTAATCTAGGTGTTTCCATACTTTTGGACCTCACTATACAGTGTGTCCAAGATAAGGGGGGGCACTAAGGGGATCTCCAAAACGGTAGCAGATGCAGACTTGGTTAAATGGGAGAAAAGTTGCGCACTCAAAGGCCCAACAAATTGGCAGTTAGGCATCTCCGACAATTTGTTTGGTTTTTGAGTTATTTTGAAAAATGTGGATTTTTTTATTTTACTTTTTTTTTGCCTTTATGGTGAACCTACACTATTGCCGATGACACTTCTCCACAGCAACCTTTCATTTTTTTTTAACGTAGCATTGCTAATTTTTGAATCCGACGTTTCGTCTTTGCGGGACCATCATCAACTTTTTTTAAAATACGGCCCTTATTTTCTCATACCATATTCTGAAAGCCCTTTTTATTCCAAATTCAGCGATGTGTCACACTTTGTGGTTTAGTACCATTTTACTCCTTGTTCGACCTCAATCAAGAAAATTCCTATTACGGACCTGTACATAGCTTTTAAACTTGTACTATCGATACAATGGATGAATTGAGGCAATAATTTAATGGAACAAACACAGAAAAAATAAACTTAAATTAAAAAGACAAAAGTATGCTTTGGAAAATAAATGGATGTGACAACAGCCGTATTTGGATTGACAGTAACATTAATTTTGACACATTAGTTTCTTGTTTAATTTATTTTGTAATAATTAGTAACTGTTTCTAGTAAATATGTTTTCTAACGAAGAAAAGGTTGACATGTTCGCATGTTTCATTTCATTCAACTGAAATTGCGGAGCGTATGTATTTGCAGAAATAACCGGAAAGAAGACAGTCAAATAAAATAACTTATAGCAAATTTGTGAGAAACCTTAAAGCATATGGTTCTTTTAAAAAACCTGTAGTTTCTCGCCGAGAGTCCAGCCATGAGGAAGCAGTACATCATGTTTTGTTAGCAGTTACTGAGGATCCCAGTACATCAGTCCGGCGGATTAAACAAAACGTTGGTATATCAAAGTCAACGGCGTATTTTATTTTACGAAAACAAAAATTACATCCGTACAACTACATAATTTGTCAAGGACTCAGACCAGGTGATTAGAACAACGTCGCTCATTCTGTAAGTGGTACACAAGAAAATGTCAGGACAATTTTAATTTTCCATGTCAAATAATATAGAACGCATGATTATGAATGTATTTCTAATATAAGAAACGTTTATTATTGGTCTGAAACCAAACAAGACTCAAATAAAACGTCAAGGCATCAACACCATTTTGCTTTCAATATGTGGGCTGGTACCTTCGGTACAGCGGTTGTAGGACCGTTTCCTTACCACCATAGCTCAACATCAGAGCGAATGAAAATGTAAGTAATTTGCTACAAACAATTTAGAGGAAGCTCTTGATAACATGGCTCTGGAGAGAGTTCGCAACTGTTAAATACAGCAGGATGGGGCACCTGCACATAATTCCAGAGCCGTTCGGGAATATCTTTCAAGAAGACTTACAGATAAGTTATTCAGCACGTATTCGGAAACACTCTTGGCCAGCGCGAGCACCAGATATAACCCCGCTTTATTTCTTCGTATGGGGATACGTTAAGAATCATCTATATCAGCAAAATTTTTCTACAGAACAAGATCTGAGAAGGTTAGTTCTGGAAGCATTTACCAGTATTACACCACAAATGTTGACTAGAGTTTTAGAATCGACAGTTAGAAGGTGCCATTTTGGCTTGGAAAATAGTGGAAGTTTATTTGAACATATGCTCTAAATTTAGTTGTTTTGTTTGTATTCGTTTGTTGTTTTTTTAATGTTTAGGTCTTCTGGTAATGTAATTTTATTTGTTCTGTGTTTATTTCATTAAATTATTACCTCAATTCATCCATTGGATTATTATTAAGCATCTAAATGACATAAAGTGTTAATTGATATAGCAAGTTGTTTAGTGCTTAAGATTAAAAACTCTGTACAGGTCCGTAATAGGATATTTCTTGATTAAGGTCAAAAGAAAGACTAAAATGGTACTAAACCACAAAGTGTGCTACATCGCTGAATTTGGAATAAAAAGGGTTTTCAGGATACGATATCAGAAAATGAGGTCCGTATTTAAAAAAAAGTTGATGATGGTCCCGCAAAGACGAAACGTCGGATTCAAAAATTAGCAATGCTACGTTAAAGAAAATTAAAAGTTGCTTTGGAGAAGTGTCATGGGTATTGGTGTAGGTCCACGATCAATGTCAGAAAAAATAATATGTAAAATCGAAAAATCCAAATTTTTCAAAATATCTCAACCAAAAAATTTTCGCAGATGTCTAACCGCCATTTTGTTGGGCTTTTGAGTGCGCAACTTTTCTCCCATTTAACCAAATCTGTATCTCCTACCGTTTTGGAGATCCCCATAATGGCCCCCCTTATCTTGGACACACACACACAGATATATATATATATATATATATATATATATATATATATATATATATATATATATATATATATATATATATATATATATTGATATGGTTTCTATAAGGGGCCACATATATGCATACATACAAGCCAACCCCATACAAAGCCTAAAACAAACATATTTCGCTTACTCTTTGGGGTATGCAATGTTTATGCACTGTATGGCAGGGAGAAACTAAATTTTACAGGTGTGTGTGTGTGTGTGTGTGTGTGTGTGTGTGTGTGTGTGTGTGTGTGTGTGTGTGTGTGTGTGTGTGTGTGTGTGTGTGTGTGTGTGTGTGTGTGTGTGTGTGTGTGTGTGAAATTTGGTGGGTATATTACCCTGGGAAAGACCTTACTACATACCAAAAGTCAACTTTCTAAGTTTATAGAAAATTGAGTTATTCAAATTTGAAGCATTTAATAAAAATTCACTACCATAACGAACTTGCTGCGTCCCGAATTTTTTTCTTCTTCTCAACATCACATTGGAACATATTAGCTTCGATTCGTCTGAATTTATTTTCGTTGATCGGAGACAAATTCGGATTCATTTCATTAAACTGTCTGCAGGTTGTGTTGCATTCATTGTGAATGTACAATAAATTCAATATCGGCATTAGAATAGTTTTCTTGCATTTTGAATTCAGTAGATAGTATTAAACTTGGTCAAGCAACGTTGTAAAGCGCAAGTGTTAGAACTGCCTTTAGTCTTCAAAACTGTTAACATAATATTATTATTATTGACAATTGACATAGCACACTATATATAAGACTAGATGCATTCTCGCAACAATTAGAACCGTAGACCGGTTTCGCTCTCATTAGAGCTCTTCAGCACGGCATACTAATTGTAGCAAAAATGCACCAATAGTAATACGGCTATAGTATAGCCAGCCTTAAAATACTACTTAGTACACTATATATAGAAAAATGCATCATCTGCCTGCAAAAATATTGATAATTGATTAATTCAACAACAAAACTCTTTAGAAATAAATAATGCTGTAGAAATCCAAGTGGAATGAAAGATTATCAGATAGATCTATAAACGATATGAGCCTCGGTGGTAAGAACGTGTGTCTCTGAACTGAAGGGTACTGTGTTCGATCCCAGGGTTCACTTTTTCAGTACACACTGTACAATTAACATCAACCGAGGTTGTGTCATTGTATTTGAGCAAGTCGAATGTCTGCACTTCCGCCCTTCGGAGGGGGCGTAAAGCCGTCGGTCCCGTGTCCATGCGATGTGGGACACGTTCAAGATCCCTACCACCCCCCCTTACAGGCAGCCAGGGGTTCGGCAAAATTCCCAGGATAGTGAGGGGAAACTGATCGCTGGCGTCGGTGATTGGCCATAGTCGCGGAAATAAATCGACGTTAAAGAAGCAAAAACACACCCACGCACACATATCGGGTGTCACTTAAATATGGCATAATTCTGTGTTTTGTATAAAAAAATCATCGATAACTCGATAATAGTCAAGTTAGGTTTGGGAAATGCTAATATATATATATATATATATATATATATATATATATATATATATATATATATATATATATATATATATATATATATAATATACATAGTGTTATATTTGAAGTAAACGAGCTATCATAATTTAAACTTCTCGGAACACGGTGTTTAGAACACTCTGTAGGTATACGAAACTTATTTCTGGATGAATGCTATACAAACCTAATACTTATATGATACAATGTGAAAACTCCCACTCAAAACATTGATGCGATGAGTTGCCAACTTCAAAACAATTGTGCCAACAATCTGCTAAATCGATGTATCTCCAAAACTATTGAACTTAAATATCGGGAAAGTTGATAACAGTCAACTTAAAATAAACTAAAATTTTGAAAATTCAATAATATGTACGCTGACGTATTGCCTTATAACAGGGTGAGTTTTTAAAAATATTTCTCAATCTTTTTCTACGAAAATTCGCCAAATCTGAAACGTCTGACAGTGTCGTTCCAATTTGTTAAATCTGCAATGGTAAACCAATTCTATTGAATTTACAGTCTGCCCACATCTAAATGTTTAGATAACCAAGATATTTGTTAATTATTTGTATTTTTTTGCAGCATATAGTAATTGATTAGATTAGGACACATTTATTTGCACATTTTTACTTTTCTGTGATTTTGCTTTCTATTTATCTGAAATGTTAGGTTTAAATGTTTTCTGTTTTTATGCGAATCATTGTAGTTAAATGTGCATTATTGGCGGAAATAGTTCTTCAATTGGCTGAAAATCCCCCATTTTGGTTGAAGGGTACTGCTAGCAGCTTATGAAATGAAAGTATGAGCGACTGCTCGCCGGCGCAATTCGGATAGGTGTCGACTTTGCCTAATTGGAGTTAAGCAGCGTCAGCAGCGGTCAGTTGCTGAGTGAGTGACGGGTTTGTGATCTTGTCTGCGTCTGATAGTTGTAAAGCACTTTTTACCGGATTCTCGCACAAATGATTTTTTGTCGTTAAAAGTTTGTAGCGAAATTTGTAGAAAAAATTGGCTTTTTCATAAACCAATATGTTTAATGATTTTTGGGCTTTTTGTGAACAAATTGTCACAGCAATTTTTTGGGGCAACAATTCTTTTTAGCTAATCTTAATAAACTCTTATAATAACTTGCTTTAAGCTATTTTCGTAGAGTTTTTTCTTGCGAAATTTTGGCGAATTTCTTAATTCCTAAGAAAAAAGTTTACAACAAATTTTGTAGAATAAATGTTTTAATTAACAAATTTTGTAGAATAAATGTTTCAATTAATTATTGTCGAAAAAATTTTTTTGCCAGTGAAGTTAAATTAATTATTTTTATTACACAAAGACTTTTAATCTTGAGCCCTCTTATAGTCTCCTGAACGTAAAGAGTCTGGACGCAGCAAGTGCGTTAAGGTAACGAATTTTCAAAAATATGTTTTAATGGAGAATGTTTTTTTTAATGAAATCAAGTTTGGTTAACAGTGTAACCCAAATAGTAGAAACATTGTACCATATTTCATATATTTATTGTTTAAAAAGTACAAAAATTTTCCGAAAATAAACTTAAAATAAACTGAACAGTTGCAAACAATTGAAATAACTCGAAAACAATGAACGATATCAATTTTTTTCACAAACATGCATTATAATTCGATGGAAAAAAATTGTATCACCAACGACTTATGGGCCACATGTATATAATTTTTTTCTCGTATCTTGTATAATAACGGATGCTGAGCTTTACCGTAGAAATGCGCCACCCTGTATGCACATGACAGATAAAACTGAAACTGACACCGGATGTGGGTTCTATGAGGTCTAGTTCGCACCCATTTGAAGAAATCTTTTCAAAATTCCAAAGTCGTCAATAAACTCTATAACTGAAAGTACTGCAGAGAGCATCAGAGAAATAGGCCCTATTTTAAATTAATTTTCTGCAAATATTTTAGAAAAATGAAGGACAATGACGGTTGAAGCTGAAACTTAAGACTTTGTGAAACACATTTCTTCTACATAACCCGTTTTTGTTTCGGGTTCTTTGTCTGAAAAAGGCCAATTTTGACATTTCAAATCCCGACTAAGACGTTTTAAGAATAAAAACTAACATTTTGAAGGTAATTTTTCTCGTATTTCTTGGCTTGTTTGTGCCAAGAATACTCAGTCGTGTCTGTAACGTACAATAAATTTTGTTATCCACACAAAATATCTTGGTCTTGTGCGTTTCTCTGATCACCAGTGACACCCATTTTTTCTTCTTTAAATGCGTATAACTTTTTTCTTTTTAACTTACAGGTCTAGGTAGGTATAGGTCTTGGCATATGGTTTACATTTAATGCATTAGCGAATTTTCGTAGAAAAAATTCACTAATGGGTAGATAGTGAATTTTTAGTTTAACGCGAAGTAGGGCCCCTGGAGCCCATATCCGAGGTCAGTTTGAATTTTTAAATGTTTCTCTCTCTCTCTCTCTCTCTCTCTCTATATATATATATATATATATATATATATATATATATATATATATATATATATATATATATATATATATATATATATAATTAAATGTTTCTTGAATGCAACACAACCTGCAGACAGTTTAATGAAATGAATCCCAATTTGACTCCGATCAACGAAAATAAATTCAGACGAATCAAAGCTAATATGTTCCAATGTGGTGTTGAGAAGACGAAAAAAATTTCGGGATGCAGCAAGTGCGTTATGGTAGTGAATTTTTATTAAATGCTTCAAATTTGAATAACTCAATTTTTTCAAAAGAAAACTCAAAATTTGAATCTCAATTTTCTATAAACTTAGCAAGTTGAATTTTGGTACGTAGTAAGGTCTTTCCCAAGGTAACAATTCCATTAAATTTCATTAAAATAACTTCGTAATTTTCGGAGAAAAATTAATTTTGGAAAGAAAACTGAAAATTTACATACATACATACTGCATATATATATATATATATATATATATATATATATATATATATATATATATATATATATATATATATATATATATATATTGAAACTGACCTCGGATATGTGTTCTAGCGGTCCTAATTCGCGCTCATCTGAAAACATTTTTGGAAAGTCTCACCATCGATACCGCTCTATTAGTGAATTTTTTAAAATAAAAATTCACCAAAAGATGTGGCCGTACATACTCGTCCAGCTGCTGGGGATGAAAATAACGAATGTTTTAGTCTAATTTTTAGTGCTCAGATATACATACACACTTTAAGAAACACTCTAATACGCCACTCACCGTGAATGACCATTTATATATATATATATATATATATATATATATATATATATATATATATATATATATATATATATATATATATATATATATATATATATATATATATATATATATATATACATATATACACAGGGTTTACATTAATTCCCGAACCTCACGTGACCGCTTAAGTTAGGCAACCCGGCATACACGGTTGTACAACCTGAATTAATGAAATCCCTAAGACTCCAGTGTTGTCTCATATTTCCTTTGGGGTTTTATAAAATATATAAAAATTATAATAAGTTGAAACAGCAAATGTCTTAAATGTATTTATTATTTAGTATTTTTAACAGCAAGTCTGTTCATGTATGGTTTAGTGTTATTGATTATTGTTAAAAAAATAAATTAAAAACAAAAAAATATTACTTTTATTTTATATAGATATCAAAATTACGGTTTTAGGAATGTGTATTGTGTAACATGTAACAAATATGTACCTGTTTGGGCAGATTACCGACGAACAGATTTGGTAGGGCTTCGTTCCATGCGATGTCGAATATCGTCAACAACACAACCTTAACATACCTACACTTTTAACTTACGTAAAGACGCAATGAAAATGCTAAGTTTTGATAAAAACTGTTTATTTTTATTGTCCAACAGATAGAAAATTAATTGAAGAAGGTAAACACTGGTCGAACTTGGAAAATGGACCATATACATACAAAATAACCGTCAAAAGGGCATTGAGCGCCAATAGACTGAATTGTCAATTGATTTAGTAACTTTAGGGTCCCTATTCTAGTGGTTTAAAAAAATCATATTCCACTAAGAGAGAGACAGAATCCGGTCACGTGGGGTTCGAGAAGTAATGAAAGCCCTGCATATATATATATATATATATATATATATATATATATATATATATATATATATATATATATATATATATATATATATGTATATATATATATATGTATATATATATATATATATATATATATATATATATATATATATATATATATATATATATATATAATTAAGACTGGTATATACAACATATGGTGAAATAGGTGCATGATATACCAGTCTCCTTTTTTATTTTTAAGGTTTTCGTATTTTTCGACACATTAGCCTAAACAACCTTTATTATCAAACAAAAAATCAAATTGTTTTATTTATCATGCAAAATTGTTATTTTGGTAGGTAAAAGCCTTATAAAGGCAACCTCTGTGCCAAATTTCACTGAAATAACTTATAACTTTTGGTATACGAATACCTGATTGTAAGGAAAAACTGGTTTTAATGATCTGGCCAACGAATTCATCCAAGCTTCAATAGAACGAACATATTTTACCAAAATCAGTTATTAATAATTTTTTAAGTGATTGGACTAAATGACTAGAGCAACATTCGAAATAAGATCGAGACCCCCCATCAAGACCTTTGTATTGTATTTTGTTTATTTAACGTTGGTCTATTTCCGAAACTATGCCCAATCACAATCGCCAGGGGGTAGTTTCATCCTAATATCCTTTTTTTCTGCAACGAAGGTATGGATCTTAACCGTGCCCAACATCGCATGGTACAAAGGAACTGAAGCCGGGAACCTTGGGTCCAGACGCACAGTTCTTACCCCTGGACTAGCGAAGCTGCGAAAGCGAGACCTTAAAAGATTTAATAATGATAGACTTGTATAGAGACTATGTAAAATTTTACTTATCACTTAGCTGTCATGGAACAAGCTTTCAGTTTTAAATAACTGTCTTAAATTTAGGGTGACGATTAAAAAAACAACGAAATTAAACAATAAATGTAATTTATATGAGGGAAAGTACATTTTAGCGTAGCCCTTAAATATAGTTTCAGTAAAAAATAAAAACTCTGGACGCAGCAACTGCGTTATGATAGTGAATTTTCATTAAAATGTTTTTAATAACAAATATGTGTGTTTTTTTAAGAAAGCAGGCATCAAATTTGGTTACCAGTATAATCTATATAGTAAAAACAATGTGCCATGTTTCATCAAAATAACTTTATTGTGTGAAAATGTACAAAAATTTCCAAAAGTAAACTTAAAGTGTTCCCGAAAAAACAGGTTTCTTGGTCAACCTTATAGGTTAATAGCAAATTGAGCTGTTCAAATATGAAACATTTGATCAAAATTAGCTACCATAACGCACTTGCTGCGTCCAGAATTTCTTTTCTTACAAACATGCATTATATTTCGATGGAAAATGCAAAAATGCAATAGCATAAGGCGTGTTTGATTAAAAAAAAGGAAATTTGTATCACCAACGACTTATGGGCCAGCCTGTGATTGTAGAAATATTATTTTAAGATGTAACTCAAGACACCCTATAATTAATATATACAAAAATTTTTCATATCTTATATAATAACGGATATATTGAGCTTTATTGATTTTTTACGAAAATTCGACAAAAATTATATATCATTAAACGATAAACTCTATAGTTAAGGCTACTGCCAAGCATCAGAGAAAGGGTCTATTTGAAATGAATTTTCTGGAAACATTTTAGTAAAATGAAGGACAATGACGGTTGAAACTAAGACTTCAGGGTTCGTAAAACATTCTTCTTGAGACATTTTATTTCTATAGCCCGTATTAGATTCAAGTTATTGGCCTAAATGTTGCCAATTTTGACATTTTAAATCGCCACTTTTTGACGTTTTGAGGAAAACCCCAAATTGTTTTTCTTTAAATGCCTATAACTTTTTTGTCTTTTGACCTACATAGCTAAATTTTGGTAGGTAACTTACCTATAAGGATGTAGACCTGCGTACCAAATTTGGTTGCCCTTACTTTGTTAATTCCGGAGATATAATTTTTTTTCGAAAGAAAATACAAAATTTTCCGGGAAAACCTGGGCAGATTTTTCTGGATAACGAACTTATCCAAGCCATTTGCAAAAGGAATTTTGTCACCAAATTTAATCAAAATCGGCCCATTATTTATTGAGTTATCGGTGTGATACATACATACATACATACATACATACATACATATATATATATATATATATATATATATATATATATATATATATATATATATATATATATATATATATATATATATATATATATATATATATACATATAAAAATTGAAACTGACCCCGGATGTGTTTTCTGGGGGGCCTAATTAGCGCTCATTTGAAGAAAATTTTTCAAAATTCAAAAGTCGGGATCTCCTCATTAGTGATTTTTTTTAAAGAAAATTCACTAAAAAGCACGTGCGAAGACTCCACAGGAGGTAATTTATTGACATGGCGTTTCCGTCTCATCATCTTTAGTATAAATTCAGTGCTCATCCAGGATGATCGTAAGCCTGAAACGCTGTGTCTGAACTTAATGAAGTATCTCCTGTGAAGCTTTTACTAAGTGTTTTTTATGTAATTAACTTACATTTCAATCCATAATTTAATACTCATTTAAAAGATCAAAGCAATAACTGCGGTATTCAACAAATGCCAGTTTCAATCGTAGTTTCCTCATAAAGATAAGCAAACATTAACACATGTAGTATGTAATTAACGGACAACAATACACAAATGTTTCATTGTTTTCTTAACAATTTGAATTTTTATTTTAAAATATTCACTAATAGAGAGGTATCGATGGTGATACTTTGCAACCAAAAAAAAGTTGAAATGAGCGCGAATTAGGACCCCTAGAGCCCATATCTGGGGTGTTTTAATTTTTATATGTTTATATGCAGGGTGAGTTTTTCCATGTGTACTACAGGGATATCGTATACTACTGGAGTTAGAGAGACCGTTAAATGGGGAAAATAGTGCAGTTTTATGAGTGTAATTCAGAACTGTGTTTGTTTCCTTAAAAAAATGTCACGGATTACTAGATATTTTGAGAAAACTGATTTTTTCCAATTTCTTTAAATGCATTTAGCTGCGTTAGTATTGGGTTTACTGCCAAGGTGTAAAGGAAAAAGTTGTAGATAAATATGTTCTAAATAAAACAAAAATATGCAAATTTTAAAAAGATCTGTAACTTTTGAGTTATAACATAAAGCTTTGTTTTTTTAAATGGAAACTATAGTTGACTGCGGCTTCATTAAATAGGTCTTTTTTCCTGTTTACATTGATATGAAACACGATATGATTATTCTAAAAAATAAATTTTTTTAGTGGTTTTCTTTTTTTTTTTTCAAAAAATAACATTGGTTACCACGGAAACGGTTGTTTATTTCAAATAGCGAAAACCTGAATCTCGGTTTTCGCACATAGTTTAACATAACATAACATTTCTAATTACAGATTTAACATAATAATTAACAAAATAATTTTTTTAAATTAAAATAGAGACTATAACAAAAGTTCAGAGAAAATGTTCAAACAGTTCTCCATTATTATTGAGACAGCAAATACTTCTACGGAAAACTGAATTTGTCGCTTTTTTAATACGTCTATCGACATTGGCAAAATTGTCTAGGGCGGCTTCTCTAAGATCGTTCACTGTATCATAAGACCCTCGGGTACACCTTATTTTTTTGCCATTTTATTCCCCATGAAAAGAAATCCAAAACGGACAAATCATGAGACCGAGGTGGCCATGTGCATTTTGACAGATCCAGGAGTTGGGTAAAGTTTGGTCTAAGGAGTTCCGAACTTGTATTTGCTGACTTAATAATAATGGAGAACTGTTTGAACATTTTCTCTGAACTTTTGTTATAGTCTCTATTTTAATTTAAAAATTGTATTTTGTTAATTATTATGTTAAATCTCTAATTCAAATGTTATGTAAACTATGTGCAAAAACTTAGATTCAGGTTTTTGCTACTTGAAATAGACAACCGTTTCCGTGGTAACCAATGTTTTTTTTTTTGAAAAAAAAAGAAGAAACCCACTGTAAATTTTTTATTTCTTAGAATAATCATATCGTGTTTAATAACAATGTACAGGGGAAAAAGACCTCTTCAACGAAGCCACAGCCAATTATGGTTTCCATTTTAAAAAACAAAAGTTTATGTCATAACTCAAAAGTTACAGATCCTTTTAAAATTTACATATGTTTGCTTTATTTAGAACATATTTAGCTACAACTTTTTCCTTTACACCTTTTCAGTAAAGCCAATACTAACGCAGGTAAATGCATTTAAAGAAATCGGCAATTATCAGTTTTTTTTCAAAATATCTAGTAATCCGTGACATTTTTATGGAAACAAAACCAGTGCTAAATTACACTCATAAAACTGCACAACTTTCCCCATTTATCCGTCTCTCTTAACTGCAGTGGCTTACGAGATCCCTGTACTAAACACCGGAAAAAAACTCACCCTATATATATATATATATATATATATATATATATATATATATATATATATATATATATATATATATATATATATATATATATATATATATATATTTGTGTGTGTCCCCAACCGTTAACTCAAAAAGTATTCAACAGATTCTTATGAAACTCGGCAAGTACCTTTATTTTATTAATAGCTTGGATGAGTTCGTTAGCCAGGAAAATCGGACAAGGTCTTCCGGAAAAATGTTGACTTTCCTTTCGAAAAAAATGTATCTCCAAAAATTACAAAGCTATTTTATAAAGTTCGGTGGATATGTTGCCGTGGGAAGGACCTTACTACGTACGAAAATTCACGTTTCTAGGTTTATAGAAAATAGAGTTATTTACATTTGAAGCATTTAATGAAAATTCGCTACCATAACGCACTTGCTGCGTCCCGAACTTTTTTCTCTCGTCACCAATGTTTTAAGTTGTTATATACTATAAAATATTGCAACGTATTTTGAATTGCTCACCTAAATTAATGAAACTAACCGGTGTTTTCATTGATGTAAATACCCAAAAACTTAAGATGCTAAACTCTAGACAACCACTTATTATTGTACATCACATACATCTTTTTATAACCGTATACTGAGGCAACGTCGTTTTTCTGAACACAAACCTCTACTTGGATCTTGGATCTAAGTAAAAACTGGATATTTGAAGCCTTAACGTGGAAATAAATGAAACATAAGGAAATAAGTATAGGTATAATATGTACTTACATTGTATGTTAAGCGAGGCAGATGAACTAGTTATGGGATTGGTAGCATCTCCAACGTGTTCAGCAACACAGGTGAACTGACCCGAGTCCCGCTCACGATCAACGCGAGTTATGTGTAGATCAGAACCGTTCTGATAACGACGAGTTGTGTTTGTTATCTTGGAACCTGAAAGAATAATAAACAGTCAAGTAGGTATTTATATTCCTCGAAGCTTGTTATATCAGTTTACGCTTCCTCTTATCAGTGTCTTGATTAGAGCAAATAAATAAGCAGGTTGTATTTTTAGAATAGTAATATTTAGTTGAGGAAACCCTGCAAGCAGTGTTTGGAAAAATCAACAAAAAGCTTATATTATAAGAAGTTACGTCAGTCAGGTACTGCTCTCAATTACCTAACTTAATAGAACAAAACAACTGTGTGTGTGTGTGTGTGTGTGTGTGTGTGTGTGTGTGTGTGTGTGTGTGTGTGTGTGTGTGTGTGTGTGTGTGTGTGTGTGTGTGTGTGTGTGTGTGTGTGTGTGTGTGTGTGTGTGTGTGTGTGTGTGTGTGTGTGTGTGTGTGTGTGTGTGTGTGTGTTGAGCGTGATGACGCGCATTGCGGAGCAAGTACTCCCACAACAGCACATATACGTATGACCTAGACAATTTGACAATGCAGGTTAGAGTAAAATCAAGCTCTTACACCATAACATGCAGTGTCTAACTTTTGCCAAGATCTGACTCATGGGAATGTTGCGATCTATGCAAGACAGTGCGTAGATGCCAAGCCTATAATGACACTGAACAAGTAAAGTATCAAGAATCTCTGTGAATGCTGAGGTGTGAAGTTTGTTTCCGGTCTTAGTGATGTACATATACCACCCTCCGGACAATAACATGGAAAAAGTTAAAACATTTTTGAGTGCGCTAGATAATATCCTCCAAATAATAAACTCCATGAGCCAGTACTCTCAATGTAATCGAAGGTGACTTTAGTATCAATGTGCTTGTAGATAGTATCTCTCATAGACTATTTCGAGGCATCATTGGCAGTTATGACATGAAATCACCATACATAAACCTACACGTGTTACGCCTACATCGTCTACATCCAATGAAAATTTCCTTGTGAGTGAAAAGAACTTACTACACTGCTCAGCCAAGACTTTGAAACTATCCTTGGCGACCGTCATGCCGATTCCCAATGTTAAACTTGGTACGAACACACTAACAGTGACTAAACAAATGATTAGTGGGGCCAATATAGTTGCCTTCATCAAACCGCATCTGAAGATGCTTATAATGATTTTCTGACTACGTTCATCAACTAATACAATGCATGTTTTCCCATTACAAAAATTAGAATTGATGCCAAACGTATAACTCCAACAACAAAAGTTAAGAAGATGAAACATGTCGCAACATATGGTAAGTTTGCTGAACACTTCTCCATGTTCAAGCCTGTATTTAGAGAAGTAAATACACAATATAAAAAACTTATCTCAAATGTAACAAAGGGTACTTTATAAAGCTATTATTAACAGGAACAAGAGCAAAACTCTGTGGAAAACCATTAACGAACGAACAGAGAGTAACCTAAAACCGCATGCTAATTGCCCTGTCATTAGGACCTTTCAAGCCAGTTTGTCAGTTTTTTCTCAAACTGAAACTGCAACTACTCATCTCGCCACTGGGGTAGATGTAGCATTTATTGAAGAGGTTACATCGCAAGTGAATGCCCATTTCAAATTGTCACCTATTACACAAGAGGATGTTCTGAAGGACCAGACGAGGTGTTAAGGATATTGCACAAGCACTAAAAGTTTGTTGTTTTATTACTACTATCACATATGTACAACCAACTTGTTACTAACCAGAGGTACTGTTCCGTCGAAAATGTATGTGTATGTGTGTTTTGTTTCTTTAACGTCGGCCTATTTCCGCGACTATGGCCAATCACCGACGCCAGGAAGCAGTTTTACCTCACTATCCTAGAAATTTTGCCGAATCCCTGCCTTTCTGTAAGGAGGGTAAGGATTTTTAACGTGCCCAACATCGCATGGACACGGGACCGACGGTTTTACGCCCCCTCCGAAGGGCGGAACATGCAGACATTCAACTTGCTCAAATACAATGCCAGAACCTCGGTTGATGTTAATGTTACAGTTTGTAATGAAAAAAGTGAAAGGAGAACCCTGGGATCGAACATTCGGTTCAGAGGCACACGTTCTTACGTCTGAGCCACCGAGGTTCTTCCGTCGAAAATGAAAGAGGCACTTTATGAAACTAACATATAAAAATGGTGAACCCACAAATTATTACAAACAAATCAACCTAACACCCACTTTTGCAAAATTATTTGAAAAAATACTCGATAAGAAGCTCACAACTTATTTTGCAGATGTGTGTGTGTGTGTTTTGTTTCATTAACGTCGGCCTATTTCCGCGACTATGGCCAATCACCGACGCCAGGAAGCAGTTTTACCTCACTATCCTAGAAATTTTGCCGAACCCCTGCCTTTCTGTAAGGAGGGTGGGGATTTTTAACGTGCCCAACATCGCATGGACACGGGACCGACGGTTTTACGCCCCCTCCGAAGGGCGGAACATGCAGACATTCAACTTTCTCAAATACAATGCCAGAACCTTGGTTGATGTTAATGTTACAGTTTGTAATGAAAAAGTGAAAGGAGAACCCTGGGATCGAATCTTCGGTTCAGAGGCACACGTTCTTACGTCTGAGCCACCGAGGTTCTTCCGTCGAAAATGAGAGGCACTTTATGAAACCAACATATAAAAATGGTGAACCCACAAATTATTACAAAAAAAAAACCAACCTAACACCCACTTTTGCAAAATCATTTGAAAAAATACTCGATAAGAAGCTCACAACTTATTTTGCAGATGTGTGTGTGTGTGTCTTTTGTTTCATTATTGTCGGCCTATTTCCGCGACTATGGCCAATCACCGACGCCAGGGAGCAGTTTCACCTCACTATCCTGGAAATTTTGCCGCACCCCTGCCTTTCTGTAAGGAGGGTAGGGATCTTTAACGTGCCCAACATCGCATGGACACGGGACCGACGGCTTTACGCCCCCTCCGAAGGGCAGAACGTGCAGACATTCAACTTGCTCAAATACAATGCCAGAACCTCGATTGATGTGAATGTTACAGTATGTACTGAAAAAGTGAAAGGAGTACCCTAGGATCGAACCCAGTACCCTTGGGTTCAGAGGCACACGTTCTTACCCCTGAACCACCGAGGCTCTAATACTTTGCAGATATTAAACCTCTTCCTACATATCAACACGGTTTTCGGTGAGCACAAAGCACTGAAATGGCAATAGCTCAATTTGTGGATTTCTCTAAAGCCTTTGACCGTGTAAATCATGAGATCCTGGTACTACATTAGACTGGTTTAGAAGAAATCTCAGACAGAACACAAAGAGTTGTAATATCTAACGTTGCCAGTACCTAGGACTACTGGTACCTACAGTGTCTAGGATATTTCAAGCAACGGTTGGGATACTACAGGGAACAGTTCTTGGACTTATATTGTACATTAACTATGTCAACGGCCTACTTCAGTACGTAGCTCATCAATCTAAAAACAACATTAATCCAGACAACAAAAGAACAATCATATCCTGTGCTCATGATGGGTGGACCTGACGTTTGAAGGCATTGTGATTGATACTGACGAAACATTTAATATGTTCAACAACTGTGTGCATAAAAATTAACTTGCACTCAAAAAATGATAACATAGGATGGGTGCTTTTGAAGTCCCCGAGATAAGGAAATAGATATTAGGCAGAATGTAGAACTGGATGGCCAAACCATAACCTTTACAAAATTATTGGTACTTCATATGGACAGTGAGCTAAAATGGGATAGTCTGCTCACGAATTTCATCCATATCCTAGGTGTTAAAAACACTAACTCAAAGATGCAGCATTTAGGTTTGTTACTTTACACTAGGTATTAGCAAGGAGGTACAGCAAATCGAGTCTTTAAACAACAAAAACAAGTGGTGATGATCACATTCGATATTCTGCATAGACACACTTGCAAAAACACCTTTAAGGAGAAAGGCATTCTCACACTATCTAGTGTCAACATAATGGAAGTCAGTTTATGTTTGAAGCACTGGTTTCATGAGATGTTGAAATGACCAGCTAGAGCATCTGATCTAAGTAATTCAGTTTTTTAATGAGGACACCTTAAATTAAAAGTTAACTCTACTCGGCCTGAAAATCATGAAGACTATAACAGAACATGTATCGGGAAATACTCACTATCTACACTATTTTTTTCTATTAATCGCTCAACAGTTAACGATAGAAATGATGGAACAGTATGAGATGGATAAATTTGGTGTGTTCTCGAACAGAACAAATTTGTTTTGTTCTGCGAGTTAACTTTCTTGTTAACACACTTGACTTTTTAAAAGAATTTATTGATTATAGTTACATAAAATACTTATGAATAATAATAAAAAATGATAAATATAAATTATGACAATTTAAAAGAGACTCAAGCAATAACAATGTAGGAATGTCCGTCCGTGGTCTGGTAACTTCCATATATAGTCTCTGGTGGGGCGTGGACCGAGAGGCGGTTTCCACCTAAGTTGCAGTCTTGAAGGTGATCCTAGCAGGTGGCTGGTTGCTGAATTGAAGGTCTAGTTGTTTACCCATTTATGAATAGTCTATTCTTCTTATTGCGCTGCTTTTAATTAACACATTCGTCAGCGACCTTGGGTGGTGAATCGGGATCTGTACTTCTTATATACATTGTATGAGTTGGCTATTGTTATCTCCTCCATCCTTTAGAGAACGAAGCCTATGGTTCGTTCCGAATAGTCATCGGGAATCCAGTAATTGGTTTGGAGTCAGCAGTTTTCGTTTTTGATTTTTGCCAGAAGTATCTTGCAGTTATTGTGATTATTGTTATTATTATCACAAGGTATAGTATAATTGTCCATACACTAGGGTGGTATATGGGCAAATCGATGGTTCCTGGAATTTTGGCATTGATGGATTGTAACTGGGATTTGATATTGTTCAAGTCGTGCAGTTGGACATTTTCTAATTTTAGTTCTGGTAATTTGTCTGGGAATATGGGTGCTTTATTTGTTACCAATTCGATGTTTGGGAGATTGAATGATTGTTGTGTTTCCGATGCCATTTGTACTGAACTAAATCTTTCGTTATTGATGATAAGTTGGCATTTGGGTTTCAAAGTCGCCAGTTTTGTTCCGCTGATTATTTTGGTTTCTTCATTTTCTTCGCAGCTAAGTTTGATTTTCGTTTCTTCGGGTGCCACTATTATGTATTGGGTATTGCCATATTTAGAGACTGTTGTTTTTGTTATTTTGACAAGTTCTTGCTTGCAATTGTTTATCGGTTTCTGGAACTTGATCAGTTTAATTTCGCATGGGTTGTTTTCGTTAAGTGCTGTCGGGTTGTCATTTTCACAAAAGTATGTCTGGTCTTTTAGATTCCTACACTTTTCGTTTCTGTAAGCGTAGTGTTTGCTGCTAAGGATTAGGTACTTGGTTCTAGGGACAATCATTCTGAAGGTATATGGATTTTTTGGGACTGGTAATGCATACAATTGATAATAAATATAATCTGATTTGTCTACTAAGGGTATATCTATTTGGAATATAATTTTAAAATCAATTTGAACGGTTTTTATGTTAAATATTTTTTCGTAAAGTGAAATGTCGGATTTTGTTATTAATCTTGATTTTGAGATATGGTTTTCAATATTTTCTAATTCTTTTGATATAAATTTCGGTTTCAGTATTGACGTATGATACGTGTTCAATTTTGAAAAAGTAATTGCATTTTCTGTTGTTAATATCATGTTTAGTACATTATTTAACAAATAACTGATTTGAGTGAGTAATTCCAAATGTTTTACTCTATGAAAATTTGTTAGTTGGTCACTTTTTAGACTATCTATTGTATATTCCAAATCGTTTATTCTCGCTACTATGGCTTCTTGGTTATGGTTCAGGTTGTCTATTGTTTTATTGAACTCTGTTATAGCATCTATCATTAGGGATGTCTGTGAACTAAAAAGTTGATGTACTTGATTTTGATCTTTCCTCAAAATTTCAAGAGCTTTATATATTCTGTCGCCGTCATCTGCATCTAAGTTCCCAGTTATTGATTTGAATATCGATCCTAGTCCGTTTATTATACCTCTTTTGTTCCTAATCGTTCTTGGAAATATTCGACAAAATGTGTCATCAATATTGCTGATGGTGAAATTGATTGTTAAAATAAAATTTTTATATTCTAACTTGTATTCTGCATTCATTACGCTTATTATGTTGTCAAAGTAAGTTTTTAGTCTGTTAAAGTCGTCGTATAGTTGTCTTAGGTCATGTATATGAATCATTCTCCATTTATCGTTTTCTGAAAAGGCTTGTCCCAGTTTGCGTGGCAGTATGCCTGGATTGTCTGTTAGGTCTTCTAATTGTGGTTTTACTCTGGTGAAGAGGATGAACCTGCAAGGCGAAGATTGCGTAAATGGGTGATTGTCTGTTCGTCAGTTCTGTGATTTAGTATTATGGCTTTATTATGTTCAATCAGGGAAATTATTGAATAAGGTCCAGTAAAAGGGTTTTTGTGTTTTTTGTGAAATCCTGGAGGAATCTTTTTGTATACTATGTCTCCTTCTTTAAAAGGTTGGTTAGTATTTTTATTCGTCCGTTGTAACGTTTTGTATTTTGAGTTTTCGATTCGGTCTTGAATGACTTCGTATATAATTTTCATTAAGTCTTTATGTCTCGTGTTATATTCTTGGGTGATAATTACTTCTGGGTCATAATTAAATAATTCAGGTGTATATCCGAATATTAGCTCAAAAGGTGGTTTTAAGGTTTGCGAGTGTATGGAGGAGTTATATGCGAAAATACAATAAGGCATTAAGTCAATTGGTTTCATTTCTTTAAATTTTGTTTTAAATAATCTATAGTGCTCAATTATCGTACTGTGAAATCTTTCTATTGGTCCGTTTGACATCGGATTTTGCGGTGTTGTCACATGTAATTCAATTTGGTAAGCTTTTAATAGCTCTTTTATTAATATATTTGAGAATTCAGTCCCTGCGTCCGAAATTATTGTTTTACAGCTTCCGTATTGGGAAAAGTATTTAATTAAGTTCTTGGAGATTTCTGTTGCATTTTTACTTATTATCGGAAATGCTTGCCCGAATTTACTAAAGGGGTCGAATACTGTTAGAAATTGAGACGTTTCAATTTGGAAGGTGTCTAGGTGTAAGATTTCTAAAGGCCTAGATGGTGTGGGTGTGTGTTCTAGTGAAATTTGCGCCGGATTTCTGTTGTATTTACATGTTTTACATAACTCGCAACTTTTTATAAACTCTTCTATTTTTCGCTTTAAATTCGGAAAATAGTATTTGCGTTTCATTCGTAAATAGGTCTCATCTGCGCCTCGATGATTACTCTTTCCCTCGTGAAATAGAACTATTTTCTCTAGGAGTTCTTCTTCGCTATTTATTTCTTCTCTAGTTTCTAAACATCTATAAAATTTAGGTGAGTCTACGTTATTAAATTTTTGATTAATTGCCGAACTTACCATTTCATAATCTCGTTCATTTACAAATAGACAGTAATATTTTCTCTGTGGTAGGCAATATTCTTTGATAAATTGTTCTATTTGATTTGGCTCGTTTAAATTGAATGTGGCGTGAATAAAATTCCTTTTGTCCTTTCTGAGTGATAAAATTCCGGGGTATCAGCATTTTTAAAGAATATCTGGTTTGTTTTACTGTTGATTATTTCTTCTTCTAAGATTGGCATGCCCGGCGCGGAATAAGAATCTGCGTTGGAATTTCTTGTTTCTCCGTCGCTTATGGTTATAACGTCGTCATTTTCGTCTACATTGTTTATCATTGATTGGTTATCTACATCTAAGGGGTTTATCTCTACTCTCGAAAGTGCGTCCGCTGCATTATTTAATTTACCTTTTTTATATTCTATTTTGAAATCGTACTCTTCTAGTTTGAGTCTCCACCTTAATAATTTTGAGTTAGGTTGTTTCAGGGAAAATAGCCATTTTAATGGTTTATGGTCTGTATATATTGTGAATTTCCTGCCGTATAGATAGGGTCTAAAGTAGTTTGTGGCCCATACTATGGCCAGTAGTTCCTTTTCTATTGTGCTGTATCTAGATTCTGTTTCATTTAACGTTCGGCTTGCGTAAGCTATTGGTTGGCCTGATTTCGGATCTCCTTGGCTTAAAATCCCTGCGATTGCCACGTTTGATGCATCTGTTGTTAAAATGAACTCCTTTGAAAAATCTGGAGGTATTAATACTGGTGAATTCATCAATATGTCTTTATATGTATTAAAGGCATTTATGTATTCTCCGTCGTTAATGTCGATTGTTACGTTTTTCTTTAGACATTTAGTTAGTGGTTTTGTGACATGCGCAAAGTTTTCTATAAATTTCCTGTAGTAGCCTATAAGTCCTAGGAATGATTTAATTTCTTTTGGTGTCTTGGGTATTGGGAATTTTCTTATGGCGTCTAGTTTCTTTGGATTAGGCTTGATGCCTTCTGGCGTCACTATATGCCCGAGGAATTCCGCTTCTTTTTGCAGAAAGTCGCTTTTGTCTAGCTGTATTTTCAGATTACTTTGTCTAAATCGTTCGAATACTAATCTTAATTTTTCGATATGTTCTTGTAATGATGTTGAGAATACTATCACGTCATCCATGTATACTAAGCATGTTTTTCCTATTAAACCGTTTAAAACGTGTTGCATCAGTCGGGTAAATGTAGCAGGCGCCCCTGAAAGCCCGAACGGCATCCTGAGGTACTCATAATGGCCTGTATCAGTGCTAAACGCCGTTTTTTCAATGTCATTTGGGTCCATTTCAATCTGGTGGTAGCCCGAAATTAAGTCTATGGTCGAAAAATATTGTGCACGCCCGAGTTTATCCAGTATCTCTTCGATTTTTGGTATAGGGTGTCTATCAGGTATAGTCTTTTCATTTAACTTGCGGTAATCCACGACGATCCGCCATTTTTGTTTGCCGCTGGCATCTGCTTTTTTTGGGATCACCCATATTGGACTATTATAAGCGCTATGACTGTTCCTAATTATCCTTTGATTTAGCATTTCGTTAATTTGTTTGTCTACTTCTGGTTTGTGAATATATGGGTATCTATATAGTTTGGCGTTTATTGGTATATCGTCTTTTAGTCTAATTTTGTGTTTAATGACGTTTGTATGCGTCAGTGGTTCATTTTCTTTTGCAAAAATATCTTGAAATTCTGTACATAAATCAATTAAAATTTCTTTCTCTTGGTTATTTAAGTGATTTATCCTAATTTGATTTGTAATATTTTTTTGTACACTCCCCGTATAATTATTATTATAATTCTGGTGATAGTAAGAATTATTTGATATCATATTCGCTTTATTTTCAATTTGATCCGTTATATCTTTTTGTATCGTCCTCGTATCACTCACATTTTTATTTCGACGATATTCATATGTGTTTAATGAAACTTGATCCCGTTTACCTTTATTGTGGGTGAACATTTTTCCTAGGTCATTTGTTACTTGTTGTAACCTTCCATCGTCATCATTTAATGGCTGATTACGCTTTCCTAGTTCGAGTTCAAGTGCAATAATGCTTCTGTCTATTGTATTACTTACGTTAAGGTGATTCATTTCATCATTTGCTTTGATGAGCCTACTTATCCGATTGTTATTGCTACTACTATTACTACCCATCTTATCTTCATGATCCCTTGTATGAGGGAAGTTTATCTTAATGCTTCGATTTTTTAAATTGAGTCTCTGGTTTTTAAAATCAATGTTCGCTTGATTTTTTATCAAAAAGTCAATTCCAATAAGAGCTACGAAATTTTTGTTAAATTCAAATAGGCAAAACTCTTGCTCACTGTCCGTTAGTGAGTTTAAAATTATTCTGGCTCGATTATTATGGCTGGAATAACCATGAGCACTTTTAATTAAAAACGGGTGATTGTAAATCTTATTATAAAAGTTGTTATATGCTATGGACGGGTTTAAAAGGCTCTTAGTACTACCGGAGTCGAGCAGTATTTTTCCGGGTAGTTCTTTTATTATTACGTAGGGTAATTGGGATATTGTGTTAAAATTATTAATATCTATTACGGTTCTGTTTTTGAGCTCCCTGCTATCGGAAAATTTTGATGCTGTGCATCGTATAATTCGGAGGGTGATTGTTCATTATATGTTGCGTCATAATTTAATTCTTCTGGTAAGAAATGTTGTCTTCTTTCTAATTCATTGAAAGGAAAAGAATTATTCGTTTCGTTATAGTTTATTTCTTCTGGTATGAAATTTTGTCTTTTTTGAAAATTGTTGGAAGGAAAATTATTTCGTCTATTTTGTGAGGGTTGTTGTCGGCTGAAATTAGTATGTCTCGTGTTGTTACTGCCGACATCCATAGCCTGTGGATATCTTCTAGTATTGTCATTAGGGTTGTACGTCGGTCTTCTCATTGAGAATTGATTTGAAGGGTTCCCCTGAAATTGTGGGTGAGACATTTGGGGTCTGTTTGAATTATGGTTAAAGGGTGCACGATAATTTTGTTGTTGGAAGGGTTTTTGAAATTGAATATTGTTAAAATTTGGGGTATTTCTTTGGAAAACTGGTTTTTGTTGTTTGTCGTGCCTGTTATTGTTATTATTGTTGAAATTTGACCGTTATAATAATCTGTCCCTATATTCATAATTTTCCTCGGAAAATATAAATTTTAAAGCTTGTTCTATGCTGTCCGGTCGAGTGGATCTGACCACCATACCGAGGGGGTTTTTTAATCCACCGATAAACGCTTTCAGTGTCTGTTGTCTGTACATGTTTTGTTTTAATCCTAAAATTCCCTCGTTACGTTCATTAGATATTAAATTAGAGATGAGTAATTGTTCAATGTGTCTGCAACGATTACTGAACGCTAAGGCATCCTCGTTATGTCTCTGTTTCAGTGTCAATAATTCGCCTAGTAAGCTGATTTCATCTCGCTGGTCTGTAAAGTTCTCAACAATTGCCCGTCTTAAGTCTACCCATGTGTTTATAATTTTAGTGTTAATAATTAACCTGGCTTGTGCAATTAGTTTCGTTTGAATATAATTTAATAGAAAATGGTTAAGATATAAATTTGGATTATCTGCATCATAGAATTGGTTCATTACTAGATCACAAGCTTATAAGAAGTTCCCTACATTTTCAGGTTGTCCGTTAAATTCGGGGATTGCTTTAAGGTAAAACTCTTGGAATTGATTTGCCATATTTAAATTGTTTCTAGAATTATTTATATCGGGTTGTTCTACAATATCAATTTCGCCAATACTAATATTTCTTAATCTATATTCCAAATGTTCTAAATTATCAATATCGCTATCAGACATATAATATTATCAATATATGAGGAAATACAGTATATATATATATATATATATATATATATATATATATATATATATATATATATATATATATATATATATATATATATATATATATATAGGAAATAAAGGAAGCAAACAACTTACAGAATCGATGCTATTGCTGCTGTCTTCATGACGTCTCTCTTGATCGGTTCTTTGGCTGTTAAGCGTTGAAACGCAAAGAATCAATATACTTTTGGTTCTTCAGCACTATCCGTTGCGACTGCGCCAGTTAACTTTCTTGTTAACACACTTGACTTTTTAAAAGAATTTATTGATTATAGTTACATAAAATACTTATGAATAATAATAAAAAATGATAAATATAAATTATGACAATTTAAAAGAGACTCAAGCAATAACAATGTAGGAATGTCCGTCCGTGGTCTGGTAACTTCCATATATAGTCTCTGGTGGGGCGTGGACCGAGAGGCGGTTTCCACCTAAGTTGCAGTCTTGAAGGTGATCCTAGCAGGTGGCTGGTTGCTGAATTGAAGGTCTAGTTGTTTACCCATTTATGAATAGTCTATTCTTCTTATTGCGCTGCTTTTAATTAACCCATTCGTCAGCGACCTTGGGTGTTGAATCGGGATCTGTACTTCTTATATACTTTGTATGAGTTGGCTATTGTTATCTTGCGTGTGACACAAACCCGGATTAGAAGAGACATATCAACCCAATTTGCCAACTAAGCCACGACGGCTCCAGCTTTTTGTGTCATTTCTAATTTTCCTAATGTAGTCATGCAAAAATGTATTCACAACTTATTTAGATATTTACATATAGGGAAAATCTTATTCGGCTGTGAATGAATTGTAACCTTTCAAAGGAAAAAGATATGCCACATAAGTTATTATGCCATTTAAATTTTTTGAGGTGCTTGCTGTCAAATGCACGCGGGTTGTGCTATTAGTGTAACTGGTTTTTTGTTGTCAGGAAACAGCTGAGATATGTTGCCGATTTTGTACAACTTGTTTTTTACGAATTCCCTGGAAATCAACAATTCTAAGTAATTTTTCTAACGTTTATATTTCATACAAGATAACCGCTGCACAACAATGTGACTATCAAATTTAAATAAAAATTTAATTCACCATTTTTTCTATATAATTAAACCGTTAGGATTCGGGGATTTCACAACGACTTTTCTAAAGATGGCTGATATATGAATGGGCTCAACCAGTTATTAATTTCAAATCTTTAGTATATTGTACACTAATATAAATGCCATAACCCAATTAAATTTGTTGCTGTTAAAACCTTTACTTTTAGACAATATATATTTGTCTTCGTGAGCTGTTCCTTCCAAGGTTGGTTCGTTGGTGATCCATATAACAAAGATAGTCTTGGAAATTGCAGCGGAGAATATGTACGTTAAGTAGCACCCAACCCATCCACGTAAATCTTTAGACCAATAATTCTGACGCTTTTCCCTGCCATGTATAATTCGCTAACCTGCTTAATGTTCCATGTTGTTGAGATATTGGACCTTTATCTCCTCAATTTAAGCAATAATTGTGCCTGTTTAGGCGTGCGGTGCAAAAAAATAATATTCTGCATCCGAAATATCTGCAGATGCTTCTAAATAATTGAACTTTTTGTTGTACTTTAACGTCGGTCTATTTCGGCGACTATGGCCAATCACCAATGCCAGGGAGCAGTTTCGCCTCACTATCCTGTAAATGTTGCCGAACCCCTATCTTTCGGTAAGAAAGGTATGGATCTTTAACGTGCCCAAAATCGCATGGACATGGGACCGACGGCTTTACGCCCCCTCCGAAGGACGGAACGTGCAAGCATTCAACTTGCTTAAATACAATGTCACAACCTCGATTGATGTTAATTTTACAGTATGTACTGAAAAGGTGAAAGGGGAACCCTTGGAATTGAACCCAGTGTCCTTCGGTTCAGAGGAACACGTTCTTACCCCTAGACCACAGAGGCTTCTAAATGTACTTTAAATGCGTCAATTCTCATTTATATAAGGAGGATGATGGTGCAGCTTTAGCATCCGTATACATGGACCAAAAACACATATCAACAGACGGTGGCGCAGTTCATATCTTACAAAAAACTTAACATATTTAAAAAGATATAATTGTTGTTGGCTTCGAATTGATAACCCAATTCATATAGCCACGGTCCTTGTGTCGCATTAGATTCTGAAACAACATGGGCACAGCAATAACTCATTGATTAAATTATATCGCTGCAAATATAAGTGAGCACTGATATCTTTCGGATTAAACGGTTTGCATACAAATAACAAGTATGTACACACATATATACGCATATACTAGCACTTATTAAACTGTCTATTATATGTTGCAAAATGAATATAAAGATGTATGATATTACCGTTTTATACCTAATAGCATAATGCTATACTATAGCCTAAGGATTGCAACGGGAACACTCTTCACGTCATATGGTCTATTATGACGACTTAAAAACACCACACCCAGACACCGGGAAACATAGGTATTAACATATGGAAAGACAGTAGGAATTTTATTAATCTATATAGCCTATCTATGATTAAGATGTATAAGGTTCTTATTATCATAAACTAAATTTGCAGATAATTAAACAGTTTTATCCTTTTATTGTTAAGAACCATATATAAAAGAGAGGCCACATTTAAACAAACAAATATTTTCAGTTAGCATACTCCTAAAAAGCAGCTCTCTTTGTTGATTGTGGAAGTTGCAACAAAAAATTAAATGTTCCAAGTCCCCGATACTTACTCCGTCGCAATCGCGGCTGTTTTTCAATCCCAACTTAAACATATGTTTCGAAAAGTTGCCGTGTCCAAATATCAGACGATTTAAGACAGTTGATATATGTCGGGGTAGGATTATTAGTTTATTCAGCAACTGTGTTGAAAAAGGATATATACTGTTAAAATGATTGGTAGCATTTGGTTTAATTTTGAACCAGTAAGACACGAACAATATTTTGAAATGACTTTTGCTTCATTTATCAAGTAATTAGTCATCATTATTTGAAGACCTGCTCCATCTGTGGTTGCAATACGTGCTGCGGAGTCAGCTTGTTCGTTTCCCGGAATTTTTCAATGTCCTTTTACCTACACAAAACGAACAGTTTTATTCTGCGACCAGATTTCGTACTGCAACGAGATTATGTTAAGGACTAAGTTGTTTTTGAATATAGATTTTATTTGCAGAGAGACCGCCTTTAAGGCTAATAAGGAATCTGTTAAATATAAGGTTCACATATTTAAAATGTTCCTAACCTGCTTGATCATTGGCGTGTTTATTCGCATCAACCTGAACATTGATACTTCTCAGCGTTTAGGTTCTGAGTTGTTACTTATCAAGCCAAATTCTTATATTTCACAATCTTGCTGACCTTCTTTCCGCACTTCAGATGGACTACATGCGGAGTTCAATTTCACTGACATTGACATCCCCTGACGAATAATTAAGTGTAGTATGTTTTGAAAATGCCCCTGAGTAAAGACCAAATAAAAACAGTAATAAAAAACAACTGTTTTGGACCACTCTCTGGATACTGAAAGTTTCTAATATTTATAATATAATAATTAATCTGTTCAATAATAAAAATTCCTTGAAACTAGAAACTTCTGTAACCTACCAGCAATTAGATTAGCCAAAATGTTTAATCTTTCACTTACAGGTAACTTTTTTAAATGTCACATTTTCGAAAAAGGACGACGGGGTCAACCATAATTTAAAAAATCACATACAGTAAGTTTTTGTAGTGTAATATTTAATACGAACAAATATAAATACAATTAAAGATAACATTTTAAATAAATGTTCAGAATAACTTAGAGCGAGACCGATGTGCCTCTTGCGATGGTCAGAATGCATCTAACAAACAAATTTGCGTTCTCTTCCCTTGGCAGGGGACATGTAGTACTAAGTAACTAAGTAACAATTGTTGTTGTTGTTCTGCACAGCCTGTGTGATTGGCACTTTGTGTATATCACGACCGTGGTGATAACCTAGTTCCTTGCGTTCTCTTCCCTTGGCAGGGGACATGTAGTAATAAGTAACCAACTAACAATTGTTGTTGTTGTTGTTCTACACAGCCTGTGTGATTGGCACTTTGTGTATATCACGACCGTGGTGATAACTTAGTTCCTGGTACCTACATACAGAGATGTCCTTACTTGTGATTCACATCACTGTCTATATTTAGGCAATTTGTTTTAGATGCGTTTTGACGATTATAAATATGACACATTGGCGAGCTTTAAAACCAAGAGCCAAACCGTTATGTGTCAAAATGCATTTAATAAAGATTTTTACTCACCGTTTAGTTCCCAGTAATAGATCATGCCATCGTTTGGAGTTACTTCACATGGCAGTGTTACTAATTGCCCTTGTATTACTTCAACATTTTTGGGACTTTTATTGAAATACGGTTCTTCGCTAGCAGAGGAAACATGAACTGTAAAAAATTAGATATAAGAAATTAGATGCAAACATTTAAACATCTTGATTACAGAATAAGCATCACTTTAAGAACAAATTTAAAACTGAAAAATCCAATAAAAACACTATCGGTAAAATATTGAGACAATATATAATATAATAATAGGATAACGTGTGTTCCGTATTGCTCAATCTGACATCCCTGTAAGCCACCAACCCCAGGAATATAAGCTGATTCTGTTACATAAAAAATCATTCTAGTACTTAAGCTCCTAACTCAAAGATGTGTTAAATGTCTCAGTCGAGATACATGTATATTGTACAGTTAATATAAATGTATATAGTGTATCTTGGCGTATCATTCAATAAGTCACCTAACTTTAACTACGGTGTTACTATTTAACTAACCCAACCAACGCAACTATCTGTCAAATGACTTATCATAAATTAAAACATAACTTATATATGGTCCCTCGAGTTACAAGTAACATTTTGGTCCTTCAAGCCCGATCCAGTGATAGATCACATTCTTATACGCCAGCTTTAGCAACTTAAACAAAAGCGACGTAGGTAAAAGTAGCAATTACCTGCACCCCATCAACAAACAACATTCAAGCCAGGACTACAGGTAGCAGATCAAGGCAACAACAGAAAACACGCCAAAGTCAGTTACCATATTCTCTTATCCTTTTATTTATTTTCCTATACATATTATATTTATTAAATAAGTATTGCAGTGCGGGTTTAAGTGTATTGAGTATTATTTATAAACTAAAATCAAGCAAATTAACCAACTGTAAAATAGCTATATATATATATATATATATATATATATATATATATATATATATATATATATATATAACAGCAAGTGAAGCAAATCGAGTTTTTAAACAACAAGTAATGAGGATCATATTCAATATCCCGCATAGACACACTTGCAGAAACACTTTTAAGGAACAGGGTATCCTTACACTCCCCAGCATCTACATCCTGGAAGTGCTAGCCCATGTTTTTCAAAACAAGACAAACACACACGCAATGCAGTTGAACATGACTATACCAAAAGAGGTAAATATAACCTACAAACTGACAAGCGTCGCACAGCTCTGTACCAAAAGTCACTGTTCTACAATGGCTGGAAGTTGTTTAATGCATTGCCAGAAGATGTACGGAATGTAGATACTTTACCAGCTTTCAAGAAGAGAGTGAAAACAATTCTCCTAAACAAGACGTGCTACTCTGCGGACGACTTTTACATATAAACTACCACTAAACTACCTTAACATTGTGCACCTGGTGTTTCTAAAAAACAATATTGGATTTAGATCTGTATTCTGCACCTTTTCTTTTGAACGTTATTGTGTGTTTTATAATTAATTTTTGTTTTGTTTTAATGTGTTATTTAAGGAAAATTTTCTGAATTGTATGATTGTATGCGTTATGTTATTTTTATTGTTAACCCGTAGACATACATAAACATCCCTGCGTCATTTAAGTGACACTGGCCTGTTTCGTTGTTAATATATATACATACATCCATATATATATATATATATATATATATATATATATATATATATATATATATATATATATATATATATATATATAAAATTTTATTATATCTAATGTTAATATATAGTTATATTATTTTGAAATATAATTTTTACGATGCCCTATGTTGTGGGCCATTTATATTATTATATTTTATTCTTTTATTAATTAATATATATTTTGTCAGTTTATACACAATGTATGATGTATGTTTATGCAAAACTTGTGTATGTATTTGCGTGATTTTTGATGTGCGTTACTCAATAAAATGTTTTATGATTGTGTTTGTATTTTATTAATTAATTAATGCCCGTATATGTTGAAATATAAAGTAGTTTACCACCTGTCATATTGCAGTGTGATGATATATATATATATATACTTGCCTTTTGTTTTATCAATACACTACCAAAATAAATTTACCTTTTGTGTTATCCCTGGCTGCGTTTCTTTCCTGACTCTTCCCTCTCAGTGGGTCGGTTCAATACAAATTTATAGAAGAATAACCTGCTTATGCAAATTGAAATTTTTGACTTTGTTTTTCACTGACTCAAAGAAATATCTTCCACTGAATTAAATAAAGTAACGTATTCAACAGATATACAGTTAAACTCGTAAAACAATTTACTCAATGGATTTATTGTCATTGACCTTAAAAGCTAACTTATTTGGATCCTTCTAATATTGTTAAATTTAAGAACAATTTTCAATGCTTATAAGAAATTATATGACAAATTTTATCTTAATCGTCTGTTTTTACGAATAATTAAAATAGTTTTATTATTTCAAACACTGAACACTTCGCGCCGTCTATAATTCGCTTTTTAACTAGCGTTGGGATACAAAGTTAATTTCTGTTCAAAGTTAGTTAATATATCTGCTTTTCCCCACCAAATATTATTAGACAGATATTGTGACAGTTTAACTTGTCATTATATATCGAGCTTTGTTGCCTTTTATTTATTTTAAACAGTAATTGATTGATATTCGATACCTGGTTTCCATGGATAATTTCTAGATATGTTTAGAAGTGTTTATACTTAATACCATTATATACCATTATATTTCTGGATGCATTTTTACTCTGGAACATCAATTTACTTGTTTTTCTGTTGCTTGCAGGTGAAATTGACCAATCTTCATACACCGTTATGCTTAATAATCTTTAAACTCTTTGGATGGAATACTGACGCCTCTCTCTAGCGTCCCTTAAAAAAACAATCATCCTCCATCAAACGGAAGTAGTCCACAAATTAATCTTGAACCCTTGATTTCCTTGTTCATGGCAGGCTGTCTCGAATTAATTATCGCTTTTTGACAGGTGTTGCATATTTTAAAGCGCGGTAAATTTGAATTATTTATCTTATCACTAATTCTATATATAATTTAACAAAATAATTGGAATTTAATGTCATCAACTTAAATTACCGAAAAGGTTTTCCTTTTTGTTTTGTATATATATATATATATATATATATATATATATATATATATATATATATATATATATATATATATATATATATATATATATATATATATACATTATTAGGAACTAGAAGTGCCATGGCTGATTATATAAACTTATTAAGAAACGTACAGTACTCAAATCAAATTTAACAAAGTTCAGTTCATTTTTTAATGAGAACGTTAACAATTGTAATAAAATCGCGGAAATTAAAACACGATTAGCTTCTATTAAACCTATTTGAGAACATACAATTTTTTATTTTCTTATTTCAACAACACACCACGAGGGCTTACAGCCTAAATACTATCGTACCGTGGGTGTCGACAAGGAGGAAAGAGGCAACTTGTTAATCCTGGACTTGAATGTCTGGAGGTTCGGAGGAGAAGGAAAAACATGTGCCGGGAAGAAATTCTACAACTTGGAAGTACTGGTGACCTGGACAGTAAAAGGGTGCATTTGCTCTGTTCCCCTGGTAGATCTGTTGGAGACAGCAGGTGGAGGAACTATGGAAGAAAGCTCCTCTCAGCAGTGCCCGTGCAGATATATATATATATATATATATATATATATATATATATATATATATATATATATATATAAAAAGACAGAGAGGTCACCAACGGCACGTCGGTGGGCAAGGGATGCCAGCCTTTGCGTGATTTTAGGGTCACCGATGAGACGTATAGCTCTCTTCTGAATGGAGTCCAGGATAGCGAGTGTAGAAGCGGCAGCGGCACCCCAGATGTGGGAGCAGTATTCGAGGTTTGGCCTTTTTTGTGACGTATATAAGGTATAGAGATTAGCTGGTGAAAAGTATTTGCGATCCCGGAAGAGGACACCTAATTTCTTAGCAGCCGCTTCTGCAATTGATGTGACACGTTGGGACCGATGAGACGTATAGCTCTCTCCTGAATGGAGTTCAGGATAGCGAGTGTAGAAGCGGCAGCGACACCCCAGATGTGGGAGCAGTGTTCGAGGTTTGGCCTTATTTGTAAAATACATAAGGTATAGAGATTAGCTGGTGAAAAGTATTTGCGAGCCCGGAAGAGGAAACATAATGTCTTAGCAGCCGCTTCTGCAATTGATGTGACATGTTAGTGTCAATTGAGATTTCGATCCACAGAAATGCCAACAAGTGAAAAGGACTCATTACTTTGAATAACTTGGTTGTTCATTGTGATGGGTCTAGGGCTGGTGTATCTCTTATGAGATAGAAAGCAAGACTGAGATTTGGTGGAGTTGAATTGTACAAGACTTCTACTTCCCCAATCTAATATTTTTTGGAGATCCAGAGAGACAGAACCTTTCATGAGTCTGCGATCCTCATCTAATTGGGCTAGAGACAGGCTTAGAATATTTTATATTTGAGTGGAGGGTGTGGGTTGGGTGTGCTAGAGAGGAGGTCATTGATGTGGAGAAAAAACAAAGTAGGGGCTAAAGCTGAACCTTGAGGGACTCCTGAATTAATTGGATACAGTTTAGAGGAATTGCCATTCACGACAACACAAATCTCCGGTTGGAGAGGAAATTTGCTGTCCAGGTACAGAGTTTTGGTGGCAGGCCATAGGCCGGAAGTTTATTAAGCAGCGCTGTGTGCCAGACCTGGTCGAATGCTTTGGATATGTCTAGAGCGACAATCTGGGATTCACCGTGTAGTTCCATAGATTTGTTGGAGATTGAATTAGTAACAGATGATATAAATATTACCAAACCAGGCGAGGCAAAGGCATTTGAAGAAAAATATTATTTCTTAATTACTGCAGTGGAAACCCATATTCAGTCAACGGTCGTAGGTCGACTACATTCTTCATCTATCACATCAATGAATAATCACACTAACAATGCAATTTTTGTGCGGCTCCGGGTTATAGAACTTCCTAAATTTGCGGGTAGTTTTTAAAAAAATGTTTAATTTTTTTACAATTGTAACTCGTTAATTGATAAAAATGACAGCTTGACAAATATCCAAAGATTTCAGTATTTAAAATCATGCTTAGCAGGTGAGGCGTGCCAAACAATAGAACAAGTATCACTTACTGCCAATAGCACTACAATAATTATTAAAGGATCGTTATGACAATAGAAGATTAATTTTACAGTAACATTTGTATTCTTTATTCAAGTTACCGTCGGTCAACAGTAAGGACCATAAATCTTTAAGAAAGCTATTCGATATGATCAAATTTAAAGGCACTGAAGGTAATACAGCGTCCCGTGGATCACTGGAATGACATAATCTTTCTTGTTGTCCCAAACTTCGATAATTTAACAATAAATGAATGGGAAACCTTACTTTCATTCAACACAATCCCAACAATGACACAGTTTGAGGATTTTTTTAAAGCACCATGTCAATGACTAAAGTCTTTAGAATTCAATCAATCCAATAACAAATCAAATTTCCATAAGCAGTCTCACAATGTAAATAATACTAACAAATATAATATCAGTTATAACAAATTTAATAAAAAATCAACAACACATCTTGTTACAAACACTGTTAAAAATAACGTAAATAACATTAATTGTGTGGTATGCAAACTCGCACATCGCATACCTATATGATTGTCCTAAATTTTTAGGATTATCAAGCGACAATAAATTCCAAACGCCAAAGAATCATAAGCTCTGTGTTAACTGCATGCAAAGCAATCCCTTAATAAATGCATGTATATCAGGCCCTTGCCGAAAATGCTTTAAACAGCACCATACCTTGTTACACTTTGAAAAACAATGCAATAGAGACAGGGCCGTATATAAAAATCCGCTACCAAAAATGATTAACGAAGTAAAACATAGTTTACAGAAGTGTCCAAATCTCATAACAAAAGATTTAGGAAGACGTTTACAAGTTTCTAAACCTAAAGTCTGCAAAAATATGATCTCCCAAAAATTCATAAACCGGGAAAATCAATTACGCCTATTATTTCGGCTATAGATTCTCCAACATATAATTTGGCAAAGTGGTTGTCAAACGATTAAAAGCCTACCTATTAAACAAAACAGTTGTTCGGTGCTAAATTCACTTGATTTCATTAATAAAATTAAAGATGTTAAATTACTGGAAGGTGAGATTTTGATATCATTTGACGTGGGGTCATTATTTCCTAGTGTACCCACAAAACAAACGCTGGCGTATTTGGAACAATTGTTAAAATTGAACAACATAAGTAAAGACATCTGCAACGAACATTTATCTCTAACTAGCCTTTGTATAAAACAAAATATTTTCCAATTTAACAACGAGTTTTTTTTAACAAACTGCAGGCACGGCAATGGGCAATCCATTATCTCCGTTTATTGAAGACTTTTTTATGAGTAGATTTGCGACGGATTTAGTAAATAAAAATGGCTATTTCCCTAGAGTTTGGTTTCATTATGTCGATGATATTTTTACAGTGTTTAACACAAATATACGCAAGGTTGAAGAATTTCCTGAAAAACTAAATAGTCAAGTCGATTCAATACAATTTACCACCGAAATAGAAATCAACAATAAACTTCCTTTCCTAGATGTACTAGTTATTAAAAATAAAAATAATGCCTTGCTTGAATTCGATGTCTACAGGAAGGAAACTGCCACTATTAGTTATTTTCCTATCGACTCACATCATACGTTTGCACAAAAAACGGCTAGTTTAATTTTCTTGGTAAACAGATTAATAAATTTTCCGTTAAGTAAAAGTAGATTTAATATAGAATTAAAGTACATAAAAAACGTGGCGAGATATAACGGTTATTCGGATGGTTTAGTGGACAAATTGGTTAACAAACACAGAACAAGGAAAATGATATCTGAATGCAAGACATTTAAAGAAAGATAAAACAGAGATACAATTTGTGTGTCTACCTTATAAACCACGTATCACAAAGGCTTTGGAACGTATTTTTATGAAAGCCGATTTACATTTCGACGAAAAGTAATTTTAAAAAATTGTTGGGCAATACGAAAGACAAAGACAAAGTATTTATGAGATAAGTTGCAAAGATTGTAATCCTAAATACGTGGGGCAAACCCAGAGAAACATAGCCACCAGACCAACATCTCGCACATTAAGATATGGTACGGTAGACAACTCATGTGTGGCAGAACATATACGGGATAATAATCACCACATTAACAAGGAAAATTTGAAACTTCTCAAAAATGTTAGGCTTCAAACTATGCTTGATGCTTGTGAAAGCATTTATAGATCAAGGTCTATTAAGAACAAAATGTCATTAAATCCTGCGGCACCTTTATTTTCAAGCCCTTTATTTTCACTTTGCATTTGACCAGCTAAACACTCCTAATCTGTCTGGCAGAATAATAAATTATTGTCAATAACTCGGCCGGTCTATACAGATACTAGGCTCTACGTTTAGTTTTCGACTTAAAAATCCCCTTTCGTTTTATTTGTATCTAAGAAGTCAATATAAATACCTGTTTTATGTAGAATAGTAAATCAATATAAATACTTGTTTTATGTATAATTTTAGTTGGAATATTTATCCTTTGTTAAAGTTAACATTGTGAGGGAAACAGTCGTTTTGTTTTTTTAGAAGAGATGGGCGGTTGTTATTGATCTGTTTGCCAGATGTGCTTGTGGACGCTCGTCACGGGCTCCAATATTCACATAGTGAAAATTTTTAGATCAAAAAGAAGGTGAACTTCTTTAATAACTCGGCACCTTTCATTTTAAGCCCATTATCCTTAAATTAGATAAAAGCTCAGAAATTTGTCAACCAGAAGATTAAAGTAGTTCTTCGACCTCGTCCGTTCAATATTGACACAATAGACAAACGATGGGTCGCCGACTACAATTTGTACTTCGGATTAGTTCGTCTACCTAGGTGCGATATAAATACACTGTAGCTGCTAGTTTAAGTTAGAATTTCCATCATCTGATGACGTTGACGTGGTCAGTGAAACGATCGTAAGGTCTTTAAAATATGTGTTGTGGTGATTTGGGTTCTCCAAGTATACTTAACTACTCAGTGTTTAGTATTAAAGAAAATAACGGAAAATCTCCCATTATATAGTTTTTCAACTTTTATACCTAGTGGCATTAACTTAGCAGATCCCAACTATAATTAATCAAGCCCAATCGATTTATTGATTGGAGCGAAGCTCCTCTTTTGGCAACTTTTGTTATGTAATAAAATAAAACCATCACACAAAAGTCAACTTCATTTTCAGGAAACATTGATCGGCTGAGTTATACGCGGAAAATATGGTGTAATTTAAAAGAGCGATCCAAATCAGTCTGCAACTTGTCAATTAATGAGTTAAATAAACAAGTAAACAAATTTGGGCAAATTGAGGAGCCGAGTATCCAAGCGTCTAAATTTACCATCGAAGAACAAAACTGCGAAACACATTATAAACAAAATTATACACGCAACTCTGATGGTAGATACGTAATAGCCTTACCTTTCAAATCTTCACCTGACAATTTACGGTTAACACTTGAAATTGCAATAAAACAATTCATGCGCTTCGAAAAACGATTTCAAACTAATCCGTGATTAAAGGCAGAATACAGTAAATTCATTTTCGAATACAAAAATCTGGGAAAACACTATCGGTAAAATATTATGAGGCAAGTATACTATATATAATGATAGTATAACATGCAGATGCCAACACACGAAAAGCAGCGCGTGTTGATAAAATTCATGGAGAAATGTCAAAGTATGGATGCCCCAATTTGGCTGTATGGCTAAATGAGTTGTGTACGGTACGCATAAAAGTATATCAGGTACCAATGTAGTGAAAGGTATCATGGTGGCTTTGTATAAAGATAAACGAAACAAGAGTGAATGCAAAATTACCAAGCGATAAGTTTGTTATGTGTTGCGGGTAAGCTACTTAGGAGATTATTAATTTATAGAACGAGGGAGACAGGTGACCGAGCGAAATATTTGAGATGTTCAGTGTGGGTTAATGATAGGAAGAGACTGTATTGACCAAATATTCTCACTTCAGCAAGTGATTGAGGGGCACATGGATGTTGGAAAAAATATATTGCACTTTTTAGACTTCACTTAATCAAGACTGGCACCTGTGATGAGCACTGATAAGTACACTTGGAGAACCCAAATCGCCACAACACATTTTTATTTATTTTATTTCCTTTATTTTAATCCTCTCGGAATTTTTCATCCTCCAATGACGCTAACTTTGTTAGTGAAACGATCGTCAGGTCTTTAAGAATGGGTTGTGGTGATTTGGGTTTACAAAGTGTACATATCTGTAGACTAGGGGAAATTGTATGATACTGTATATAGGCAGAAGCTGTGATGATTCTTTTGAAAAAACTATGGTGTGGATGTTGGCTAATTTGATTTATTAATTGTTATTGCCCTTACTTGATGGAACCGTGCCATACTAATAATAATAGACCCACAGTAAACAACCGCATAGAGCCACTGCATTTTTTATGGAAAACACAAACTTGACTTTTCTTAAGCTTTAGAAGTAATAAAGCACATACGGCAATATCTACATTTTTTTAAATAAGCAAAGTGGTTTAATAGATTCCCCACTCTTGGAAATTCTTCTTTCTAATTAAATCCATCGAACAAAATACGTCTAACTATATTGAAAAAGTTGTAATAAGGTAATGGGTTGATTAGTGATGTGTTGATTGTTGATATAGAGCCTGCTTTATTGCTGTTATTGTTCAGTCATTTTATTGTTGTTATAATTATTATTGTTATAGATTTATTCTTTGTTTATGTTAAATATTGTCATCCGTCATTTTTATTTTTATTTTAAAGAATTTTTTGTCAAAACATCATAACGTAGCAACGAACTTTTATTTGTAGTTTTCATGAATGCGTAAAAGTTACCGATTACAGAGAAGGAAACAAACCTTTGTGAAGCCACATTAATAGTCTCTACGTCTGTATTTAGCTTATAACTAGTGAATTTTCGTAGAAAAAATTCACTAATGGGGAGATCCCGACTTTTGCATTTTGAAAAAAAAATTTGCATATGAGCGCGAACTAGGACCCCTAGAACCCATATCAGTTACAATTTATATATATATATATATATATATATATATATATATATATATATATATATATATATATATATATATATATATATATATATATATATTTGTGCGTGTGTGTGTGTGTGTGTGCCGTTCAGAAAAGGCTAGCATAATGTAATTGTTCTAATTACCCGTTTATTTACTCTAGAAGGACCAGAAGACTTTGTGGTTACAGATTTGTAATAAATACAAGAGGTAAAACAATAACAATTTCATATGATTTACCAAGTTACATAAAAAAATGAATGTTGTGATCCAATAATGATACAATAAAATAGGTGACTTACAATTGGACAATTGGAGCTGGGTAGGTTGTAGGTTGCCGTACCCAACACGCGGAAGGTGCCGCTGGTACCTGGGGCTTGGTCCACAGGGGTAGCCATGTTAGTGACTTCTGTCAAGTTGACAACGCGGACAGGCTGGTATTCCACGCGAGGTTTACGGATCGCTAAATCGCCAAGAATATGAACTGGTGACTAATCATCACCTGGACTTGGTTGGAACCGATCTGGTTACGGTTTTGAGTGGCCACCGGACGATTAAAAGGTGACCAAGTATTGAGTTTTCTCGTAGCTGCTTCTTGGTTGGTGATCATCGATGACAACTGTCACAGGGATACCAATGTTGTACGGCTCTGGTGGCTGTCGTTGCCAACTGTTGCAGGAGTGCCAATGTCGTCAGTAGGTATAGATGATGCGTTGTGAGCCCATCACCTTCCACCACCCGGCTACTGCGCCGGCGCGAAGCGCCGGAGTAACGTCACTGGAGGGAGAGCCAATAGCTGGCCAACCTGAGATGACGTAATCCAAGATGGCGGCCAAGATGGCCGACCGGATATGAAAAACGTGGGAAATTTAAATTTTTGAATGACACGTGGCATTACCTGTCAAAATAAGACCCGCCATTTTTATTTTTGGTGGTGTGACGTACGCAAAAATGGCCGTTTGCGCATGCGCAAACCCAACTTTGTTACTGGTAGACACAGAGGTGTAGTGTTTGGTATCACGTTAATCGTCTTGACGAGTAGAATTCAAAAATAGCATCTACCGCCGCCAGAGGCGGTGGTGGAGGCGGCGCAAAGCCACTTTCTTATTAAGTGACGTAGAGGTATATCACGTGTCATGGTAATCGTCTCGACGAGTAGAAGCCAAATATGGCAACATGGTGGATGTCTTGATGAAATCGAAGTAAACAAACACCGGATGTTTGCGGTTTTACAAGTCTGAGCACGCTTGCAATAGAAAATGTTGGTAAACTCTACATGATATAAAAAAAGCCGATCGTTTTATCGAATTTGTGCTTATATCCCAGAAGAAACCGTGTAAAAAAGACAAATATAAGCAAAATAACATGTAAGTTAATGCATTTTAGGTACACATGTTAAAGAGCCATGCAATTACCGTGCTTTTCGAAAACATATAAATACCCAACTCAGTGAAATTATAGTTAAATCATTGTGTAACGTTATGTTAAACTAGAAACATGTCGTACAACAGTGACTTATGGTATGGAGTTAAAAACAGAATATCCAACGAAGCAGGTGATCAAAAACAGTTGGTGCTGCAAATACAAGAGCAAGCATATATAGACAAACGTGATTCAGAAGGTGAAGACTTTCAAACCAAACAGCTAGTTGAATTATGTAACGTATACTTGGCTGGCTATTGTTCTACACAATTCTTTGCCTTGTCTGACATTCAACACCGACCAGGAGATTCATTAAGCAAGCCGTTCTTTAAATATTTACCCGAAGAGGCTCAATACCAGTATAGAAGGTATTACGATGGAGAAACCACCTCAGACATTTAGTTTATATAATGTATTCAGTGATCGCAATAGATTTTTAAAGTTTATACAACAACCGAACAGAAAAATACAACCGACGAAAGTGAACAAAGAGAAAGAGGGAAGGGGTACAAACCTATTTAACAGTAAACTAGACAATAATAAGTTCTATCCAAGTCTAACCGTTGAAGATGTTTGGTGTAAATCTGAAAGTTAATTGTGATTGTACTAGTATGATGTGTGACGACAGTAATGATTCTGGAGTTACAGAATCAGATCATAAGAGAAAACGATACCTAGCTCTAGAAGATTGGCAATATTACGATTTTATGGAGAATATACGTATGCTGTCTTCAAATTATTTCAAAGGTGACTATTAACCAAATAAATCTTTTATTCATCATCTAGGCTACTGTCGAATAACTTTTATATAGAATCAAAGTGATAGGGGGTTATTGATTGATAATGGTTTCACAGCTAAACGTCTATATCTAAGTCCATATATTGTGGAAAAGCTGCTGGAGATGAAAATACTTGTTAAAGAAAGATTAGAATATATGAAAGAGATGCAATTTGCGTGGACCTATGATTGTTTTCTCCGTGACATTGTGCAAACACTGAAAGATCTATGTATTTCAGATGTTAGTTCAGCACAAACAATCCGAGTAATAAAAACTCTACTCAACAACACATCTCCCACATTCAAATATTACATGTCCGAGTGCTTACACTACGCTCAAAGCCAAGTGTTGACTGATATAGCCAACCTCAAGAATGGCTCCCCCTCTTAAAAGAAGTTTCACTATCCTAACTGCTCTATGTCAAAATATGTTATATATTTACAAACCATCAAAGTGACAGAAGTGAGAATTTGTTTCGACACCGATGATTGCATGATATGGTCTGGTCTACCAAGAACACCTCTACACAACGATGAACTAGTTGAAGTGTCAAATTGCAACATGTCTAAAATAAAAGCTGATATTGTTCATTATAAACTTATGTTTCTGTTTGATGATGGTACTCGTGGTGAAACCCCTGACTGGAGAAGTCTTGTGTTAACTGATTCCCAGCTAATCACCTCAAACTATATTTTTATATTTATATCTTGTGGTTTTCTTATATGTGTAACTGTATTTATTTTAATATACTGTTCTGTTAAATGTAGCAGCTCACTTAAAAACATGTATCTCAAACACTTGTGTTAATAAATGTACATAAAGGAAAACATGTTTTTATTTTAGTCTATAAACTGCCATCATTGAGACAAGATGTCTAACAAAGAAAATAACATGAGATATTGTGAATCATGTTCACTACACGTGAAAAGCAATGCGTTCTCCGGACACCTACGCAGTGAAGACCACAAATCAGAAGTATGTGAGCCGTGGGAGGTTGAAAAGGTACAGTTGTTGGCTCAAGCTTTCAAAAATAGAGCGGCTACTTATCGCATTAATACGGATGGTAATAACATAGAGGACGCCATGAAAGCCGTGAAACATGTATTCTTTCAACTAATCGAAGCTGCTCTAGCTGAACACGATACAATTAAAATAAATTTGCAATTGTTTGGAAGGTATCTGCTCCAAAATCAAAATAGAAAAGAAATAAAATTGTTTAATACTAAAAAGAAAATTGTTACAGTTTTAACTAAATTTGAAAAGATATATCAAGAATTCACCATGGAAATTTACACGAAAGCTTTAGAATTTACAGAGGCCGAGGGTGGATGGATGCTGGAGCGAATAATGTGGTTGGAAGTAAATATTAATCAATGTAGTTTAAAATAGTCAATAAAAACATGTATAATTTCCAAGTTGTTTTATTTTGGTAACAAGTGTACAAGATAAGTAAATAATAGTACACATTTATTAATACTACAAACACATTTTCTATTATTAAATCTACCAGTGTGTTCCATACATAGCGTAGTATCTGCTACAAGTTTAGGGCATCCAGCATCACTCTCCAAATTAATAACATCTACGTTGTAGCCACATTTCAATAGTATATCAGTAATAAACCTTTTCTTGATAACACCTTTCACGTAAATTCTATCCACCTGCTGCTCGATAATATTGTTACAAAGCACTTCAATAGATGTAGGTGCGGTGTTGCCACATCTCCAGAACTTCCCCAACATCTGGGAATTTTTGCACAATCGGGCAACACCACCTCCCCTCCCCCTGGGGGTGCCTGGGGTGACCCCCCACAGACGAAGTCTCAACCCTCTAGGACCAAAAATAACGAAGTTACCAATTTGTACCCCGTCGGAACAGATAACTGAGGTCTGCGCATTCCGAACACCCTGTATATAGACCCTGTATACGCAGAGACCACTTACACCCTGTATACGCAGAGAGATCTTATAGTACGAGAAACACCTCTTATGTAACATAGGAGTGATGACCACATTTGGATCATCCTGTATATACATCCCCCTGTATACCAGAACCCGGAGAAAACGTAACAATATGTTTTTCCAATATGTTGGGTAGTTCTTCTAATGCAACACTGCCACAATCATAATCAATGTAGTGATGCGTTCCATGTAGAAATTTTATTTGTCTAACTATATCTGCATTTAATGAACTTTGCGGTTTCTGTGGCTTAAACATATAATGTGCAGTTTGATAACCATTATAGATTGCTAATTCTTTAGGTGTATACTCTGGTATGCAGAAGCCCTGTGTATCTACAACTACAATCTTCATCTCGAACTACCGTGTAGATCAATAAACATTCGCATTATGTTGGAGAGTGGCGCGTATTCGATGACGCAATCATGTATAATTACACAATAACATTTTGTGTGATTGGGAAAATTAATATTACTTTCCATCTCTAATTTGATATCCACCGTAGAAGGTTTTATAGATTCGCTATACTTGGAGCAATCAAATACAAACATGGGATATTTTAGGAAATCCTTGTACTCCAATGCGGTTCTCTACCACAATATGAGCGCTGAAACTCAATCATGTTTCTGTATGCTTCGAGGTAATTTGCTTGGTTGAAGTTCAGGTTCATACGCTCCGTGGGGATTTCTTTAGAATTTAAGTGGAGTCTTATATCTCGAGTGTCTACATGATAAAAGTCCTTGATGTATTTTCTAACGTTATTGTATCGATCTGTTTGGAATATCACAATAACAAATCTAGGTCGTTCGGTGGTTGAAGATGTCTTAATGGACCACACATCTTTCGTTGAATTATTGAGGTTTGATAATTCATACATTTCCCATTTTCTATATGGTATAAGAATCTTTTTATCTTGGGCGATCGACTTTAATAGTTGCTGCTGTATAACTTCACTGGGGTCGATATGTTTCGTCTGCAGAGACATATACTCGATGTTAAAATTTAAAGCCTTATCTGCGCATTTACAGCACCAGGGTATGCGAATATGTGTAGTTTGCTTAACATCGTAACCCAATCATTTTAGAAACTGTATGTTCTCCAGCGACAGGTCTGTCTTCGATGCAGGCAGCATACTGAAGCTAGATCGATTTGATGGCTACTATTTATAATCAACATAATATGTTGTTGTCTTCCTCAATTCCAATATCACAATGATCTCTTTACCTTGAAAGTTCACAGGCACTGAATTTTGATCGATAATGTTTACGTTTATATGTGAAATGATACGTGTGGTGATAGGCATAAATACCTTACTATATGGTTTTATATCAATCGCATAACCTGGGTCTACTATAGGAGCAAACTCATACACTGTATGTGTTGGTTTGCCGTCGTGATAAGAGCCATCCACTATGTTACACTCTAAGCGAATCGTCTTTACTCGTACAATTTTCACATGTAAATTGGAAACATGTAGTTTACCTGCAGCAATACGTTGCTTAGAAAACCCCAATATTGAAGCTATTGAACCATCGATAGAAAATTCTATATCATGCTGGCATGTTATCTCACATTTTAAAGTGTTATTGTTGGCTTTTAGCGAAAACAGCTTCACCACATCAATGTTGTGATCTACTGCAGGATCCAAATCTTTAATATAACGGCGTAACAGCTCATTCTGAATATACTTCTCGATATCACTGATTTCATATGAACCATCAGGAATAAGTATTTCTTGACTAATCTTTCTACCACTCACAGTAGAAAATAAACGTTTGAGCCATGACCAGAACCGGCCCTGGGTGTATCGAAAGGCACGGCCAGGGGAACCATCAAGTCCTGGGTCAGGGAACAGCACAAGGCATACTGGGCAGATTGTCCAGGGCTCAAACACGGGAAGTAATTAATTAGGCAGCCCAGTCCAAAGAGAGCTATGGAGCTGTTAAATCTTAACAGACGACAGCTCAGAAACATAAAAGGACTCTTGACGGGGCACATGGCCGTCAAGAAACGCCTGCATAAAATGGGGCGATACGAGGGGGACCTGGCATGCAGACTCTGCGGCGACGGGGAGGAATCAGCCCAGCACATCTTGTGCGAGTGTAAAGCTCTGGACCGCAAAAGACAACTGATCTACGGTCAGCCTAGACCGGAGACAGAGCAATATAAAACATCACCCTAGCAATTGCTGTGCAGACTAGTTCAAGGCACGGTGATTTTGGAAATGGTGGAGTAGAAAAGGCAAAGGGCATGCACAATAAGCCAAAAAATGTATACATCAATTAGAGGGTATCTTGAGTTGCATCTTATAAAATTATTTTGACAATCACAGGTGGCCCATAAGAGTTGGTGATATATATTTTTTTAATCAAATCTCCCTTATATTATTGCATTTTAGCATTTTCGTTCAAATTATAATGCATGTTTGTAAGGAAAAAAAAATACGGTTCATTGTTTCGAAGTTATTTCAGTTGTTTGAAACTTTTCACATTCTTGACACATATCAAAAATTATGATACGGCGTTTTTACCATTAGATAGCGAATCCTCATGAAAATGACACATTTAGAGACGTTTTCGTTTATATTATTCGTCGAAAAAATAGAGATGCCGTATACAAAGCGCTCTCAAATAGCGATTGAATTTGAAATTGAAACTACCGCAACTCATTTTTTTCAAATTGAACAGCTGTTTGTGAATAATATATCTTGACAGGTAGGTAAATAGCTTGAAGACGTACATTGGCCAGTAAAATGCGACCAGTTTTACGGGAACATTTAAAGTTTATTTTCGGAAAACTTTTGTACTATTTCAAACAATAAAGATTGTTGTTGAAATATGGTACATTGTTTCTACTATATAGGTTATACTGGTAACCAAAGTTTATGCCTCATTTAAAAAAGATATATTTGCCATTAAAAACATTTTTATGAAAATTCACTACTATAACGCACTTTCTGCGTCCAGAGTTTTTTATACTTCAATCTACTATCACGTTTAGAAATATGACTGTGAGTTCTTCTCATCAAGAATGGCATGTACGAGAGCTTTCGGCTGACCTAGCATACACTTATTTAATTGTTTGTAAAATTTTGGGATATTGCAGTTAGCAATGGAGTAGGAAGAAAATTAAACATTCTGGTGTCAGGTAGGTATAACTTTGGCCAATGTTCTTTTTAGAAAATGATGTTCTGTATGCTATGACTCCATGCCGTGTTTCATAATCATGATCTACAGTTGACAGGCCTAACTTAGTTCCATCGCTGTTAAAGGTAAACATCATGACATTCCGACATTAACCTGGGCTAATTTAGGTCTATGAAGTATATAAATATATAAAAAGTCTGGTCTCAGCAAGTGCGTTATGGAAGTGAATTTCCATTTAAATGTTTTTAATAGCAAATATGTCTCCCTAATGCAAGCAGGCATCAATCTGGTTACCGGTAGAGCCTATATAGTAGAAACAATGTACCATATTTTATCAAAATTACTTATTGTTTGAAAATGTACAAAAATGTTTCCGAAAATAAACGTTTCCGAGAAAACTGGTTTCCTAGCTAACAAAACAGGTTAATAGCAAATTGAGTTTGTTGAGATTTGAAGGATTTTATGAGAATTCGCTACCAAAACATACTCGTGTCGATTTTTTTCTTACAAACATGCATCATATTTCGATAAAAAAAGAGCAAAAATGCAATAATATAAGGGTGTTCGAAAAAACAATTGTTGGGATCACCAACGGCTTATAAACCAGCCTGTGATTGTCAAAATATTTTTATAAGATGCAGCTTAAGACACCCTGTAATTAACGTATACAATTTTTTCTCGTATCTTGTATAATAACAATTATATTAAGCTTTACCGTAGAAATGAGTCACCTTATATATATATATATATATATATATATATATATATATATATATATATATATATATATATATATATATGCACAGATAAAAACGGAAAGTACACCCGGATATGGATTTTAAAGGGGCCTAATTTGCACTCATTTGAAGAAATATTCTCAAAACTGAAAAGTCTCCTTATTAACGATTTTTTTCTACGAAAATTAGCTAAAAATTATAGACCGTTAAACCATAAACTTAACAAAACCTACAGCCAAAGCATCAACTTACTAAACCTACAGCCAAATCATCAGAGAAAGGGTCTAATTAAAACAAAATTTTCTGTAAACATTTTAGCAAAATGAAGGACAATGGCGGTTGAGGCTGAAACTTAAGGGTTTACAGAACACTCTTCTTGCGACATGTTCTTTACATAATCGTTATTTGTTTCAGGTTCTTTGCCTACATGTTGCGAATTTAGACGTTTTGAGGAAAACCTTTTTTTTTAATGCCTATAACTTTTTTGTCGTTTAACTTACAGACCTAAATTTTGGTACGTGGCTCACTATTTAAAATACAAACACGCGTACAACACTTGGTTGCCTTTACTTTGTTCTCTCCGGAGATATAATTTTTTCCCGAAAGAAAACACTAACTTTTCCGGGAAAACCCGGGCCGATATGCCAGGCTAACGAACTTGTCCAAACCACTTGCAAGAGCAAGGTACTCACCAAATTTAATCAAGACCGGACCATTATTTTTTGATTTATCGATGTGATATATATATATATATATACATATATATATATATATATATATATATATATATATATATATATATATATATATATATATATATAATCATTTTTTCAAAATTCAAAAGTCGGGATTTCCTCATTAGTGAATCTTTTTAAAGAAAATTCACTAAAAGAGAGTCCTTTGTGTCTAAACTTAAAAATTCGATTAAAAAATAATACTAGAACGAACTACTACAGTATTAGATATGCGATTAAAAAATACAGAAGGGTTAACAAGTATAAGTGGGCATTTCTTAAGGAATTAAAACGATTGCAAATCACTTAAAATACGTACAGTGATAACACATTACAAAGTAAACAATTCTTTATTTACTATATACTTGCAAATAACATGGCGACTATGGTTTGAAAACATATTCTCTGTAATTCAATTCAATGTTAATAAGTCTTATTGTTTGCTGTATTTTTATGAAATATGACAGCCTTAGAGGACGATAGCTTCAGAGGTACGTGAAGGAGACATAAGCTGAAGTGTTCACATCTGACCTCTTATTAAAATGAATTGGTAAACAAGTATTTACCCCGGCATGGTGACTTATAAATCAGATTTTACCATATAATAAAAAGCCACTGTACGCAATTGGAAAACGCTATTAACAATAGGAAGACAACTTGTTAAGTTATCTATGATGTAATTGAAAACTAAGATTCAGATTTTGACATAACTTTAAAACGAGGTAATCCAAGTGCATTATCATAAATTAACTCTGCAGTTGTACTTTTGATTTTCAACAAATTATTATTTAAAAAATCTATAATTGAGAGGTCACAACTTAGCACATTTACAAACTTTCTGGAAGGTCAGTTTCAATTTTTACGTATGGCAACCAGTGTGTTCAGGTTACGAATTTTCATAAAATCTTTGAAATTTGAATAACTCAATTTATCATAAAGCTAGGTACTACAAGTTTGATTGGTATGTATAAACATTTTAACAGGAAATAAGTATTGATTTTATGGGCTGTAATTCTCGCTCATTTAAAGAAATGTCTTGAATGAAAATTCGCTAAAAACAAACGAGCGTCCCGTTTTTGGGTAACAAACTGTCAAACTGTGTGTTTTTTCGCGTCGGCCTGTTTCGACGACTATGACAATTACCGACGCCAGGCAGCAACTTTCTGTAAACAGGGTAAGGATCTTTTACAAATTAAACATATTTTTTAATGAAACATCCTGCAGGTATACTATATATATATATATATATATATATATATATATATATATATATATATATATATATATATATATATATATATATGTAAATGTATATATTAATTATAGGGTGTCATGAGCTACACCTTAAAAAATTATTTCTACAATCACAGGCTGGCCCATAAGTCGTTGGTGATAGAAATTTTCTTTTTTTTAATCAAACACGCCTTATGTTATTGCATTTTTGCATTTTCCATCGAAATAATGCATGTTTGTAAGAAAAAAAATTCTGGACGCAGTAAGTGCGTTATGGTGGCAAATTTTGAACCAATGCTTCATATTTGAAAAGCTCAATTTGCTATTAACCTATAAGGTTGACCAAGAAACGAGTTTTTTCGGGAACGCTTTAAGTTGACTTTCGGAAATTTTTGTACATTTTCAAACAATAAAGTTATTTTGATGAAACATGGCACATTGTTTTTACTATATAGGTTATACTGGTAACCTAATTTGATGCCTGCTTTCTTTAAAAAAAACACATTATTGCTATTAAAAAATATTTTTATGAAAATTTACTACCATAACGCACTTGCTGCGTCCAGAGTTTTTTTGTATTTAATTGTATATATTTCGACCTTTAATAAAACCAATATATATTGTCACGAAGTGACGAAATGGCCATTAGAGATCTAATTAGTTAACAGGGGAATAGATCCGTACCATCCGTATTTAATTTAATTTATTTTGTTATTAAAACATTCAATAAAATATAGTTTCAAGAAAACGTTGCAAGATCGTAGGAAGGGTAAGGAGTATATCGGGTTGAGATCGCCCAGGCGGGTCCTGCGGTATGCGAAGCGAGGAGAGCAGGGACGGATGGGCTGGTCCACTGCATACCTACGCGCACCTCGTAGCGCATAGATTGAGAACCGTGCGAGAGCCAGGAGATCGACTGTAACGCGCTCGACAAGTGAGTTCTTTTTCAGCAGTAGCTGAAATACGGCGTTGTTACGGCCACGAGGAATCTGCCGCCTCTACCACAGAATAATCACTTCTAGAACTGGCAGTGGAATATGGCAGTTAGATACCTTGCAGTTTAGGTTGTGTAATTCTCCAGCCACTTTTGAGCGCCTGATGGAAGCAATTCTTAAAGATCTACACTAAAAAATATGCCAGGAATTTATAATTTCATATTATAGAAAAATAAGTTGAGTAGTACCCGAAGAATGTTGACGGAGCGATTCAGAAACTACAGAAGGCCGATTACAAATTAAAGTCCAAAATACTGATGTCTCTTAAAAAATACTTAATTATTTGGGGCATTATCACCCCTATGAAGTTAAAACCGACCCAGAGAAGCCGTAGCGTATTTAGAACTGGCACGTTTTAGCCGAGATATACCAGGTGTGAAGTTTTCTTAGATTTTATATTATATTACCGAAGTTTTGTTACGAAGTTTGCGGACATCACCAAACTTTTTTTGTAAAATGCCAAAAGAAAAGTTTATGCAGAAACTTTATTACCAATACACAAAACCTTATAACCACCTTCCTAAATGCATACGAAGTTACGGCCCTTACTTGGACTAATGACCGCCAAAAAGCATTCACGGCATTGAAAGAACTTTTCCAGTTTGATATACCTTCATTAAGTGTTACGGTTCACACAGACGCCAACAATTTTTGCATTGGTAATATTTTGTTGCAAAAAAAAGCGACCAAGAAAATATTCAAGCATATTTCACTCAAGTCATGTTGAAAGCAAAAAAGATCTCATAGTCATCGTTGAGATTCTGGAGCATTTTCACAATTAACTATGTGGGCACCATAATTCAATATGTGAAAACTGGAACCTGTGATGAGCCCTGATAAATAAGTACATTTGGAAAACCCAAATCACCACCACACATATTTTTATTTTTTAAAGACCTTATACCGTTATTTTTTAAAGACGAATAATGGGCTTAAAATGAAATAAAATTAAATAACGCGGCACCTTTCATTTTAAGCCCATTATCCTTTACATTAAATAAAAGCTCATAAATTTGTCAACTAGAAGATTAAATTAGTTCGTCAACCTTCGTCCGTGCAATATAGACACAATGGACAAACGATGGGTCTCCGACTACAATTTTTACCTGCGGCTTAGTTCATCTACCTGGATAAATGCATTTGTATCTGTTAATTAGGTTTATAATTTTTCCTCCTCTGATGATGCTAACGTGGTTAGTGAAGCGATCGCAAGGTCTTTAAAAAATATGTGTTGTGGTGATTTGGGTTCTCCAAGTGTACTTATATGTGGGGAAAAATTGCTCGTTAGAACTGATTATGTTATATGACAGTTCAAAACCCAAAATTACAGACGGCAATGTATGTTAAACGCATCTAGGAGTAAGTTCAAATTAGATAACCCAATTCATCACAATACCGTTTTTAGACCTGACGATCCTTTCGCTGACAAAATTAGCGTCATCAGATGGACGAATAAACAGTTTATTCACCCCTTTGATGACGCTAACTTTGTTTGACCTGACGATCGTTTCTCTAGCAAAGTTAGCGTCATCAGAGGGATCAACAAACAGTTTATCCATCCCTATGAGGACGCTAACTTTGTTTACGAAACGATCGTCAGGTCTAAAAAATGTATTGTGATGAGTTTGGCTCGTCAAATTGTGATTATCAGTGCTCATTACAGGTACCAATCTTCACGCATAGTATCTAGGAATGGAACTTAACGATCGAACACCAATCCGGATGGCAGCATTGTCACGTTGATACCCTGTCAATTTAATTGTTAGCATGGCATCTCTGCGAAAAAAAAGGTCAAATATCTAACTCTCGAAAAAGGCAACGCTACAACCACATAAGTAGTAGGGTCCACAGAGGTTAATCAAATACAAAATAGGTTGGCCAAATAGTCAGCCAATCAATAGATGGAAGGAAACTTGCGTTAAAAGACCGTCTTGGTCAGAAGTGAGTACTAAAGATGTTGTCACCAAATTTTACTGGATCCACTGGGAATGCAGTCTTTTAACTAGATATTAAAAATTAGAAAATGAAATCTGCATGGTAAAGCAAACAGTCTATCTACAACCAAGAATAAAAAAAGTCGCTGAAAAAATCCATAGCAGTGCAGGTGGAACCGTTTGGGTGTAAAGCAAAATTTGGGGAATGTCGGATAACGCTTTCGTTGAGATGGTGCTGAAAAGGAAAATAATGTAGATTTTTTGAGTTTGTTTAACAGGGTTTACTAATGAATACCAAATCAGCTGGAATAAAGACAATCCACAGTTTCTGCTGGCATACACTTTAGCCGTCCATGAGATGACCGGATGCACCGCAGGCATGTGGTCTTTGGGGATAGTTGAAGCTTCCAACTAGTCTTTGATTTAGGGGACCTGCAGATACTCACTGTTGTCCGATAAGTTTATGAAAGATTTGGAAAGAAGAATGAAAGACACTTATACCTTGCTGCGAGAACGTATATACAATGTAAATCAGATTTTATTTGAATAATTTCCGGAGGCGATGCAATTGTGAACAATAATAATTGTACTTTGGTTTATAAAGTTGCATCAAAAGATTAAAAACAAAATTAGAAATTTTAGCAAATATTTTCGTATATCCACTGTGCCAGCGAAGATACATATTAAAAATGTAATTTCGAACAAACATTATATTTTAATGTCACTAGTAGTTTTACTAAAACACTGATTTATCTAAACTTTTCTTCTGCTCCCATATTTTTTTCGAAATCGTTGTTTTCTCCTTTCGGTAATAATAAAATGTTTTTAATTATATAAGTTATCAAATTTATTATGTCATACACGATATAAATGTATGTAAAAGAATAGGATTCATTCATTTATTGAAATCTGAAAAAGGAATATCTGTTTTTAGCGAATTTTCGTAAAAAAAGCTAGTATTCTGAAGAAGAACTCCTTGCAGTTGTTGTCGATGGTGTTTCATTAGATGAATTAAAAATTAATGCAGACTCCCACACTTATTGGAATATAAATGACCTGCCAACAGCCAACAAAGCGATTCAAAGATTCGATGATGAAAGTACTCTTTGCAGCACGTTCTCATCGACTCTACCAATATCTGCTTCTGACTTCTCATCAATAACAGTTGAAGTAACCAACTACCTAAGGATGACCTGTCTAAGATTTTCAGCCAGTACTTTGCAATTATAGTTATGTTTAATGCATCAAAAAGAGATAATTGCTTCTTCTATAGAAAGAGTGGCACGCAGGTTCCAGACGTTCAGATGGCTGGCAAAATACTGCCTAAAAAATTCACAATTCTACATTGGGTACCTATAACTATTGCAAACAATGTTTGCTGGCACTTACATATTTCCAATATTATTAAATCAGCACCAAAGCTTTGATTTCCGTTCATGTTAAAATATTTTTTTCATCACAGCAGATTTTAACACCTCATAAAGCACAGAGACGGTCACGGTTGGAATATTGTTCTCATGTCTGGAGTGCTGCCCCAAAAACAACCTTCTCCCCCTATATTCTATTTAGAAACGAATAGTTCGCCTTATAGGAGATTCATCTATCTCCTGATCTATCACCGTCAATCTCACATCTCTCGACCACAGTAGAAAGGTTGGAGATTTCTGCCTCTTCTATCGATATTTCTATTGACATGGTTTCTTACAAATTGCTTCGTTAGTACCTCCGCTTGCAACCTTTTATCAACCAATCTGTTTAGGTCGAAAAGCACACATATTCGCCTGTCGAACTGTTTGTTACAAATCTTCGTTCTTTGCTACCGCAACCACACTCACACTCTCACACACTCACACACACACACACACGCACGCACGCACACAAATATATATATATATATATATATATATATATATATATATATATATATATATATATATATATATATATATATATATATATATATATATATATAAACAAACATATAAAAATTGAAACTGACCCCGGATATGGGTTCTAGTGGTCCTAGTTCGCGCTCATTTGCAAAGTTCAAAAGTCGGGATCTCCCCATTAGTGAATTTTTTCTACGAAAATTCACTAAAATGTTATACTAATTCAACTAATTAGGTATGTTACTTTTAGCTGTTCTGTCGTATCTTAGGATATAGTCAAACATGTCATATAAGAATATACATATAAAGTTGCTATATAAAAATTTTATTGTCGAATTAATCAGATAACTGAAACCCTTCAAAATACACTCATGCGCCACATGTTTTCACTGTGAAAATCAAATTTCAAAGTGCTCTGAAATCATCCCCTTCAGCTGGCTCGTTGTACCCGCTTTGGTGAGCGGCCACGTCCCCCAAATGCTGCCACCGGAGCAGTAACGCACTTTGGTAATTGAAAGTAAGTCACACGGTGCGAAATTGGGCGAAGAGGGCGGATGATCGGTGGCTGATCAATTTACCTGTCAAAACAATCCTGACGACCAATGACATGTGAGCAGGCGTATTGTCCTTGTGAAGGATCCAACGCCCCATTTGCTCTAAATCCCGGCGAAAACCAAACCTTTGTGAAGCCAGCGAAATCGTCTCAACGACTGTATTTAGTATTGTTTTTATATTTAGGGAGCTGCTACAAAGACCACTTGCCCTTCTCAGATTACACTAAGAAATGAGCTATTCGCCTTATAGAAGAAGAAAGGTTGGTGATATCTGCCTTTTGTATCGAAACCATCAACGACATTCCTACACTGAAATTGCCTTGCTAATTCCTCCATTCGCCACCTTTAATTAGCACTCGTTTTAATGTCAAATTTACCCACTTCTCGAACATTCTGCTACGAATCCTCATTTCTTTTTAGAGTTTTGGAATGCCCCCCAGTTGACATCTGTCCGGAAACATATAATTTCCAGCTATTCAAAAAGCGAGTTAAGACCCATTTTCTTGTACAGTAATCAAGTTCACGAAGTATTCGATACAAAGAGACTTTACCTTTGATCAATTATTTCGTAAAAAGCAGGGAGGGTACTCATAATATTGATTGGGAAATACTGACCTTTGTTGTCTTGGGAATTTGTAATTTTTACTCAAGGTGGATTCTGATAGCCGACTAATCAAACATATGTTTATATTTATGGGATGCTAGGCTTGCAGTAAAAAGCGGTGTTACAGTTTACAAATAGAACTGAATAAACAAAAGCAATTAGTACTTAAAATGTATTAACCAAAAACGAATGTCATGTGTCACTGAAGACCTAAATAGGTATAAAAAATTCTGGACGCAGCAAGTGCGTTATGGTAGTGAATTTTCATAAAAATCATTTTAATAACAAATATGTGTTTTTTTAAGAAAGCAGGCATCAAATTTGAGTACCAGTATAACCTATATAGTAAAAACAATGTGCCATGTTCCATTAAAATAACTTTATTGTGTGAAAATGTACAAAAATTTCCAAAAGTAAACTTAAAATGTTCCCGAAAAAACACGTTTTTTGGTCAATCTTATAGGTTAATAGCAAATTGAGCTGTTCAAATATGAAACATTTGATCAAAATTCGCTACCATAACGCACTTGCTGGGTCCAGAATTTATTTTCTTACAAACATGGATTATATTTCGATGGAAAATGCAAAAATGCAATAACATAAGGCGTGTTTGATTAAAAAAAGGAAATTTGTATCACCAACGACTTATGGGCCAGCCTGTGATTGCAGAAATATTATTTTAAGATGTAGCTCAAGACACCCTATAATTAATATATACAAATTTTCTTCATATCTTATATAATAACGGATATATTGAGCTTTATTAATTTTTTACAAAAATTCGACAAAAATTATATACCATTAAATGATAAACTCTATAGCAAAGGCTACTGCCAAGCATCAGAGAAAGGGTCTATTTGAAATGAATTTTCTGCAAATATTTTAGTAAAATGAAGGACAATGACGGTTGAAACTAAGACTTTAGGGTTTGTAAAACATCCTTCTTGAGACATTTTATTTCTATAGTCCGTATTAGATTTAAGTTATTTGCCTAAATGTTGCCAATTTTGACATTTTAAATCGCCACTTTGACGTTTTGAGGAAAACCCCCCCTTTTTTTTAAATGCCTATAACTTTTTTGTCTTTTGACCTACATAGCTGGTAGGTAACTTACCTATAAGGATGTAAACCTGCTTACCAAATTTGGTTGCCCTTACTTTGTTAATTCCGGAGATATAAATTTTTTTCGAAAGAAAACACAACATTTTCCGGGAAAACCTGGGCAGATTTTCCTGACTAACGAATTCATCCAAGCCATTTGCAAAAGGAATTTTTTCACCAAATTTGATCAAAATCGGCCCATTATTTTTTGAGTTATCGGTGTGATACATATACATATATATATATATATATATATATATATATATATATATATATATATATATATATATATATATATATATATATATATATATAAGATAAACAAAAATGTTTATGTCAACTCTGTAGACGCTTTAATGTACCACTACCGACCACTATACAGTAAATATCGAGATAAATATGAAATGACCCATATTTCTTATGAGCGTGAAAGGGGTGCTCTAATTTAAACTTCTGAATTGTCAACCAGATTTTGTGATCTTTATTTATATTTATGGTTAATTCTCAATTAATTGATTGATTTTTTCGGCAATGGCTATGGGTCAGATACCGATAAAAATTGTATCAAAATTTTTAACCACTTACCTATGTTCTTTGTTAATGGTTATTGTTAACTTTTAACACACTGATTTTTTGGTTAATGATTAAAAGTTACATGTCGTTGAGATAGCTATTACATATGTACCTAGTACCTACATATCTTAAATAAACGACTTTTTTTTCCACATTGTTTTGTGCTTTGAAATTATTATTTTTAATACCTGTCGCACATGCCAAGATTACCTAGTAGTGAATTGATTAATTATGACTTCTGTAATATATAAGTATATACAAAACGATTTATTGGATAAAATAAGTCATGAAACACTTTTGATGAATAATTGTTAACCAGAATATCAGTGGCAAAATTGTTTAAATCAACTTTGAGCTTTCGCCGTCTAAAATGCGAAATAATGCATGTTTGTAAGAAAAAAAATTCTGGACGCAGTAAGTGCGTTATGGTGGCAAATTTTGAACCAATGCTTCATATTTGAAAAGCTCAATTTGCTATTAACCTATAAGGTTGACCAAGAAACGAATTTTTTCGGGAACGCTTTAAGTTGACTTTCGGAAATTTTTGTACATTTTCAAACAATAAAGTTATTTTGATGAAACATGGCACATTGTTTTTACTATATAGGTTATACTGGTAACCTAATTTGATGCCTGCTTTCTTTAAAAAAAAAACACATTATTGCTATTAAAAAATATTTTTATGAAAATTTACTACCATAACGCACTTGCTGCGTCCAGAGTTTTTTTGTATTTAATTGTATATATTTCGACCTTTAATAAAACCAATATATATTGTCACGAAGTGACGAAATGGCCATTAGAGATCTAATTAGTTAACAGGGGAATAGATCCGTACCATCCGTATTTAATTTAATTTATTTTGTTATTAAAACATTCAATAAAATATAGTTTCAAGAAAACGTTGCAAGATCGTAGGAAGGGTAAGGAGTATATCGGGTTGAGATCGCCCAGGCGGGTCCTGCGGTATGCGAAGCGAGGAGAGCAGGGACGGATGGGCTGGTCCACTGCATACCTACGCGCACCTCGTAGCGCATAGATTGAGAACCGTGCGAGAGCCAGGAGATCGACTGTAACGCGCTCGACAAGTGAGTTCTTTTTCAGCAGTAGCTGAAATACGGCGTTGTTACGGCCACGAGGAATCTGCCGCCTCTACCACAGAATAATCACTTCTAGAACTGGCAGTGGAATATGGCAGTTAGATACCTTGCAGTTTAGGTTGTGTAATTCTCCAGCCACTTTTGAGCGCCTGATGGAAGCAATTCTTAAAGATCTACACTAAAAAATATGCCAGGAATTTATAATTTCATATTATAGAAAAATAAGTTGAGTAGTACCCGAAGAATGTTGACGGAGCGATTCAGAAACTACAGAAGGCCGATTACAAATTAAAGTCCAAAATACTGATGTCTCTTAAAAAATACTTAATTATTTGGGGCATTATCATCCCTATGAAGTTAAAACCGACCCAGAGAAGCCGTAGCGTATTTAGAACTGGCACGTTTTAGCCGAGATATACCAGGTGTGAAGTTTTCTTAGATTTTATATTATATTACCGAAGTTTTGTTACGAAGTTTGCGGACATCACCAAACTTTTTTTGTAAAATGCCAAAAGAAAAGTTTATGCAGAAACTTTATTACCAATACACAAAACCTTATAACCACCTTCCTAAATGCATACGAAGTTACGGCCCTTACTTGGACTAATGACCGCCAAAAAGCATTCACGGCATTGAAAGAACTTTTCCAGTTTGATATACCTTCATTAAGTGTTACGGTTCACACAGACGCCAACAATTTTTGCATTGGTAATATTTTGTTGCAAAAAAAAGCGACCAAGAAAATATTCAAGCATATTTCACTCAAGTCATGTTGAAAGCAAAAAAGATCTCATAGTCATCGTTGAGATTCTGGAGCATTTTCACAATTAACTATGTGGGCACCATAATTCAATATGTGAAAACTGGAACCTGTGATGAGCCCTGATAAATAAGTACATTTGGAAAACCCAAATCACCACCACACATATTTTTATTTTTTAAAGACCTTATACCGTTATTTTTTAAAGACGAATAATGGGCTTAAAATGAAATAAAATTAAATAACGCGGCACCTTTCATTTTAAGCCCATTATCCTTTACATTAAATAAAAGCTCATAAATTTGTCAACTAGAAGATTAAATTAGTTCGTCAACCTTCGTCCGTGCAATATAGACACAATGGACAAACGATGGGTCTCCGAATACAATTTTTACCTGCGGCTTAGTTCATCTACCTGGATAAATGCATTTGTATCTGTTAATTAGGTTTATAATTTTTCCTCCTCTGATGATGCTAACGTGGTTAGTGAAGCGATCGCAAGGTCTTTAAAAAATATGTGTTGTGGTGATTTGGGTTCTCCAAGTGTACTTATATGTGGGGAAAAATTGCTCGTTAGAACTGATTATGTTATATGACAGTTCAAAACCCAAAATTACAGACGGCAATGTATGTTAAACGCATCTAGGAGTAAGTTCAAATTAGATAACCCAATTCATCACAATACCGTTTTTAGACCTGACGATCCTTTCGCTGACAAAATTAGCGTCATCAGATGGACGAATAAACAGTTTATTCACCCCTTTGATGACGCTAACTTTGTTTGACCTGACGATCGTTTCTCTAGCAAAGTTAGCGTCATCAGAGGGATCAACAAACAGTTTATCCATCCCTATGAGGACGCTAACTTTGTTTACGAAACGATCGTCAGGTCTAAAAAATGTATTGTGATGAGTTTGGCTCGTCAAATTGTGATTATCAGTGCTCATTACAGGTACCAATCTTCACGCATAGTATCTAGGAATGGAACTTAACGATCGAACACCAATCCGGATGGCAGCATTGTCACGTTGATACCCTGTCAATTTAATTGTTAGCATGGCATCTCTGCGAAAAAAAGGGTCAAATATCTAACTCTCGAAAAAGGCAACGCTACAACCACATAAGTAGTAGGGTCCACAGAGGTTAATCAAATACAAAATAGGTTGGCCAAATAGTCAGCCAATCAATAGATGGAAGGAAACTTGCGTTAAAAGACCGTCTTGGTCAGAAGTGAGTACTAAAGATGTTGTCACCAAATTTTACTGGATCCACTGGGAATGCAGTCTTTTAACTAGATATTAAAAATTAGAAAATGAAATCTGCATGGTAAAGCAAACAGTCTATCTACAACCAAGAATAAAAAAAGTCGCTGAAAAAATCCATAGCAGTGCAGGTGGAACCGTTTGGGTGTAAAGCAAAATTTGGGGAATGTCGGATAACGCTTTCGTTGAGATGGTGCTGAAAAGGAAAATAATGTAGATTTTTTGAGTTTGTTTAACAGGGTTTACTAATGAATACCAAATCAGCTGGAATAAAGACAATCCACAGTTTCTGCTGGCATACACTTTAGCCGTCCATGAGATGACCGGATGCACCGCAGGCATGTGGTCTTTGGGGATAGTTGAAGCTTCCAACTAGTCTTTGATTTAGGGGACCTGCAGATACTCACTGTTGTCCGATAAGTTTATGAAAGATTTGGAAAGAAGAATGAAAGACACTTATACCTTGCTGCGAGAACGTATATACAATGTAAATCAGATTTTATTTGAATAATTTCCGGAGGCGATGCAATTGTGAACAATAATAATTGTACTTTGGTTTATAAAGTTGCATCAAAAGATTAAAAACAAAATTAGAAATTTTAGCAAATATTTTCGTATATCCACTGTGCCAGCGAAGATACATATTAAAAATGTAATTTCGAACAAACATTATATTTTAATGTCACTAGTAGTTTTACTAAAACACTGATTTATCTAAACTTTTCTTCTGCTCCCATATTTTTTTCGAAATCGTTGTTTTCTCCTTTCGGTAATAATAAAATGTTTTTAATTATATAAGTTATCAAATTTATTATGTCATACACGATATAAATGTATGTAAAAGAATAGGATTCATTCATTTATTGAAATCTGAAAAAGGAATATCTGTTTTTAGCGAATTTTCGTAAAAAAAGCTAGTATTCTGAAGAAGAACTCCTTGCAGTTGTTGTCGATGGTGTTTCATTAGATGAATTAAAAATTAATGCAGACTCCCACACTTATTGGAATATAAATGACCTGCCAACAGCCAACAAAGCGATTCAAAGATTCGATGATGAAAGTACTCTTTGCAGCACGTTCTCATCGACTCTACCAATATCTGCTTCTGACTTCTCATCAATAACAGTTGAAGTAACCAACTACCTAAGGATGACCTGTCTAAGATTTTCAGCCAGTACTTTGCAATTATAGTTATGTTTAATGCATCAAAAAGAGATAATTGCTTCTTCTATAGAAAGAGTGGCACGCAGGTTCCAGACGTTCAGATGGCTGGCAAAATACTGCCTAAAAAATTCACAATTCTACATTGGGTACCTATAACTATTGCAAACAATGTTTGCTGGCACTTACATATTTCCAATATTATTAAATCAGCACCAAAGCTTTGATTTCCGTTCATGTTAAAATATTTTTTTCATCACAGCAGATTTTAACACCTCATAAAGCACAGAGACGGTCACGGTTGGAATATTGTTCTCATGTCTGGAGTGCTGCCCCAAAAACAACCTTCTGCCCCTATATTCTATTTAGAAACGAATAGTTCGCCTTATAGGAGATTCATCTATCTCCTGATCTATCACCGTCAATCTCACATCTCTCGACCACAGTAGAAAGGTTGGAGATTTCTGCCTCTTCTATCGATATTTCTATTGACATGGTTTCTTACAAATTGCTTCGTTAGTACCTCCGCTTGCAACCTTTTATCAACCAATCTGTTTAGGTCGAAAAGCACACATATTCGCCTGTCGAACTGTTTGTTACAAATCTTCGTTCTTTGCTACCGCAACCACACTCACACTCTCACACACTCACACACACACACACACACGCACGCACGCACACAATATATATATATATATATATATATATATATATATATATATATATATATATATATATATATATATATATATATATATATATATATAACAAACATATAAAAATTGAAACTGACCCCGGATATGGGTTCTAGTGGTCCTAGTTCGCGCTCATTTGCAAAGTTCAAAAGTCGGGATCTCCCCATTAGTGAATTTTTTCTACGAAAATTCACTAAAATGTTATACTAATTCAACTAATTAGGTATGTTACTTTTAGCTGTTCTGTCGTATCTTAGGATATAGTCAAACATGTCATATAAGAATATACATATAAAGTTGCTATATAAAAATTTTATTGTCGAATTAATCAGATAACTGAAACCCTTCAAAATACACTCATGCGCCACATGTTTTCACTGTGAAAATCAAATTTCAAAGTGCTCTGAAATCATCCCCTTCAGCTGGCTCGTTGTACCCGCTTTGGTGAGCGGCCACGTCCCCCAAATGCTGCCACCGGAGCAGTAACGCACTTTGGTAATTGAAAGTAAGTCACACGGTGCGAAATTGGGCGAAGAGGGCGGATGATCGGTGGCTGATCAATTTACCTGTCAAAACAATCCTGACGACCAATGACATGTGAGCAGGCGTATTGTCCTTGTGAAGGATCCAACGCCCCATTTGCTCTAAATCCCGGCGAAAACCAAACCTTTGTGAAGCCAGCGAAATCGTCTCAACGACTGTATTTAGTATTGTTTTTATATTTAGGGAGCTGCTACAAAGACCACTTGCCCTTCTCAGATTACACTAAGAAATGAGCTATTCGCCTTATAGAAGAAGAAAGGTTGGTGATATCTGCCTTTTGTATCGAAACCATCAACGACATTCCTACACTGAAATTGCCTTGCTAATTCCTCCATTCGCCACCTTTAATTAGCACTCGTTTTAATGTCAAATTTACCCACTTCTCGAACATTCTGCTACGAATCCTCATTTCTTTTTAGAGTTTTGGAATGCCCCCCAGTTGACATCTGTCCGGAAACATATAATTTCCAGCTATTCAAAAAGCGAGTTAAGACCCATTTTCTTGTACAGTAATCAAGTTCACGAAGTATTCGATACAAAGAGACTTTACCTTTGATCAATTATTTCGTAAAAAGCAGGGAGGGTACTCATAATATTGATTGGGAAATACTGACCTTTGTTGTCTTGGGAATTTGTAATTTTTACTCAAGGTGGATTCTGATAGCCGACTAATCAAACATATGTTTATATTTATGGGATGCTAGGCTTGCAGTAAAAAGCGGTGTTACAGTTTACAAATAGAACTGAATAAACAAAAGCAATTAGTACTTAAAATGTATTAACCAAAAACGAATGTCATGTGTCACTGAAGACCTAAATAGGTATAAAAAATTCTGGACGCAGCAAGTGCGTTATGGTAGTGAATTTTCATAAAAATCATTTTAATAACAAATATGTGTTTTTTTAAGAAAGCAGGCATCAAATTTGAGTACCAGTATAACCTATATAGTAAAAACAATGTGCCATGTTCCATTAAAATAACTTTATTGTGTGAAAATGTACAAAAATTTCCAAAAGTAAACTTAAAATGTTCCCGAAAAAAACACGTTTTTTGGTCAATCTTATAGGTTAATAGCAAATTGAGCTGTTCAAATATGAAACATTTGATCAAAATTCGCTACCATAACGCACTTGCTGGGTCCAGAATTTATTTTCTTACAAACATGTCCGTATTAGATTTAAGTTATTTGCCTGAATGTTGCCAATTTTGACATTTTAAATCGCCACTTTGACGTTTTGAGGAAAACCCCCCCTTTTTTTTAAATGCCTATAACTTTTTTGTCTTTTGACCTACATAGCTGGTAGGTAACTTACCTATAAGGATGTAAACCTGCTTACCAAATTTGGTTGCCCTTACTTTGTTAATTCCGGAGATATAAATGTTTTTCGAAAGAAAACACAAAATTTTCCGGGAAAACCTGGGCAGATTTTCCTGACTAACGAACTCATCCAAGCCATTTGCAAAAGGAATTTTTTCACCAAATTTGATCAAAATCGGCCCATTATTTTTTGAGTTATCGGTGTGATACATATATATATATATATATATATATATATATATATATATATATATATATATATATATATATATATATATATATATATATATATATATATATATATATATATATATATATATATATATATATATATATATATATATATATATATATATATATATATATATATATATATATATATATATATATATATATGTATGTATAAAGATAAACAAAAATGTTTGTGTCAACTCTGTAGACGCTTTAATGTACCACTACCGACCACTATACAGTAAATATCGAGATAAATATGAAATGACCCATATTTCTTATGAGCGTGAGAGGGGTGCTCTAATTTAAACTTCTGAATTGTCAACCAGATTTTGTGATCTTTATTTATATTTATGGTTAATTCTCAATTAATTGATTGATTTTTTCGGCAATGGCTATGGGTCAGATACCGATAAAAATTGTATCAAAATTTTTAACCACTTACCTATGTTCTTTGTTAATGGTTATTGTTAACTTTTAACACACTGATTTTTTGGTTAATGATTAAAAGTTACATGTCGTTGAGATAGCTATTACATATGTACCTAGTACCTACATATCTTAAATAAACGACTTTTTTTTCCACATTGTTTTGTGCTTTGAAATTATTATTTTTAATACCTGTCGCACATGCCAAGATTACCTAGTAGTGAATTGATTAATTATGACTTCTGTAATATATAAGTATATACAAAACGATTTATTGGATAAAATAAGTCATGAAACACTTTTGATGAATAATTGTTAACCAGAATATCAGTGGCAAAATTGTTTAAATCAACTTTGAGCTTTCGCCGTCTAAAATGCGATTTTTTTTAAATTTCCTACCTAGGTATGCAAGCAAATATTCCAGAGAAACAAATTTATGTAGAATTGTATGAACATCATGAAGAGCTTTAAGGTGTGGAATTAAGGCCTACTTTAAGTGTTCAGCAACCAATTAACGAGGAAATACAATTGTTTGTACTTTTTTTAAGGCAAAGAATTTATTCCGCACGGAAGACTAGAAGGGTTACTTCAGGGAAGTAAGACTAAAATTAGTGCAAACAAATCCACAAAGTTAAAAAACTTCTCTTACATTAAAATTAGTAGATATTCATTGATCTTACCTAAAGTCAGCATACAAAGGAAACAAACTACCCCAGTCATTTTAAAGAATATTTAAAATCCAAACTAATAAGGTAGGTAGGTGCTACACCTGACCCCTGCTTTATTTTAATTTACTGCAACTGTCTATTACAACCCGAAATAAAATAACGCATGGTTAAGTAATAAATACCGGTAAGGTAAAGTACCTAACGAAAGTGTATTACACTTTAGATACTGTATTATTTACAAAACAATCCAACACTAGGTATTATCTGGCTACACAGTACACATAACAAAACAACCGACCCGACAACTGACTGATGCCGACAGAAGGCACCGGGCACAGACTACAGACACCAGTCACCAGACACAGGCAAAACAATCCGCAAACCAACCCGAGACAGTCAACGAGTCAACGACAACCGACAGCGGACAGCGACCGGTACAAGTTCTGTCTGCCTCTGCTTCTCTGCGTTAGTTTCCCTGACATTGCGTTTATAGGATGATGATGATAAAATTAAAGGATGCTATGGAAATACTGCAGACAAAAGAAAAAGACAGAGAGACTGTGGGAGATGCGTGCATCGGCCTCCGACTCCAACTTGTTTGAAATTCGTTCAAGTTCGTTTGAGTTTGAGCACGTTGTTCATAATTCTACAGCTATAGAGTTAAAAATAAGGGATGCTTTTCCACATTGCACCGTTGTTGGGTTCTCGTATAGGCAACAAGAAATACAACAACCACAGCTGGTCGCTAATGATTACCCCCTCGGGTGACTAGGTTCTAGACATGTGATTTAGCCAGCAGCCACATATATGCCTTAATCAAATATCACTTGCATAAGAGATACGGGGTGTTGAAAGATCGAATTTCATTTTATTATTTATTCCATATTTGTCATACAGTTTTGGAGAACATAATAGTGAAAACTTGGAATATTGGGGCCTTTTGGTAGATAGTGAGAAATACAAATTTTTCATCTTGCTAATAGAGGGCGCTGGTAACGCATTCTTGAATAAAATTGTTCAACGTAACTTTCTTATGCAACCATCTTATAGGTACAATTTGGAGAATCCAATTTATCACAATACATTTTTCAGATCTAACAACCTTAGCGCCATGAAAGGGATAAATAAACCAGCCGAATAAAAACTAAAAAAAGTCTGGACGCAGCAAGTGCGTTATAGTAGTGGATTTTCATTGTAATAAATCTACACCTTTTATTATATATATATATATATATATATATATATATATATATATATATATATATATATATATATATATATATATATATATATATATATATATATATATATATATATATGTATATATATATATATATATATATATATATATATATATATATATATATATATATATTACTATTTTAGGAGAGTGAACTATTATATAGTTAACTGTCTTTATTTGAATAATTTTTTCAAATGCATCTGTCTCGATCTCGTGAAAATTTTTCCATGGAAATTTGCTAATAAATATAGTACATCTATTGGTTAAAACATTTTACGTAAAAGATTGTAAAAAATATTTTTTATAAAAATTTCCTTAGACAATTTTTTGCACAAAAATTCATTAAAACATTATTTTCCACGAATATCATAAAAAAAGTTCCATGAAAATTTCGCTAAATATTCGTTCACTCAAAAATTCTAAACAATTTTTTCTTTCAAGGAAATTTGCCAAAAAGTTTGTAAGAAAATTTGCTATTCCATAAACATTTTGTACATGAAAATTCGTTGATAAATTAAAATGTATATCTACAATTTGATCTAAATACAGGCGTAGACTTCTTTTACGGATTCAGAAAAAAAAATTATTTTGTCTAACGATGCCGTAAAAACGTAATTTGTTGCAGAGAAGAAAACAAGTACTTATGAAGCCACAGGAAAAGTCTGTATGCCTGTATTAAGTATGGAATGGTTTAACCAAGTTAGAACAAAAAAAAAGAACAGCCTGACCCAGCAAACACACATGTAACTGATACATAGCAAATTGAGATCGAGAACGTATCATCGTAATGTATATTTGTAACACATGAGTTATATATATGTACACTTCAGTCACAGATCAATTTCCTATCAATTGTAATATTAATATGTTTTGAGTGTGATACATGACAGTTCTGTAACAGTGATGTATAACATATATGTTAAAAAGTTATTGACATGTGCTATGACTGAATATATCAAGCAGAGATAAGTAAAGTTACAATGTGTTTTATAACAATGTAATAAATGTTTTATATTAAATATCTATAGCAGTACTATATAACATATATGTTACAAAGTTATTGATATGTGCTATGACCGAATATATCAAGCAGAGATAAGTAAAGGTACAATGTTTTATAACAACGTGATAAATGTTTTACATTAAATATCTATAGCAGTGTTATATAACATATATATTACAAAGTTATTGATATATGCTAGGACCGAATATATCAAGCAGAGATAAGTAAAGGTACAATGTTTTATAACAATGTAATAAATGTTTTACATTAAATATCTATAGCAGTACTATATAACATATATGTTACAAATTTATTGATATGTGCTATGACCGTATATATCAAGCAGAGATAAGTAAAGGTACAATGTTTTATAACAATGCGATAAATGTTTTACATTAAATATCTATAGCAGTGTTATATAACATATACGTTATGAAGGGATGAGAATGAACTACAACTGTACGTCGTAATTTTGTACCAGTCAAGTTACACTGTTACATAACAATCTACGAAGTGTTACGCACTCAATATCTATTACAGTGTTACATGTTAAGACAGGGAAGGAAGTGAAAATGCAAAAGTTTTCAGATATTGCATCGATATACCATATTATCATATACATACATAATTAAGTTACGATAAAACACATTGAGTGAAAACTATAAATAAATATCTGAAAATAGTTTTATAACTTTTAAATGTATCAATTTACACCCATTGAATGTGATAAAACTTTAATAATAAAATACTACTGACACAACCTTAATTCACGCATTTGATAACCACTCGTGAAAAAACATATATTAAATACCGAAACAACGGATTTTTTGTATTTTATTATTCTCACTTACGAGAAAAACCTTATGCGCATGTCATTTTACCCGCTCCTCGCAAGCAGAATTTTTGTTTTTGGCGCCGCTCGCGATTCCTGTTCTTTCGTGCTTGTGCTTACTGCGACTGCGCTGTGGCAACCACGCCATGCCATTACAAAATAACAATCCGCGGTTGGCCGTTGTTCCTTGTTCCTTGTTGTGTTTTGTCCTTTTTGTGTTAAGTAACAAAATTAATCTTAGTTGTTTCAATTGCCGTTTACCTATATGACGTTTATTTGTTGCACCAATATATCTGTAAGTAAAGTATTATTTTTGTTTATATTATATACATGATAAAGTTAGAGATTGATCATTACTAGATTTTTATTTTGTAACAATAAATATCAGAACCTCGGTGGTTCAGAGGTAAGAACGTGTGCCTCTGAACCGAAGGGTACTGGGTTCGATCCCACGGTACTCCTTTCACTTTTTCAGTACAAACTGTAACATTAACATCAACCGAGGTTCTGGCATTGGATTTGAGCAAGTTGAATGTCTACACGTTCCGCCCTTCAAAGGGGGCGTAAAGCCGTCGATCCCGTGTCTATGCGATGTTGGGCACGTTAAAGATCCCTACCCTCATTACAGAAAGGCAGGGGTTCGGCAAAATTTCCAGGATAGTGAGGTGAAACTGCTTCCTGGCGTCGGTGATTGGCCATAGTCGCGGAAATAGGCCGACGTTAAAGAAACAAAACACACACACAACAATAAATGTGGTCATAGGTAAAGTGAAATGAATAAAACTTATCAAAACGTGCCGAAAATGTTTCGCTAAATTATGCCAATATGATAGATAGGGATTAGATTTGTATGTGTGTATTTTTCTTTAGACATGAGTACTAAAACTTGGAAGATATATATACATATAAGTTGACCTTCAACCTTCTTCACCTTCATCTATATTGTGAAAAATTTCCCTCCTAAAGTTCGAGTTAGTTCTCACCCGGCAATGTTATTGTGTTCAAATAACGCTGTAGTGTTATAAATACAGAAAGCTACTACTTTTTTTAAATGTCTTTACATAAAAAGCGAGATTTTTGTTGTTTGTCAGCTCCTCAGAAAAGAAGAATCATAGTTAAAAGAATTCTTATTCACGATCCTTTGAATCAATCATATCAAACTGTTTCTGCTAAAGAGGCAGATGATAGCAGAATTAAGTCACCTGTCTTATTACATTCAAATAATAATCCTGACTAAGTAAATTCTAAAGTTGAAAATATTTCTGTGTGGTAGCATATCAGTAATATATGTGTTGATGATGAACCTAATACTGTGTTAGGTAACGCCCCGATAGCATGCACAATAAACCAAAGGTTGCAGTGCTATCGGGGCGGCAAGGTCGCGAACGAGCCCTGAGGGAAAAAAGACCCCGATAGCACTGCAGCAATTGGCCTATTGTTATTGTGCATGCCCTTATAGTCTCTTCACTCCACCCGTTCCACAATTAGACCGGTGACAGAGCATTATAAAACCTCACCCTACCAATCGCTGTGCAGACTGGTTCAAAGCACAGTGATTTTGGAATGGGTGGAGTGAAGAGACTAAGGGCATGCACGATAGGCCAAGGGCTGCAGTGCTATCGGGGCGGCAAGCCGCGGACGAGCCCTGAGGGGAAAAAAAGGATGATTTGAAAGATAGTGATGACTTAATTAGGAATTCTGAGATGTCTAATAACCAGGAACTTTCAAATTACTGTCTACATTTTGTCAGCGTTCCTAATATTAAGAGAGATTTACAAAACTGGATCTTAAAGTACAACGTAAGTCATAATGCTGTGAGTGATTTGTTGAAGTAACGTAATAATAATGGCATGAATCTTCTTCCAAAAGATGTCAGAACTTTGATGAAAACACCGAGATCTTCTTCTTCGAGTATCGTTTGTATGGGCACGGAAAAATATGTTCATTTCGGACTAATAAATGGTGTCAAACAAAATCTAAAGATGTGAAATATTTGTCCTACAGATAGGGCTGTAAGAGTTAACTTAAATATCAATGGACTTCCAATATCAACAAGTTCAAGTAGTCAATTCTGGCCTATTCTTGCAGCTTTGGTAGTTAAAAGCATTTACACCAAACATTTTCCTCCCAATTTCTGGGTGACTTTGTTCAGAACTGGGCTGTGTCTGTGGAAGTGAGTATCTCAGACCACAGATACATCCGGTTTGAAATCGCCAAAGTCGAAAGGCAAACGGTATGGTACCGAGACCCCCGCAAGGCGGACTGGGAAGCCTACACGCAGACCTAGCAGTGGAACTGCGGGGGGTTAGGAGTACCATAGACAATTCAATATACCTTGAAATCACCTCGGCCCATAACGCCAATACTGCCCACTGAAAATGAGGGCGTCCACCAGGAACGTTCCGTGGTGGAACGAGAACCTCGGGAAAAGGAGGACGCAGGTTCGTAAGCTGTTTAACGCGGCCAAAAGGTCGGGAGCATGGGATGAATATAGACAGGCCCTAACGACCTATAACAAAAGACTGAGGGACGACAAGAAGGAGTCGTGGAGGAGGCACAGCGAGAAAGTGGAGAACACGTCCGAGAGCGCTTGACTACAGAAGATCCTGCCCAAGGGCACTCAGACCAACATAGGCTCCCTTATAACATCCACGGGAGGCTTTACAAGTTCGTGGGAGGAAACTATGGAAGTTTTATTTCAGACGCACTTCCCCGACTGTAACATAATAAACCAATCACCTCCGGGCTGGGAACACTCAGAAATAGAGGCGCGTTATAAGCGGGCATCTAGAGTAGACTGGACAGTCGCTAAAGAGGTGGTTACTTGGAGCAAAATCAGATGGGCCATTAACAGCTTTAAGCTATACAAATCCCCGGGATTTGATGGAATAATGCCCATCATGCTCCAATAGGGAATATATATATATATATATATATATATATATATATATATATATATATATATATATATATATATATATATATATATATATATATATATATATTGGCGCCGGCGCTTACCCTCACTATGAGGGCCAGCCTGGCTCTGGGGTACATTCCGAGGGCATGGAGACTGGCCAGGGTTGTATTCCTTCCTAAACCTAGGCGTCCAATAGACCAGCAAAGTCCCTGAGGCCAATAAGTATCATGTCCTTCCTGCTAAAAACAGTGGAAAAACTGCTCGACGGGCACATTAGGGGCGGTGTACTGTAAGCATATCCCCTACACTGCGGACAATATGCATACAGAGCAGGATTCTCAACAGAAACATCACTGCACCAACTGGTGCTGAAACTGGGGAATACGCTGGAGAACAGTGAGGTGGCGCTGGGGGCCTTCCTAGGCATAGAAGGGGCCTTCAGCAACACCTCATTCGGATCGGTTCTGGCAGCTGTCGGGGAGCGTGGAATAGAGGACACATGTTGCAGGTGGATCGGTTCCATGCTTAGGGACAGGGCGGTGTTCACCTCACTCGCGGGAGGGACTCTGCTGGCGGCAGTCGCGGCGGGGTGTCGCCAGGGGAGCGTTCTGTCTCCCTTGCTCTGGTGCCTAGTCGTGGACGGCCTGTTGGGGAGGCTCTCGGGTGGGGGGTATGAGGTACAGGGCTATGCGGAGGACATTGTCATCATAGTCTGAGGAAAGATTACACAGTCAGTGTGGGAGCGCCTGCAGACAGCACCGAAAGTGGTGGGAGGGTGGACGGTTGGTCAAGGGCTCGGGGTGAGCCGCGAGAAAGCAACCGTCATACCGTTTACGAGGAGAAGGAAGTGGGAGAACCAGAGAACTCTCACTCTATACGGGAGGAACATTCCAATGGCCAGGGAGGTAAAATATCTTGGGGTCAAATTGGACTCTAAGCTAACCTGGAATGGTCACGTTAAAAAATACTGGGTAAAGGAAGTCATGACCTTAGCCGTCACTAGACGGCTATATGGAAAAACGTGGGTAGTATGGCCCACTGGCTGTACACAAGGGTGGTCAGACCATCGTTAACATACGCGGCACTAGTCTGGTGGCCTAAGGTGACACAATCCAGTGTCAAACAAAAGCTGGGCAAGATCCAAAAGAAGGCTTGCCTAGGCATCACATGTCTTCAACCCCAACAGCCGCCATGGAGGTGTTGCTGGATCTGCCCCCACTACACTTAGTTATTCTGGGGGAGGCCAGGCTAGGACTATACAGACTAGCCTGCAATGGTAGACTGAAGATCAACCCAGGCTTCAGGGGCCACTGCAAAATTCAGGAGATCGTAAATGAGCCCATTCTTGAAATGAGGTCTGACTTCAGGAGCCCGCGAATCTACAGGAAAAACAACTTTACAGTGGAAATCACCGACTGTGAGGCATGGCGGGAAGAGACGCCGGGTACACCACGGGACGCGCTCGTCTGGTTCACGGACGGATCCGGCGGGGAGCGTGGGACGGGGACAGGTGTTTATTCGGAAGGACCGAGGGTAAGTTATAGTATTTCCCTCGGAGTTCATGCAACGGTCTTTCAGGCCGAAATGTATGCCACCCTGCACTGTGTGCGGGAGAACAAGAGGACGGGCTACACCAACAAGCGGATCCTCATTGCCACAGACAGCCAGGCAGCCCTAAGTGTCCCACGGGTAAATTCCTGGATGCTGAGTGAGTGCCAAGACGAGACGAGCGACCTGGCTGGGCAGAATGAGGCCAGCCTCATCTGGGTGCCGGGTCACTCGGGGGTCAAAGGCAATGAAGAAGCTGACAGTCTCGCGAAGAGTGGGTCAGCAGAACCATTTATGGGACCAGAACCGGCTCTGGGCGTGACAAAGAGCACTGCCAGGGGAGCCATTAAGTCCTGGGTCAGAAACCAACACAATGTGTACGGGGCAGACTGTCCAGGGCTCAGACATGGGAAGTCAATAATTGAGGAACCCAGTTCAAAGAGAGCTGTGGAGCTGGTAAATCTTAGCAGATGACAGCACATAAACATAACAGGTCTCTTGGTGGGACACATGGCCGTCAAGAAACACCTGAATAAAGTGGGGCGGTTCGAGGGGGACCTCGCATGCAGACTCTGCGGCGAGGGGGAGGTATCAGCCCAGCACATCTTGTGCGAGTGTAAAGCTCTGGACCGCAGAAGACAACTGATCTACGGTCAGTCTAGACCAGAGATAGAGCATTATAAAACTTCACCCTACCAATCGCTGTGCAGACTAGTTCAAGGCACAGTGATTTTGGAGTGCGTGGAGTAAAAAGACTAAGTAAACAATAAGTTGCAGTGCTATCGGGGCGGCGGACGAGCTCTGAGGGAGAGAAAAAAACCTTTTCCTGTTGGAATTTTTTATGTTGCAGCAAAACCTGAAGACTGTAATATTTTTTTTAGAACCCGTTGTTAATGAGTTACTGAACTCATATGAAATCGAAACTGAACACGGTGTTTTAGTCAAAATAAAAATCAATGCCATTATTTGTGATGCACCTGCACAGGCATTCATATCTGGTATAAAATCCCGCACACGATACTTCGGTTGTGTACATGTGAAGGTGATTTTGTTGAAAATAGGGTTGTTTTCCCAGAGCTTAACTCTAATTTGAGAAATAATGTGTCTTTTCGTACCAGACAACAGCCTGAGCATCATAAGACTTTATCACTGCTAGAAAAACTTGATGTTGATATGGTAGATCAACTATCTTTAAATTACATGCATCTGGTTTGTTTAGGGGTAATGAAACGTTTACTTCAGATATGGACTAAAGGCAGAATGGATGTTCGTTTGAAATCCGACAGAGTTCCGTTTGTTCCTTTTATATGCAGGAGTAGTTATTTTAAAAACTATTTCACCCAAGAAATTGTATCAACGTTTTTTGTGCTTGGGTGTAGCCCTTAGAATTCTAGTGGACCATAAAACCCATTTAGAACTCAATGATTATGCAAACGAATTGCTAGGGTTTTTGCAAAACAATTTGGGATTATCTATGGTATGGAATTTATTTCTTATAATATCCATAATTTAATTCATCTTAGTAGAGATGTTTAACAATTTGGACCGTTAGATGTATTCAATGCCTTTAAGTTTGAAAATTACATGTATAAATTAAAGAATATGCTTAAGCATGGATCTACTCCATTAGAGCAAGTGTACAATCGGCTGACAGAGGAACTGAAAATCGATAATAATAAGCATGAAAAGGAGACCTACCCTATTGTGCACATGAAAAATGATGCCATTCAGAAAGTTCAGTTCAGTGGCTTTACATTATTAATTAAAGAAAGTGATAACTGTTGCATGGTAGAAGGTGGAGAAATATATATAATTGAGAAAATTCTCACAGATGGAATGCGATTCAACTTTATTTAAAATATTTGAAGTTACTCTATGTGATCTTTCTCAGATTTGTATAATCTCGGTTGATGAAATTGAAAGTAAATGTTTGGTAATTAAATTACCATCCACTGCTGATTCACATGTAATAATGCCTCTCATACAAGATACTAAAAACTAAGTTTTCAAATAATTATAACGCGACTCGTGTTATTTTTGTTTTCAAGTGATCTTTTTTAGCTTTAATATTTCTAAGTTATGATTAAGGATGTTTCAGTTGTTGTTACAAAACAGGGTGAATAGTGAAACAAGTTAACGTGAAATTTTAATACACCTATAAAAACTTCCTTCAATATTATAGTAATAGTTACATTTCATCACCATGGAGAATATATATATTTTTTCTAGTCTAGAATAACAGACCTAGTACGCCATCGCATTGAGACTGGGACCTCTGTACCAATCAAGCAATCACCGCGAAGGGTATCATTGGCAAAAAAGCACGAAGTTGACACCATGCTAAGGGAGATGGAGCAGGCACGAGTTAAAGAGCCATCGCAAAGCTCTTGGGCCTCTCCAGTAGTGGAGGTTTTGTGTAGATTACCGGCAGTTAAACGATGTCACTAAGAAAGACAGCTATCCACTTCCCGGAATTGACGATACACTTGATTCACTGGCAGGTGCAAGATGGTTTTCGACACTGGACTTGAAAAGTGGCTACTGGCAAGTCGAGATTGAGCCCAAAGACAAAGGCAAGACTGCGTTTACCACTGGTAGTGGACTGTGGCAGTTCAACGTCATGCCATTTGGGTTGTGTAATGCTTCAGCCACTTTTGAGCGTCTAATGGTGACAGTTTTAAGAGGTATACACTGGAAAATATGCCTCGTGTACCTAGATGACGTCATTATCTTAGGAAAGTCGTTCGAAGATCACATGAAGAATGTCGAACAAGTGTTTCAGAAACTAAAGGGAGCCAATTTGAAATTAAATCCGAAGAAATCCTGTCTCTTTCAAAAAGCAGTCAAGTACTTAGGCCACATTATCACCCCAGATGGGGTCAAAACCGACCCAGAGAAGACAGACTGTATTTCGAACTGGAAAACTCCAACCAATGTACATCAGCTGCGAAGCTTTCTGGGCCTCTGCACATATTACCGCCGTTTTGTAAAGGGGTTTGCTGACATCGCGAAACCTTTGCATAAACTGACGGAAGAAAAGACACCCTTCATTTGGACCAATGATTGTGAAAAAGCATTCGAGACACTAAAACGGGCTTTCTGTTCATCCCCGATTCTGATATATCCCCAGCCTAGTCACAGGTTTATTGTGGACACGGATGCGAGCAATGTTGGTATTGGAGGTGTTCTTTCGCAGGAACAGGGAGGCCAAGAGAAGGTTGTAGGGTATTTCAGCAAGGCCCTTTCCAACGGAGAAAAGAACTATTGCGTGACGAGGAAATAGCTTCTAGCCATTATCAAGACGTTGGAGCATTTTCACAAATATCTATATGGTCAAGAATTTCTCCTGAGAACCGACCACGCTTCCCTACGCTGGCTTCTTCGATTAAAAATCCCGGGGGGCAGATGCCGAGGTGGTTTGAACGCCTTCAATAGTACAATTTTACCATCGAACACCGCATTGGACGATAGCACGGCAATGCCGACGCCCTATCTAGGACACCTTGCCCACCAAAATGCAAACATTGCACCTCTGCCGAAAACAGAGAAGGATTGAATCTCGAAGTGTGTAGGAGGACAACGGTGCAACCCGTTAACCGATGAGACCCGCAGAGGTTAATGGAGGACCAAAAAGAAGACCCTGATATCCACCCAATTTACAGATGGAAGGAGACTTGCCACGAAAGACCCACTTGGTCAGAAGTTAGTAATAAAAGCGTTGCCACCAAAAGTGACTGGGCCCAGTGGGACTCCATTGGAATCGAAGGTAATATTCTGGTCAGGAATTGGGAGTCAGGGGATGGAACCCGCATATTGAAGCAAATAATCCTTCCGCGGCCACGAGTTAGGGAGGTAATCGAGGAGATCCATGGCGTGGCAGGTGGAGGCCATTTAAGGGTAAAGAAAACTTTGGAAAAGGTCAGAGAACGGTTTTATTGGTTACGATGTAGAGCTGATGTGGAATAATGGTGCAAAACCTGCCAAGCGTGTGCATCCAGTAAGAGGCCTAAATCAAAAACCAGGGGGCAAATAAAGCAGAACATTGTGGGAGTCCCTTTCGAAAGAATGACAATCGACATAGCTGGTCCTTTCCCTAGAACAGACGCAGGAAATCGCTATATGCTTGTAGCCATGGATTATTTTAGCAAGTGGCCAGAAGTGTTTGCGGTCCCGTATCAAGAGGCCACCACCGTCGCAGAAGTATTGGTGAATGAGTTTTTCTGTAGATTTGGCGCACCACTAGAGCTCCATTCCGACCAAGGACGCAACTTCGAGTCGACTATATTCCAAAAGGTTTGTGAGCTTATGGAATTCAGGAAAACGAGAACTACACCCATGCATCCTCAATCTGACGTAATGGTGCAAAGATTAAATGCTACTTTGGAGTCCCACTTAAGAATATTTGTCAATGAACACCAAACGGATTGGGACCGGCGCATTCAACACTTTCTACTGGCATACCGCTCGGCTGTACATGAGACTACCGGACATACACCAGCCAGCGTGGTTTTTGGGCGAAAGTTAAGACTTCCTCCTGATCTCGTATTTGGAAAACCCGCAGATGCTCCACGGTCAACTGATGAATACATAAAAGATTTGGAAAGAAGAATAGAAGCAATCCACTTTGCTGTCAGAATGCATATACGAGTAGAAAGCGACCGCATGAAGACCCGTTATGACGTGCGAGCTAATTCAGCTGGTTTTAAAAAAGGACATCATGTGTGGTTCTACAAATACAATACGACGCAAGGGACGGTCACCGAAACTACAGAAATTATGGGAAGGTCCTTATAAGGTGGTGAAAAGGATCAATGACGTTGTCTATTGAATTCAGAGGAGCCCGAAGAGCAAGATGAAGGTGGTCCATATGCACACTTACGCCATTCCAAGAAATGTCAGAATTCGACCGGGACGATCGAACATAAGAGGGGGGCAGTGTCACATTTGTCTATGAGAATTAAGTTTATGGACTTCGTTGCTTCTATGGTCAGATGTCGGTTATAAAGTGTATTGGTAAGAGCGAACACACTGGAATGATATTTCTAGAAGGGACCAGAAGTGACAGGTGTAGAATAGTGTAGAAGGTCTAGAATCTCTATGGACAGTATAAATAGACGAACGGTGCGCAGAGTAAGATAGTTCAGTATTGATAAGTGTGGTGCAGAGTAAGTGATCATAGAGTATTAAGCGAGTAAACAGTAAGTGTTGTTGTATAAAAAGCGATCATAGAAGGCGGATAGTGGAATATAGTTCTATGGACATTTAGTAACAGAGAATTATTTTAGTTGATACTGGTGTTGGAAAATAGTTGGATATAATACATTTGTAGTTTGAAAAGCTGTGTTTTGTTAGTCAACAAATCCAGAACCCCGTAGAACGTAACAATATTTATAAATATACCCCAAAGAAATACGTCATAAATTTTTTTAAAAGTAACAAATATATTTTATATTGGAAAATCCTAGAGTTTTGACTTAAGCGGATCCTCTACTATTTAATCTACTAACAATTTTTTTTATTTATTAAGTGACATGATTGTTATTGTTTTAATATTTACAAAATGGACAAATATTGTTCTTTCAATTCCTAGTTTGATACACCGTCCGCCCTCTATGATTCCGCTTTTGAAACACTATGGGAATTTGGTTTTGATTTCAGTATATATATATATATATATATATATATATATATATATATATATATATATATATATATATATATATATATATGTATATATATGTATATATATATATATATATATATATATATATATATATATATATATATATATATATATATATATATATATATGAATTTCTGCTATTACCATAAAATATGTATTACTTGACAAAAGATTGATAGTTTGTCTAGATTAATACTTAGAAATTTAAAGCGGAAAATGGATATCGTCGAAAACTTTAATCTCGAAGCCGTTTCCTGTTCCTGTATTAAAATCATAGCAAGCTGTCTGGAAATTAATTTCAACATTCAATGTTCCGGTCTTTCTTGGCCTTAGCTGCATATACTCTGCCAGCCAGTGTCATATGGAAATTATCTTTTCATCTCTTGACAGGTATGTCAAATTTAGAAACCCGCCAAATTCAAATTCTGCACCTTAGTTACATTTTCAAACTTTAAAATTATTAAATCCAGAAATGACATTTGGATAATCTTACTTATTCTAAACACAAACATTTATTTAACTTAAAGCGAAAAACACTATTAAATGTTCAAATCTTGATTGCAAGTCTTTTCAACATCACTGTTGTCTTTTGGAGTTTTAATATTTCACTTATATAATATACAGAGTGTTTTTTCAATACATTTTATTTTAAATCATGTAAGTAAAATCTTTTGACCATAATTCTTTGGTTTCAAATAACTTGTTTTTAAAGTTCAAGCTATATATACACCTTTAGGTATGTAGCTTAATTAATCTCTTTACTAATATTATTCCAAATTATTTAGGTTATAAATTTAAAATTGTCAACAATGATTCAAGTGAATCATTTCTTTTTCAGCTTTCATATGTTATCTACCCAGCACCAAATAACAGTAACAAAGAATATATCTGGTGATAATGTGTTGTTATTTATGTTTTTTAATGTGGCTAATGTGCTATAATATGGATATTGATATTGGCATGGATACAATTCACAAAAGAGTACATACACATTACGTGCAAACTGTATCATTTTTACTGTTTATCTTTTGAGGACTGTGCTTTTTGTATCTCTTTTCATTTATTAACTTTCTAATCTTTGTGTTTTTAGATTGACATGCTGTTGATATGCAGATCATATTTGGATATACCTGTTTAACAAATGATGCAGAACTGTAATACAATATTTCACACCAAACCGCTTTGACTGAGATCAGTATTCTGCACGATACCACCTTCGATACAAACTTACTTTGCTGCCAGGTTTTCTACGGTATTGACATTTAGTGGCAGTGTTAGTGTTTTGACAATTATCGTTCAAAAAAAAATTTTGTATTTTAATTATTGATAAGTGATATTTTAGTTTACCTGCAAGTACTTAGTTTTAAGTTTTTGGTTTCGAGCTTTGCGTGACGTAGCAAATAAATTTAGTTTGATATTGTTAAATATCAATACAATATATATATATATATATATATATATATATATATATATATATATATATATATATATATATATATATATATATATATATATATATATATATATATATATATATATATATATATATATATATATATATATATAGATCTTTCTATCAAATCCGAGCCACTAGTTAAATCGTAATATACTGAGCCACCCATTAAAAATTATTGAATATTTTGTTTAAGGTACATATTTCATTTATAAATTAAAAAGAAGTAAGTTTTTTATTAACATATACACCCAAAATATGCCGTTTTTATAGAAAAATTTATATTTTGTATATAAACACTCTTTTCATACTATCCTGAACCACATAGAAGCTTCTATCCATACCGAGCCAAATATACAACTTTATGGATCTTAATTACCAACCCTGAGCCATGCATTGTTGCCAAAGTGAACCTTCTTTTATTTTATATTTTCAGTGAAAAGAAAAGAGAGAGTTTAATGTGTCTGTTTTTATTTTATTTAATAACCAACTAGTGTAATGGGGTTAAGGAGTCGCGGGCCAAAGGACTCCAGGGGGCAAGCTGAGGAAGTGGAAATAACAACATAAACTCTCGATGAAGCTTTCCCCAAGACCGTCATGCGCGGTAAAAATCCGCATCCTGCACGAGGTGACCCTGCTAATAACTAAACATGACGGATCTAGACAAGGAGGACTAACTAAACTCCCCCAATCTACGGTGTCACGTGACCCGTGCCTATGGATGGATGGCACCAGGGCGATGGTGTCGTGAACGGAACCTCTGGAGTACCAGGCAACCCTCCAGAGTAACCCGCCTTGCACCACACAGGGGGTTCTGATGGTGTGGACAGTATTTCCCCCATTCTCGTGGGAACAACATGAAGATAATAAACACATATAAAACCAAAACCAATGAGGCTCGAGAAGTGGCTCCGGCTACAGACTTGTGCCTTGAGTCTATCCCGGAAATGGAGACGAGCCAGGGGGCGGCAGCGGACTCTGGAGGTCCCACGACCGGCGTAGATACGGGGGATCAGGGGGTAGCTTCGGCCAGAGACCTGTCCCCGACACCCAAGCTGGAGGCTGGGTCCCACCGGAGGGCGGCGAGCTCCGCGGACTCTGGGGGCCCCTCCACCAGTGAGGACTCTACTGTTAGAGTAGAGGGACTGCCCCGGCAGTCCAAGCGTCTTTCCGGGGCGCAAAGAAAGAAGTTCCGGAGGGCGCAAAAAATGGCGGCCGGGACGTGGACGGTCGAGAAACCTGTAAAGGCGCAAGAGGGGAGTGCGGGTCAGAAGAGGACGCGCTCGACGCCCACTACAGACAGACGTCCCAAAAGGGCCAGGGTACCTGTAAAGGCGCAAGAGGAGAGTGCGGGTCAGAAGACGCCGCGCTCTGGCTCTAGCACGCCTACTACAGACAGACCTCCCAAAGGAACCAAGGCCGGAACACCGGCGCAGACTGGCTCTTATAGGGAGGCTGCGGAGGGCCTCGGGATGGCGGTGATTGACAGACGCCATCCTGAGGTCACGCTAGACCAGGGGAAGACGGACCTGATCCAGGCTGCGGTGGTAGCTGCGGTGGACTCTCTTCAGGAAGGGGAGAGCCCGCCTCAGTTCCACCGGACGCGCCTGACGGGGGGCATCCTCTGGATAACCTGTGCCGGCCCGCAGTCGCGGGACTGGCTGCGGAAAACCATCGGGGGCCTCGGTTAGATTTTGGAGGGGGCGGACTTGACAGCCGTCGAGCCCAAGGAACTCCCAAAGAGACGCAAGGTCCTCGTACGGATCCCTGACACCGTCCCGCAGGAGACGGGGAACAGCAGACTTAAGATCCAGAACCCTGAACTGGGGACGCAACACTGGTCGGTTCTAAGCAGTAAGGCAGAGGAGAAAGGACATACGCTCGCCTTCTCGATCGACCAGACATCTTACAGAGCCCTTGAAGGAATCTCCTTCAAGGCATTCTGGGGCATGGGAAGGGTTAGCTTCCGCCCACTGGGGAAGCAACTAAGGGTTAATGGGACTTAGGTTCCTTCAGGTCAACCTCCAACACAGTAGGGCAGCCACGGCCGGACTACTAATGGCTCTGAGGAACACGGATGTGGCCCTCATCCAGCAACCGTACTCCTATAAAGGAGAGATCAAGGGACTCGGCGGAGCTACTGGAAAGCTCATCTACAGCAGATCCAGCGAGAACCCGAGGGCCTGCATTTTTGTCAGGGAAGGGATAGAGTTTCTCCCTCTAATGAATTTCGGTTCCAGGGACCTGGCAACGATCAAAATCCGATGTGGAGGAGCGATGGGCTGAGGGACATTACTGTCGCGTCAGCCTATCTGCCAGGGGACAGCACGTACCCTCCTCCACCCAACGAATTGGAGCAGCTGATGGTGGGTAGCAGAGCAGGTGGATGGCAGACCATCATCGGCATGGATGCGAATGCGCACCATGAGTTGTGGGGTAGCTCGGACACAAACTCTAGGGGTGAGGCACTTTTACAATTCCTTATGAAATTTAATTTAGACATATTGAATAAAGGTAATAAACCGACCTTCGTCACAACACGGCGTGAGAAAGTTTTAGATCTAACAGTTTCCACCCAGTTTCTGGGTGACTTTGTTAAAAGCTGGGCTGTGTCTGGGGAAGTGAGTAGCTCAGACCACAGATACATCCGGTTTGAAATCGCCAAAGTCGAAAGAGAAACGGTATGGTACCGGGACCCCCGCAAGGCGGACTGGAAAGCCTACAGGGCAGACCTAGCTGTGGAACTGCGGGGGGTTAAGAGTACCATAAAAAAATTCAATAGACCTCGAGATTGCAGCAGTCCAATTGCGAGAAGTAGGTATAGATGGTATGTTCTGGAGCCACCACCCGCCACCGCCACCGGGCGGAGTGGCGGAACTGACCGGACCCGACCGCCCTCGAGCTAACCCGAGCACAGGGTGGCGGAACTGACCGGACCCGACCACCCCCGAGCTAACCCGAGCACAAGGTGGCGGAGCCACTAACCAGACCCGAATATCTCCACCACCTGACTTCGTATTTAACCCGAACAAGTAGCGAACTAACCTGAGATGACGTAATCAAATTCAAAAGCCAGCTAACCTGTATTAGGCAAACGAGGAACCGCCATTTAAACATGGCGGCTAGCGCATGCATACAAGCAATTTTTTATTTGTTGGTTAAAGTCCTACGTGTTTGGTGTCATATCACTCGTCTAGGTAAGCAGAATCCAAATTTAACATATGTACATGTGTACAATAAAAAATTTATATTCTTAAGTCTTATTGGAATCGGTTTGATTTAAAGAATCTGTTGAAAGTAGAGCTGGCAACAAGGTATACATCTAGTGGTAGCCGCGATATCGCTTCCAACTATGGCTATATTTAGCACTTCCCGAAATTAACCTTGTTAGCCAACATATTTTCCTCGCAGCTGTTGAAATAACCTTGTGAGCAGTTCATATTTCCTGTTTGTGGTTTTATTTCCGTTGAATGACCTTAAAGTCATATGAAATAGATTAAACTCCAGAAGTTTTTGTATAAAAGGTTGAGAATTTCAAACAAATATTTATTTGTTAACTATGGCGTATAACTGCGAGCAGTGGTATGGACGTAAAAATAGAATAAGCGATGAAGTGTGTGAATTAAAACAGTTGGTGTTGGAAATACAAAACGAGGCTTTTACAGATGAACGTGACTCTGAAGGTGAAGACTATGAGAGTGGCCATATAGTTGAATTATGTGATATAAATTTAGCTGGATACTGCTCCACACAGTTCTTCGCTCTAGCGCTCATTCGATACCGTCCAGGTACGCATTTAAGCAAACCATTTTTCAAATATTTACCTGGAGAAGCTCAAGATCAATATAAAAGTTATTATGATGTAGAAACCATTAGAAATATTTAGTTTACACAGAAAGCTGTGATATAAAGAACATGGAATGTTGTGCGAAATATTATAAGGTGTTTAGTGATTGCAAAAGATTTTTAAAGTTTAACAGTAAACCAACCAGAAGAATACAACCAATTAAAGTGGAGAGGGAAAACCTATTTAACATCAGAGTTTACGATAGCAAGTTTAGTTTAAAATTTCTAGCTATGAAAGCTGCTTGGAATTGTTGTGCCGAAACAATGTGTGACGAAAACGATGGTCCTGATTTCCGTGAACATCATAGGAAAAAGTTATTGTTTAACAAATATCAAGATGATACTAGGATGCTGATGGAAACAACTTTCAACATCAGAAGATCTGTGAAATTAGTGACTGGTGTTAGTGCAAGAAATGAGTTCACAATACTTGTGAAATTTGTTAACCCTTTGGCTCTAGATGAAGAAAATCAATATCTAGCATTGGAAGAGTGGCAGTTTTACGATTTTATGGATAACATACGTACATTATCTACAAAGTGGTTTAAAGATAATGAAGAAACTCATGCTGTAACTCAGACGAGCTACTGTCGAATCTCTCCTGCAACTATGCTAAGTGAAAAAGTTTTATGTGTTAATAATTGTTTTACACATATGGTTATGTATCTAAATGAAGATACTGTAGAAAAGCTGGTGGAGCATGAGGAAATCATTAAGGAAAGATTTGAGTATGTAAGAGAAACACAGTTTGCTTGGATATATGACTGTTTTCTTCGCGACATCGTTCAAACATTAACAGAGCTGGGTAATTCAGATGTGAGTGCCGCGCAAACCATCCGAGTGATAAAAACCCTACTCAACAACATGTCTCCAACATTCAAGTATTACATGTCAGAGTGTTTGCATTACGCTCAAGAACAAGTGTTAACCGACATCAATAAACTCATCAATGGCACCACCTCTTAAAGCAAGCTTCGTCATCCTGACAGCATTGTGTCAAAATGTGTTTTACGTCTACAAACCACCAAATGTGAAAGAAGTGCGAATCTGTTTCGATGACTGCACCAAATGGTCTGGACTACCAAGAACATATCTACACAACGATGAAGTGATTGAAGTTTCAACATACAACATGTCCAATATTAAGACTGATATAGTACATTATAAACTTATGTTTTTGTTTGATCATGGCACCCGAGGTGAGACAGCTGACTGGAGAACTCTTGTGTTAAATGATTCTTACCTGTTCACTTCAAATTATATTTCTATGTTTATATCAACTGGTTTTCTTATGTGTCTTGTCATATTTATGCTCATGTATTTTGGTTTTAAATATTACACTGTACTTAAAGATATTTATCGTAAACATATTTGTTAATAAAAATATATAAACTGAAGATGTCCGTGTTTTATTCATTAGTTAAGCACCTATAGTTAAGATGAGATACTGTGAATCGTGCTCGTTACAAGTGAAAAAGAGTGCTTTCTCTGGACATTTACATAGTGAAATTCACAAATCTAAAGTGTGTGAACCGTGGGAAGTTGAACAAGTTTATATGTTAACTCAAGCTTTTAAAAACAGAATGGCTACCTATCGTATTAGTATGGATGGTAGTGATATACGACTTGCCATGGAAAGTGTGAAGCATAAATTGTTTCATTTGATGGAGGCTGCTTTAGCCAAACACGATACAGTTAAAATGAATCTAGAATTGTTTGGTTTGTATGTGCTCCAAAGTCGAAATAAAAAAGAAATGAAGTCATTTAATACTAAAAATAAAAATATCACAGTGGCAACTAACTTTGAAAATATATATTAAGAATTTACTGAGGAGATTTACACAAAAGCTTTAGAGTTTGCTGAAGGCGATAGCGGATGGATGTTGGAAAGACTAATGTGGTTGGAAATTAATATTAATAAATGTATTTTAAAGTAGTTTAAAATAAAAACAGATATATTTTACAACGTTTGTTTTATTATGGCATTAAGCTTACAATATAAGTAAATAATGATATACAGTTATTTATGCTACAGATACATTTTCTATTATATCCTAAAGTATGATCCATACACAAAGGAGTATCAGGCACTAACTTTGGACAACGTTCACAGGTTTCCAGGTTGATAACATCCACTTGATAACCACAAGTTGATAGTAAATGTAACAAAAACCTTTGCTTGTTTTCACCTTTAACATAAATTCTGTCAACACGTTGGGCTATAATATGTTTTGCTATTATGTTTGGTAATTCTTCTAAATTAATATCACCACAATTATAGTCAAGGCAATGGTGTTGTGTTTGTAGAAACTTCACTTGCTTGATTATGTCTGCAGACAGTAAACGTAATGGTGTATGCGGTTTAAAAACACAATGCACTGTTTGGAAACCATTATAAATCACAAACTCTTTAGGTGTAAATTCAGGCAGACAAAAACCCTGAGTATCAACGACCACGAACCTCATCGTGAAAGTGATTGCAGCATCCTTACAGCTACATTATATAGCGTACGATGTTGGAGAGTGGGGCATACTCGATGACGCAATCATGTATAATTACACAAAAACATTTTGTGTGAGTGGGAAAGTTGGTAGTACTTTCCATTTCCAATTTGATATCCACAGTAGAAGGTTTTATAGAGTCGCTATACTTGGAGCAATCAAATACAAACATGGGATATTTTAGGAAAGACTTGTAATCCAAGGTAGGCTGTGGTTCTCTACCAACATACGAACGTTGAAATTCAATCATGTTTCTATATGCCTCGACGTAATTTGCTTGGTTAAAGTTCAGGTTCATACCCTCTGTGGGGATTTGTTTCGAATTTAAGTGAAGTCTTATATCTCGAATACCCACATGATCAAACTCGTTGATGTCTTTTCTAACGTTACTGTATCGATCTGTTTGGAATATCACAATAACAAATCTAGGTCGTTCAGTGTTTGAGGATGTCTTAATAGACCACAAGTCTTTCGTTGAATTACTTAGATTTGGTAATTCATACATCTCCCATTTTCTGTATGGTATAAGGATTTTCTTATCTAGAGCAATCGACTTTAATAATTGCTGCTGTATAACTTCACTGGGGTGGATATGTTTCACCTGCAGAGCCATATACTCAATGTTAAACTTTAATGCCTTATCTGCATCTGCGGCACCAATCAAAATAAAGCAATTTCTATCATTCTGAGCTCTAGTGAGACGTAGAAGCAATTTACTGAAAAGCACTCTTTTATAGTCTTTGAAAATATTACATAAGTAGCTAAGAGGTATGCAGTAGCAAAAACGTTCATTTTTTAACATCACATTGTTTTCGGTTGGATGCCATCCCGCCGGAATCAGAGCTCTTGCTTCATCACTGTTTGCTTCCAAAAGTGTTCTAATTGATGTAACTATACCAGGATTTCTCACATGTTCAATAATCTGATTACACATTTCAACCGCAATAGAGGAAAACAAATGAGCTGCTGCATTAGACGTTACTTCTACAGTTCCAATCGTACCACTCGTCTCAATACTACCATTTATCAGTAGAACAGATGAAGACCAATCGTAAAAAATATCTTGTTGGTTGATTGCAAACTCACAGGTATCATTATGGTCAAACGATCTGGTTTGAGGAGCGTATGTGTGTATTTCTTCCCCTCTGATTGACTCGTCGTGCACAGGGTCTGCGAATATATGTAGTTTGCTTAACATCGTAACCCAATGACTGTAGAAACTGTATGTTCTCCCAAGATAGAACCGCCTTCGACTCAGGTAGCGAAGATACTGAAGCTGGAGCGGTTTGATTACTACTATTTATAATCAGCATAATATGTTGGTGTCTCTTTCAACTCCAATATCACAATGATCTCCTCACCTTGAAAGTTCACAGGTACTGAATTCTGATCGATAATGTTTAAATTTATATGCGAAATGATACGTGTGGTAAGAGGCATAAAAACCTTACTATATGGTTTTATATCAATCGCATAACCAGGGTCTACCATAGGAGCAAACTCATATACTGTATGTGTAGGTTTTCCATCGTGGTAAGAACCATCTACTATGTTGCATTCCAAACGAATCGTCTTAACTCGTACAATTTCTACGGGTAAATTGGAAACGTAAAGTTTACCTGCAGCAAGACGTTGTTTAGAAAATCCCAATATTGGTGCTATTGAAGCATCGGTAGAAAAGTCTATATCATACTGACATGTAATCTCACATTTCAAAGTGTTGTTGTTGGCTTTTAGCGAAAACAGTTTTACCACATCGAGTTGTGTTCTACTGCAGGGTCCAGATGTTTATCTTTAATATAACGTCGTAACAACTCATTCTGAATGTATTTCTCGATATCACTGATTTCATATGAACCATCAGGAATACTTATTTCTTGTCGAATCTTTCTACCACTCACAGCAGAAAAATAATGAAACTTATTACACCCACGTTCTATGTTTGGTATAGTGTTATATGTATGAAAGTTTGCAAGCGCGAGCGAATACTCAAAGTGTGGTTTTAATACTAACGGTGGAAATATTTCCATCGATAAAGAGGACGTAGAACCCTTCAAAGCAAACGTACGCGCCATGACTGAAACACAGATACTACTGTTTAAGTCTTTTATTTAAAAATTTTAAACATAAGTGACCACAATTATAAGTATTATACTTTTGATATACATCATGATTATACAATATAGTACAGTTTTTAAGATAATACAACAGTTCAATTGGTGGCTTCAAGTTTCCATATGAGTCAAAGTACACGGCTGTGTCACCACGTTTCTTAACTGCAACCCAATGACTACCTGGCTCTTTGTTTGTTTGCAAATTCATGATAAATGATTCATTCTTGCGTGATCCATTCGATGGTAAATTATCTCGCATGTATACACCTCTAAAATATGGAATTTTCATTTTACCAGCAAATTTCACAAGATCTATATTTGTTAGAGGTCTTGCTGGTAAACACTTTACACGTTTCTTGGTTTATGTAAATACAAACCGAAACCGCTTCGCTGTTTCTTCATATACAAGCCACTACCTCGTTGACCAACAGCAATAGCCTCCATCGTTTGGTTATGGCGTTTTGCTTCTTCCAATTTTTGTTTGGCTGATTTAGCATCGTTAACTGCTTTAGCAATGCCTGCAGCACCACCACCTAGAGCTCCTAGCGCTGATAGACCACCAAAAATTAAAGGGAGTAGTGGAAGGAAACCTCCACTTTTCGGTACTGGAATAACTCTGGCTGTCTTGACTTTCTTACGGCCACCAGCATTTTTAATTACTTTTCTCGCTACATGTAGTAAATTTTTTACAGATGGAACTTCCGCACCCACAGCTATAGCACCTTTCATTAAATTTATTATGTTTTTAAATGGTATTTTACCGCCACATTTTACTTTTTTACTGCTACGTTTACGTTTGGTGGTTGTCTTTGGGGTTAAACCCATACCAAGCTTTCTTTTAACTTTCATAGTGTTTGTAACACCCCAAGCAGCTAACTTTTCACCAAAACTTGCCTCCTTCGACTTTACTCTCTCCCAAGCTCGGTTCTCCAACACCTCGTCAGCTCGATGTCTATCACTTAACTGTTTTGATTGAGAGTATGCGATATCGTGATCTCGACAAGCACGATCTAGGGGATTGATACCTTGATCACCTCTTGCTAAACGTGCTTTAAGTTTAGTACCTGGGCCACAAAACTGATAACCAGGAACGTGCAGCTCAACAGGTAATTTGTTGATGGCTGTGTTAACAAGACCTTCACCTTGACACACCAACATTTATACTGCTAATGAGGTATGATAAATCTGAGTATTTATATAGATGGTTACACTCGTAAAAAGTTTTAGTTTAGTTAACGATGCGTATTGTTAAACACGCAAAAGCTACCCTACCAGTCACAAACATAGATGATGTTGTTACCATTCCATCACCTAAACAGCAAAGACATGGCCTTCTTTTACCAAACACAGTTAGATGTTTGATATGTGGTCCAAGTGGATGCGGTAAAACAAATGTTATGTTAAGTTTGTTGTTTGAACCCAACGGTTTAAAATTTCAAAACGTATACGTATACTCAAAGTCTTTATATCAACCTAAATACAGTCTGTTAAAGGAGGTGTTGGATGCTACAAAAGGTGTTGGATACTATCCATATAACGAAAACGAAGAGATATTAGATCCTGCAGATGCAAAGAGTAATTCAATTTTTATATTTGATGATGTAGCCTGTGATAAGCAGGATAAAATAAAATCGTATTTTTGTATGGGTAGACATAAAAATATTGATAGTTTCTACTTATGTCAGACATATAGCAAAGTTCCGAAGCAATTGGTGCGTGATAATGCTAACATTATAGTTTTATTTAAACAAGATGAAACTAATCTTAAACATGTGTTTGATGATCATGTAACTACCGATATGAGTTTTGAAAAGTTCAAACTTCTTTGTGGTGAATGCTGGCAAAACAAACATGATATGGTGGTTGTCGTTAAAGATTCTGATTTAACACAAGGAAGATACCGCAAAGGGTTTGATCACTTTATATATCTCAGTTGACTGGAAAACGTTAGTATTAAGTTGTTCGACATAGAGTAAACATGTCGAAAAAATCTAAAGCTATCCGTGATCGTAAAATAGTAGCACCACCAAATATACAACGTAAAATAGCTGATCTATCAAAGATAATTCGAAAGAAATATTTAGCTTTGAAGCTTGGTAAAACAGAGACAGATGACACATTACAACGTTTATATAAACCCATCTTAAAACCTTTGAGTGATATATCGAAAAACACGGCATTGGCTACTGTTCAACACCAGCCGACTAAAACCACCACATCATTAGCTACTACTCAAACAACTCAACAGAAACCTGCTACATTATTGGCTACTACTCAAACAACTCAACAGAAACCGACTAAAACTGAAGTTGATGTCAAACCAACAGCAGCAAAGGAGGAAATTCCATTCCTTAGTGATGATGAAACGTTTGAATTGGAGGCGGAGGCACCAGAACCTGAATTATGGGCGACTAAAGCTTATAGAAAATTAGATGCTGCTGCAAATACACCAAAAGCAGTGTACGAACGAATGTTAAGTTCCTATCCAATAGTTGTTAGATATTATGTTGATAAATATTTTACAGATAATCATTCCTGTGATCAAACATATGGTGTTACTTATGATAAAGCTACCAACACTTGGATGCTTGGAAACAAACCTATTAAATTTGTTGTTACTAACGTAGATTTTAAAAATAGAGAAACCTTTCAAATTGTGGTTGGTGACAGAAGATATTACGGTACTAATCATCTGTTGGAATTGATATTTTTGAGAAAACCTGGTATGAGTGCTTTGAACAATCGGGAAGCTTTACGTGACTACGCAGACATTATGACAACTACTAGTCTTCACAGAAAAGAGAACAATCCTAAAGAAGACGTTCTACGAAACACCTCTACCAAATATCAACATGTAATAAAACCAATTTTAGAAAAACAAGAAGGTGCTAGAGCGCGATCGTCCTCGGTAACTTTAGGCCGTGGTATGTCATACATGCTACATACAAAAAAACAGAAAGAGTATGTACCCTGGGATGATATAAACGAGTTGGTTGATAGACTTAGGCTTTTAGTAGCTTCTCAAGCAGCTGGTAATAACGCACACAAAAACGAAATTCAATCGATTATTGAAGAACTGAAGGAAGTGGGTGTTATATAAACAGATTTGTGTGTTTTTAACCATTTTCAAAATGCCGATCGATAAATTCGGACGTTCTGCAAAGAATTTAAAGCATCTAAACAGAATTATTCACAGAGAAACATTTCCGAAAACTACAAGTGGTGATTTTGATGTGCAAAATCATAAGTTGTGTAACGTGGGCGACGCTGTTGAACCTACAGATGGTGTAAGTAAAAAATTTGTTGATGTATGGATAGACGACTATCAGAAAACTAAAGTTGACTATCAGAAAACTAAAGCTGATTATAAGGTGAGCAAAGATGCTGTAGCACTTCAAATTGCTATACTGCTTGATGCTGTACATAAACCGGAGTTGGAAGCTTTAAAAAAAGATTTTGAACATAAATTTAAAAAATATGATGATTTTAAACGTGAAGTCTATAACTCATTTCCACTTAAGACTGGTGTTGATCAACTACAAAAGCTGGAAGAGCAATTAATGAAAAAGGCGGAGGCGGAGGCACCAGAACCTGAATTATGGGCGACTAAAGCTTATAGAAAATTAGATGCTGCTGCAAATACACCAAAAGCAGTGTACGAACGAATGTTAAGTTCCTATCCAATAGTTGTTAGATATTATGTTGATAAATATTTTACAGATAATCATTCCTGTGATCAAACATATGGTGTTACTTATGATAAAGCTACCAACACTTGGATGCTTGGAAACAAACCTATTAAATTTGTTGTTACTAACGTAGATTTTAAAAATAGAGAAACCTTTCAAATTGTGGTTGGTGACAGAAGATATTACGGTACTAATCATCTGTTGGAATTGATATTTTTGAGAAAACCTGGTATGAGTGCTTTGAACAATCGGGAAGCTTTACGTGACTACGCAGACATTATGACAACTACTAGTCTTCACAGAAAAGAGAACAATCCTAAAGAAGACGTTCTACGAAACACCTCTACCAAATATCAACATGTAATAAAACCAATTTTAGAAAAACAAGAAGGTGCTAGAGCGCGATCGTCCTCGGTAACTTTAGGCCGTGGTATGTCATACATGCTACATACAAAAAAACAGAAAGAGTATGTATACTGGGATGATATAAACGAGTTGGTTGATAGACTTAGGCTTTTAGTAGCTTCTCAAGCAGCTGGTAATAACGCACACAACAACGAAATTCAATCGATTATTGAAGAACTGAAGGAAGTGGGTGTTATATAAACAGATTTGTGTGTTTTTAACCATTTTCAAAATGCCGATCGATAAATTCGGACGTTCTGCAAAGAATTTAAAGCATCTAAACAGAATTATTCACAGAGAAACATTTCCGAAAACTACAAGTGGTGATTTTGATGTGCAAAATCATAAGTTGTGTAACGTGGGCGACGCTGTTGAACCTACAGATGATGTAAGTAAAAAATTTGTTGATGTATGGATAGACGACTATCAGAAAACTAAAGTTGACTATCAGAAAACTAAAGCTGATTATAAGGTGAGCAAAGATGCTGTAGCACTTCAAATTGCTATACTGCTTGATGCTGTACATAAACCGGAGTTGGAAGCTTTAAAAAAAGATTTTGAACATAAATTTAAAAAATATGATGATTTTAAACGTGAAGTCTATAACTCATTTCCACTTAAGACTGGTGTTGATCAACTACAAAAGCTGGAAGAGCAATTAATGAAAAATTATATGGATCTTAAACACGAAGCCTACAGCTCGTTTCCGCTTAAAACTAGCACTGATGAAACATTAATTAGTCTTGAAGAGGATATCAAGGAGTACATACATCAAACAGTGTTTCCTCTTCATAAAACGTTTACTGCTATGGCTGATACCGCTATATCTAAACTTCAAAAAGATTATATAGATCTAGCAGTTTCAAAACTTGAAGCTGACTTGAAAAATACGTTTGCTACTAAAGACGATTTAAATCAAGCAGTGATTACGATTGAAAATAAACTTAAAAAAATGTTTGTGACTAAGGAGTATATCGATGGTGCTATCGAAGGGATAAATAGAAATCTAGTTCAGGAAGCAGTGGCAGCAGTTTGGGTTATGGTGGATAAACGGATATCAAAAATGGAGTTTAGTTGGAATCAAATAAAATAAGTTCAGTGTAAAAATGTCTATCGATAAGTTCGGACGTTCTGCAAAGGCTCCCAGCTTCTTAAACAAAATTGTGCACAGAGAAACATTTCCGAAAACTGTAAATGGTGATTTTGATGTGCAAAACCATAAATTATGTAACGTAGGTGATCCTATCGAGCCTGCTGATGGTGTGAATAGAAAATTTGTCGATGTGTGGGCAGATGAGTATAAGAAGAATAAAGATGAAGTATCACAGAGTCTTATCGCTATAACCCTTGAAGCTGTGCATAAATCAGAACTAGCTGCTCTTAAAAGCGAGTTTGAAAACAAATTGAAAAATTTAGACAAGACGATAGCTGCTCAAGTTTTAAAAGATATTGATGTGTTAAAGAATAACAAGTTGAAAAAGAAGCTGGGTGAGATAGATAGCAAACTAAAAGATTTACATGATAAGTGGATACTTTTAAATCCAACATCACCATGAGACGCAAAACAGTTGAACCATCTGATACCAAAAAACAAATTATTGATGAGTTATATAAACCGGCAAGAATCAATTTTAAACGTAGACGTACAATAATCAAAGGTTTAAATGATTTGTGGCAGATTGATTTAGCAGAATTTACAGACTACTACAAAGAAAACTCTGGTTACAAGTATATTTAAGTGGTTATTAATTGTTTTTCAAAGTATGTGTGGACTCGCCCTCTTAAATCTAAAACTGCTGAAGAGGTGACTAAAGCTATGGCTGATATTTTATCTACTAGTACAGCGCCCTCTAACATCCAGTCTGATCTTGGGTTAGAATTCTATAACGCTAAATTTAACGCCTTAATGAAAAAATACAACATTAATCACTACAGCACTTATAGCGTGAAGAAGGCTGCAATAGTGGAAAGAGTCATACGTACCTTAAAAGAGAAGATATATAAAAATTTCAACTTGATTGGCTCCTACAAGTGGGTCAATACACTACCTGATGTCACTGCTACTTACAACGCTACTGTTCATCAAACAACTGGTGTAAAACCTCAAGATGTTAACAAGAAAAATGAAGAAGCTATTCTGAAACAAGTTTACTCGAATCTGAAAGTGTTTAACAAAAATAAATTTAAAGTGGGTGATGTTGTACGTCTAAGTAAAGCTAAAACATTATTTGAGAAAGGTTATACACCGCGTTGGTCAACGGAGCTGTTTAAAATCACTAAAGTTCACTGCACTAATCCAACCACCTATTTAATAGAAGACATGCAAGGCAAACCAATCAGTGGTTGATTTTATGAAGAGGAGCTACAAAAGACTGCAACCCCTGATTATTATTTAGTTGAAAGAGTGATCAGAAAGAAAGGCGCCAAGTCGTATGTGAAATGGCTTGGTTTTGATAAATCTCATAACTCATGGATAACTAGCAAAGATATAAAATAATTTGTATTACAATACTTTATAATAAAACAAACGTTGTAAAATATATGCTTTTATTAAAATAAACATTGTAAAATATATGTTTTTTATTTCAACAACCTACTCAACACAAAGCTAAACGTAAAGTTTTCTTTATTAACAAATTTGTGACAAGTCACCTAAAGATAAACAGTATTAAAATTGATTTTCAATTTCTACAATCACTTTAGACGTTATAACACGTCTTTAAACTAAATATTTTCACAAGGAAATCTTGAAAGAGTATAGAAACTAATATTAGGAACGTTTGACTAGATAAATAACAAAATACATAAATAAGTAAATAAATACATAAATAAGTATATAAATAACTATGTATATAAATAAATAACTAAGCCTAACCTAAATGAACTGCGTGAAATGAGCTGCCTTATGAAGACGAATTGGATTTTCCAGGTATTGGCGAGTTGGATAAATATTTTAGATCGTGAAAAGTAGTCCGCGTTACTTTTTCACGATCTGTTTATGACCCCAAGCTAACGTTTTATATGAATCTGGTAGAAGGTACCGTTTATCATCAAAATGTGATAATGCTACCTTATTAACCATTTGTGTGAACACATCATGCAGTCTCGTTCGGAAAACATTCATACTTTTAAAAACTCGTCCATCCTGTACTACCACGCATCCATCATCATTCATTTTTGTTTCACCCATGCTATCCACAACATTCCTATAATCCTCAGCACTCAAATCCCTTTTCGTTACACATTCTTGCACTCCTTTCGCTTTCTTTGTTAAAATACCCTCCCCATCAATCATATATGATTTTGCACCCGTCCCAACCATTTCGTATAAAATTTTGCCCTTATACTCGTCTTTCATTCGTCCTAACACACTCTCGCTCACCGGTATACCGTGTGGATTATCAGCTGAGTAGTTTGATGTATCGTATTTGTCAATGTCTTGTTTCATGTCGTCATAAAAGTTGTCTGTCTCTACTAAAATAATCAACGAGTCCGTATCGGTGTACAGTAAAGTCACTTTGTCACCATACTTTGTCTTTAAGTAGTCGTACAGAAACCCATATATGATGGTTTTTGATACATCTAACATCGAAAAACCAACATATATAGGTCTGTCATACGTCACGTGAGTTCTGTTCATTTGTATAGCGACAAAGTCGTCCGTGAAAATTGAATGATTTTTAAAGTGTGGTTTGTTAATGTATGCCGCCGCACCCGGTTTACGGCCGATATTATCCCAGTGCGTCACCAGTTTCACGTCCACCCTCTTGTCCAAATTTTCCATGGTCTTACCGAATACCGCGTTGTTCATTAATTTAAAGAAATCGCGCTCAAATTCATTTTTAGATAAATTTCGTAAGTTTATGTTTTTATCGATATAAATTTTCAGCCATGGAGATTGCCTAAATGTTATAACGCGGTGTATTTTCTTTAAAACCAGTCCGTGGCCTAAACACTGCTTTAAATTCCTATAATGAATAATATATTTAGTTTTATCGTTTAAATTTGGAATAAGTTTCGATAGTTTCGCGTTTGGGGGTACGAATGATTCAGGACAAAAGGGTAATTCATTGTGTAAGTCATGTAGACTTTCCGGATATTCTAAATCGACTTCCAAAACATAACCAAATTCGTCGTTATCCCCCAAAGTTTGAATTTCTAAATTTTGAATTTCGGTTTCGGAAAGCCAACGAAAGCTTCCGATTGCTAATGGCTCGCTTTGACTTTTTCCGTACAAATTTGTAGCATCTGTATAGATAAGCCATGTTTTCGGCTTTGTAGCGTCATAATTAGGAGTATGTTCGTTGTTAGCTACTGCCCGTCTGACACTGCATTGACTGACACCACCCCGTATACCTTTTTTGAAAAAGTGATGCATCTCGATGTCTGTTAGCAGTTCCAGCTCCACCCCAGTAGCTTTTAGGGCAGCATTCCAAGCAAGAGATGGAGCTGTGACATGCTGACAAGGATCGAGATTGTACACCTCAAAACAAACATTCCTAAAATTCTCAAACACATCAGCTAAAAGCAACACATCTGATTTTAAATATAGATCTGAATAACCCCCTAAAGTTCTACACTCAAACGTCTGCCACACCTTACACGCACGCTCATAGTCAGACTGCATGATGTGTTCACCTCTTAGATTATCATAAAATCCCGACTGTGATGGAAGCTTAGTCTCATTTAATTTATCAAAGGAGTCTACATACGAATATGGAAATACACCCTTCTGTCGAATTAAATTAAACTTGTTTACATCTGCGAAATATTTTTTGACTTCCCTACACTGACTGTCTTCTAAATTTTTTGCTAATTTTTCTAAACTTTTAGCCATAAACCTAAACGAATCCAAAAATCTAAGTTTAATGTGGGTTTTTTTCGTTGTCCCATCTTCCGACTCCTCTTGATTAACCAAAACATGTTTACTAAAAGTGATGTACCGCTCTTTGTTTTGAGCGATGACATCTAATTTTGACTCGTACTCTGCCAACTCTTTGATGAAGAGATGCGCATCGTACCCTGAGAGATTATGAAACAATACCGGAATGAATTTAGGAACTTGATAATTTAGATTGCAGATAGAGTGAGCCGGACCGCGATAATTATTGAATTCGAGCAAATGGTCGTGGTCACGAACCTTCGCCTCATCGGGGCCGAAAGATCTTTCACAAATGTGACATAAATTAAAATTTTGAAATTCGCGCTCTTGTTCATCGGTTAAAGGTGTTATTGGCCAAACTTTGCTTATAGGGTTTTGATAAATCTCTCCAACATCATTTTCTAAGCGCTCTACAAAAACGCTCGCGGCATCCTGACCACGGTAAGTGACAAATTTTGATAGCGAGTCGTCAAAAGAACATTTAATGTAGTACGCGAACGAATACGGTATGTGTTTGTGAGTCTTTTGTGTGAATGACTCGCAACAATTTTGAGGATGTTCAGTTTCTAAAGGGGATAAAAGACTCTCAAAATCAGCATACACAACGAAAGGAACACGCATTTTCTTTTCAAAATCGACAAATCTAAGTAAATTCTCGGGTGTGTATTTACCATATTTATCTTTCCGCATTTCTGTTGTTGGTAAATTTACTCTAACATGATTACAATCAAATTTCTGATGTTCAACTAATTTTGCTTCTGTTCCAAAAAAGACTAAACAACCATCACAAAGGAATTTTTTATTACAATGTTTAGATATTTGACTTCTCACAAGACGAGACATATCTTTAATTAAACAATAATGAGTGTTGCTTTCAATTTCATCTGTTAACAGTAATAAGTTAATATGTCTGGTCTTGCGAGAAGTAGTAAAATATAGAGGACCACAAATTTCATAATTAAATTTACCATTGTTAAAATCTTTATCCAACCCGTAAACATTGATAGAAATATTGTTTTGTTGTTCAAACTGGGTAATTTGATTTAAAGAAACGGGAAATTCAATACCTGTAAAATCCAATTCGTTCTCATATGGCAAATAATGAGATAAGCGTTCTGGGCTATATGCCGCTGGGTGTAGCTCAGCAAGGATGGACCACTTAAAGCACTGATTGTCTTCATTTTGGATATTTACACAAGCCTTTTTATCCATAATGCACTTTGGTAGACCCATGTATGAATTTCCTGCTAGTGGAGAAAATTTGGCAACACTCACTTCCAACCAAAGCCATTTTTGGAGCACCCAACCTGAAAATCGAAGGATAGTATAAGTATATGCATACGACCTTTTTAATAGGACACCTATGTAAAATGTTTCAATTTATATGTATACATTCCGGTAGAGTCAAAAGCTTTTAAATACATTCTTGTTAAAATATTTAACTTACCACTTTCATGGTGCTGGAACTCTATAGCTTTGGTCTTCACGATGTCCTCCAAACTCTCCACTACTCCAACAGCCTCCCCCAGTGTAACGATTGATGTTGTTCGGGTGTTGAAACTTTTTATATCTTCGAGCTCTTTCAACGGCAGCCGGTATAAACCAAAGAGCTCTAGATTGATTTTCACACACCCGAGCTGCTCCATCTTCTTTCCTACAGTCTGCAGAACTTTTGGTCGGGCGTACTGTAGGAATCCATCGATGTCAATCGCTACACCCTCTGCAGGAATCCTGAATGTCGTCAGCTTTGTATTAAATGCATGTTTAATCAGCTGAACACCATCTTCTCCGTCGATACAAGCTTGGTTCTTGTGTTGGAGACTTCGAAGATGGCCTGGGAATGCTGTCTGTAATAAACAAGAAAGTAAATCTCAGATATATACTATGTTGAAACACATATAAGACAGAGTAGATAGCTACAACACTCGATAAATGTGGAAACTTACTTTTGGAATATCTATCATGCAGATGAAACATCTGGTGGTCCTCGCTACCTTGTTAGGTGGCCCTTGTTCGGTAGTGGTGGACTGTCGCTTCACCCCGCTAGTTGATGGTTGTGGGTTACTAGTAGATGCTACTGGTTGTGGCTCTGTTGATGTTGATGGCTGCAGCTCTGCTGTGATTTCTGAAATAGAAAAATTGAAAACTAAATTGTCTGCAAACATCTATAACTTTCATAAAAACTTTTTGTTTTATTGTGGAAGACTTTTTGCTTGTATGAGAAAATATTCATAGCCTATACAGTTAGAACCTTGTACCTTGTTTCTAATCTATTTAACACAATACATTTAATTTTTAGAAAAATCAGCTGCGTTTTAGATTTTCTGATTTTATGAGAAAAAAGTTTGAAAACTATTTTAAGAGAATATACAGAAAATTAATTAAACAGTGTATTTACCTGCTCTATGGAACCTCTTGGTGTGAGCTCCAAGTCTGTCCTTTCTGGAGAATACACAAAGGCAGAAAGGACAGAAAAACAAATTGGAGTTGGAGCCGCAGTTTAACATATGCCGTTTCATCGAATCTTTGCGTGTGTATTGCTTGTTGCATTGCTCGCACTTAAAGAGTCCCATTCTTGCTACACTTTTCCAAAAATACTGCAGAGAAAGTATTTCTTTCACGAACTGACTGTGACTGTTGTTGCCTGTCTGCGACTTCAGCTTTTATATGATTACTCAACCCCCCACACGTGTATGAAACCTCATAGCTGACGCAAGTTTTTTGCGAAATTAACCGTTAACCACTATCTACATCCTGCAGAGTTTCTGGAGGATGTAGATAGTGGTTAATTAGTCGTTGGAAACATCCTACTGAGTTTCTGGAGGATGTAGATAGCGGTTAATTAGTCGTTGGAAACATCTGGTTCTAATGTGTTTTTCCGGAGGATGTAGATAGTGTTCTCAGTTTTTTTATTTTTAAACAGTGTTGACACATATCCTTGTAAAAATTATTCAATAAAAACTAATATATTTTTCCCAATTTCTTTATTACAATTTATACATTTAAAATTTGCGATAGTTTACAATATCATTAAGTACGTGTTGGTATTTTGTAACAAATTCACATACCATGCTTAAAGTATCACTATATCTTTCTCTAGCTACGAAAAAGGCACATCTAATTAGGGAAATGTCTCTAAATTTAGCTAATTCGGTCCTTAAATCATCAGCAAACATCTCCAATTTAAAGAAACTTTTACAGCTTAGTTCTAACAATAAATCTTTAGCTACACAACCGATATCTTCTAGTATTTTAAGTGATTGAATTGACAAGTTAAAATTAATTACATATTCCTTACCACAGAGTTTCAGCTTAAAACCTACAGTTTTTCTTTGTGATTTAACAAGATATTTGGTTAAAGTATATGTTTCACTAGTTTCTATAGATTTGTTTTCCAAATTGTAAATTATCGTAGGTAATACGTTTAAAAATTCTTCAAATGTCCACACATCAAAAAACACAGGTATATTGCAGTTTTTCTGAGATAATTTAATTAACGGCAAAAAATTTAAAACTGGATTAACGCCTATGATTAGCAGCTTCTCCCCGTTCGACGTAAGAGAAAAAGTTGTTTGACACATCAGTTCACAGTCTTCTGTTTTCAATTTTTTCTCGATGCTTTTATTAGTGATTTCTACCAGCTTCTGATTGAAAATATCTTCTTGCGTAGGCTGATATGGTGTTTGTAGGTTTGTTGGATATGCTGCATTAATTATATTTTCTATAGCTTGATTCTGCTGTTCATCAACCTCTGCTGCTGGATATAATGTACATAGTTCACTTATCATGTTTTCCAACGTTTTTGGTTCTTCTTTTGGAATAATACTTTCTATTGCATTACCCAGTAAGACGTCTTGTAGCACTTTAAATTTTTTACCACCACTATTTTCTGCTTTAGCAGATTTTCGTTTTCTACCGTTGTTCACCATATTATACTCGTTCTGCTTCAGTTTTCAACTAAATGCTCCGTTTGAAATTCTCAACTTTTATACTTATCTAATTATTATTATTACTCTTACAGCTGAGCTTTGTTGCCGTGTTGAGTTTTATTGCTTTTAACTTAATATGTGAATCAAGACGATTCATTTGATACCAAACACGTAGGACTTTAATGCACAAATAACAAATTACTTGTACGCATGCGCTAGCCACCATATTTACACACGTCATTTAAATGGTGATTCCTCGTTTGCATAATACAGGTTAGTTGGCTTTTGAATTTGCATCTAGTGTTTCAACCAACTAATAAAAATTTATTGGGTGCATACACTAACCTTAAAACATTTTTAGGTAACACAGTTTTTCTATAATCAATATTTCGCTCCAAATCCTAAAAACTAAATTTTTAAATTCAACAAGCCTTTGAAAAATTTCTTCAGATGCCCCTAGAACCGAGGTTATTTTTCTATACATGCATCATATCAGGAAAAGCTATGATAAACAAATTTGGTGGGTTTCCGTTATAATAAAATATTTTTGTATTAACTGCTTTCTATGGAAATTTACAAATATTTAGTGCCAGAAGCTTTATATGAAAATTCGCTACCATAACACACTTGCTGTCTTCAAGTTTTAAGCTCATTTGTATAAGACTCGTAAGTTTGCGATATAAAAACTATATAGCAAAAACAAATTATGCTAAAATATTTTGTATCAGATTATTTATGTAAACGTTTACAAATAGAAAATTTATATGAAAATTCGCTAACATAACGCACTTGCTGTACCCAGGTTTTAAGCTCATTTCTATATCAAAAAATGTGAAACAGTCGCCCCATAATAATAATATTAAAGCTATCAGTATTGGATAAAGTATATGAAAATTCGCTAACATAACACACTTGCTGTACACAGGTTTTAACCTCATTTATATAACAAATAATGTGAAAAAGTCGTCCCATACTAATAATATTAAAGCTGTTAGTATTGGATAAAGTATAAAAAGGTTTTTACTTCTATTTAAAGTATATGAAAATTCGCTAACATAAAGCACTTGCTGCGTTTAGCTTATTTATGTAAAAAATTAGTAGATCAACTCACCAAACATAGTCATCGCCTTCAGACTTAGATTATTTTCGTAAAACGTTTCAGTTCTGATTTTTCACAAAAAAACTAGACACATATTGATACAAAGTCACCAACAAACCATAGCTCTATATACACAGAACTTTCTACAAATAAACACAACTTCTCGCTTCACTAAACCTAAACACCTGTGATGAAAACACACCTATGGCTTATTAGGTAAGATTCCAAAATTATTACTGCAAAACACATAATTTTCATGACCGCGCCCGGCTGATGATTTAAACTGTTATTAGCGGGCTATTCACCTAAACCGGAAAGACTTGTGATAACGGTTAATCAGCTGATATACTAATGTGTTTGGAATAAAATCATAACGTTTTATTTCGCTTTCATTCAATTCGATCGACTTAATTTTCATCTTACATACGACGTTATTTATATTAATTCTAATGAGATAATTTTAAATTGATTTGAGTTTAATAACCAGGTTAGTCTTTGGCATGTGGTTTATATTTATTATTAATAATTACTTTCTTATTACGCATGTTATTTTAAATGGCGGTTCCTCGTTTGCCTAATACAGGTTAGCTGGCTTTTGAATTTGATTACGTCATCTCAGGTTAGTTCGCTACTTGTTCGGGTTAAATACGAAGTCAGGTGGTGGAGATATTCGGGTCTGGTTAGTGGCTCCGCCACCTTGTGCTCGGGTTAGCTCGGGGGTGGTCGGGTCCGGTCAGTTCCGCCACCCTGTGCTCGGGTTAGCTCGAGGGCGGTCGGGTCCGGTCAGTTCCGCCACTCCGCCCGGTGGCGGTGGCGGGTGGTGTCTCCAGAACATACCATCTATACCTACTGCGAGACGCAATTACCTCGGCCTATAACGCCAACTGCCCCCTGAAAATGAGGGTGTCCACCAGGAACGTCCCGTGGTGGAACGAGGACCCCAGGCAAAGGAGGACGCAGGTTCGTAAGCTGTTTAACGCGGCCAAAAGGTCGGGAGCATGGGATGAATATAGACAGGCCCTATCAACCTATAACAAAAGACTGAGGGACGCCAAGAAGGAGTCGTGGAGGAGGCACTGCGAAGAAGTGGAAAACACGTCCGAGAGTGCTCGACTACACAAGATCCTGTCTAAGGGCCCTCAGACTAACATAGGCTCCCTTAGAACACCCACAGGAGGCTTTACAAGCTCGGGGGAGGAAACTATGGAAATTTTACTCCAGACGCACTTCCCCGGCTGTAACATAATAAACCAATCACCTCCGGACTGGGAACACTCAGAAATAGAGGCGCCTTATAGGCGGGCATCTAGAGTAGACTGGACAGTCGCTAAAGAGGTGGTTACCTGGAGCAAAATCAGATGGGCCATTAACAGCTTTAAGCCATACAAATCGCCAGGATTTGATGGAATAATGCCCATCATGCTCCAACAGGGGATAGATATACTGGCGCCGGTGCTTACCCTCATTATGAGGGCCAGCCTGGCTCTGGGGTACATTCCGAGGGCATGGAGACTGGCCAGGGTTGTATTTATTCCTAAACCTGGGCGTCCAACAGACCAGGCAAAGTCCCTGAGGCCAATAAGTCTCATGTCCTTCTTGCTGAAAACAGTGGAAAAACTGCTCGACCGGCACATTAGGGGCGGTGTACTGGAAGCATATCCCCTACACTGCGGACAATGTGCATACAGAGCAGGATTCTCAACAGAAACAGCACTGCACCAACTGGTGCTGAAACTGGAGAATACGCTGGAGAACAAGGAGGTGGCGCTGGGGGCCTTCCTAGACATAGAGGGGGCCTTTAGCAACACCTCGTTCGGATCTGGCAGCTGCCCGGGAGCGTGGAATAGAGGAGACTTGCTGCAGGTGGATCGGTTCCATGCTCAGGGACAGGGCGGTGTTCACCTCACTCGCGGGAGGGACTCTGTTGGCGGGGTGTCCGCAGGGGAGCGTTCTGTCTCCCTTGCTCTGGTGTCTAGTCGTGGACGGCCTGCTGGGGAGGCTCTCGGGAGGGGGGTATGAGGTACAGGGCTATGCGGACGACATTGTCATCTTAGTCCGAGGAAAGGTCACACAGGCAGTGTGGGAGCGTATGCAGACTGCACTGAAAGTGGTGGAAGGGTGGACGGTTGATCAAGGGCTCGGGGTGAGCCCCGAGAAAGCAACCGTCGTGCCGTTTACGACGAGGAGGAAGTGTGAAAGCCACAGAACTCTCACTCTATACGGTAGGAGCGTTCCAATGGTCAGGGAGGTAAAATATCTTGGGGTCGTATTGGACTCTAAGCTAACCTGGAATGGTCACATTGGAAAAATACTGCGTAAGACAGTCATGACCTTAGCCGTCACTAGGCGGCTATATGGAAAAATTGGGGACTAAGACCTAGTATGGCCCACTGGCTGTACACAAGGGTGGTCAGACCATCGTTAACATATGCGGCACTGGTCTGGTGGCCTAAGGTGACACAATCCAGTGCCAAACAAAAACTAGGCAAGATCCAAAGGATGGCTTGCCTAGGCATCACAGGGGCCATGTGTTCAACCCCAACAGCCGCCATGGAGGTGTTGCTGGATCTACCCCCCCCCCCCTACACTTAGTTATTATGGGAGAGGCCAGGCTAGGACTATACAGACTAGCCTGCAATGATAGACTGAAGATCAACCTACGCTTCAGGGGCCACTGCAAAATTCAGGAGATCGTGAAGGAGCCCATGCTTGAAATGAGGTCAGACTTCGCTAGCCCGCGAATGTGCAGGGAAAACAACTTTACAGTGGAAATCCCCGATCGCGAGGCATGGCGGGAGGAGACGCCGGGCATTCCACGGGACGCGCTCGTCTGTTTCACGGACGGATCCGGCGGGGAGCGTGGGACGGGGGCAGGTGTTTACTCGGAAGGACCGAGGGTAAGTCATAGTATTTCCCTCTGAGCCTATGCAACAGTGTTCTAGGCCGAGATGTACGCCATCCTGCACTGTGTGCGGGAGAACAAGAGGAGGGGCTACACCAACAAGCGGATCCTCATAGCCACAGACAGCCAGGCAGCCCTTAAGGCACTAAGTAGCCCACGGGTAAATTCCTGGCTGGTGAGTGAGTGCCGAGACGAGACGAGCGACCTGGCTGGGCAGAATGAGGTGACCCTCATCTGGGTGCCGGGTCTCTCGGGGGTCAAAGGCAATGAAAAAGCTGACAGTCTCGCGAAGAGAGGGTCAGCAGAACCATTTATGGGACCAGAACCGGCTCTGGGCGTGTCAAAGAGCACTGCCAGAGGAGCCATTAAGTCCTGGGTCCGAAACCAACACAAGGTGTACTGGGCGGACTGTCCAGGGCTCAGACATGGGAAGTCAATAATTGACGGACCCAGTTCAAAGAGAGCTGTAGAGCTGCTAAACCTTAGCAGAGGACAGCTCAGAAACACAACAGGTCTCTTGACGGGACACATGGCCGTCAAGAAACACCTGCATAAAATGGGGCGGTTCGAAGGGGACCTCGCATGCAGACTCTGCGGCGAGGGGGAGGAATCAGCCCAGCACATCTTGTGTGAGTGTATAGCTCTGGACCGGAAAAGACAACTGATCTATGGTCACTCTAGACCGGAGACAGAGCAATATAAAACTTCACCCTACCAATCGCTGTGCAGACTAGTTCAAGGCACAGTGATTTTGGAATGGGTGGAGTAAGACTAAGGGTGTGCACAATCAACCAAGGGTTGCGGTGCTATCGGGGCGGCAAGGCCGCGGACGAGCCCTGAGGGAAAAAAACTAGTGTAATGCATTTATTACTGTTAAAGAACTTTGAAGGAAGTGGCAAATATATTATTTTTATTGTAGGGACAAAAAAATGCTATGTAAGAAAAGTTAATTTAATTAATGTGAATACATATGTTATTTTTTAAACATTGTTGTAAAATCCTCAAAAACAGTAAATTATCGAAAACTTAAGTTTTGTTTCTAATAGTTGAAAAACTCTTCAGATAAACTGGAGTAAATTAAATTGAAATATTCAGATTTGAAAAGAGTACAAGATTTGCATTTTTCTACAGTAACTCTTCTAGTATTAAAATAAAAAAATATATTTGCAGAGAACTAAGCACAATAAGTTTTTTGGCCCAAACTTTCGTCTCGGTAGGGACTACATCACTATTATTTTTTTCGATTTGGACCTGGTATGTTTTTAACAAATCATTTTCGATTTTAACGGGCAATACAATCTCCATGAAAAAAATGCACAAGATGTATTATATTTTTATTTGAAAACCATCAAATAAGTCAAACTGCTTAAAAAAATTTATCTTATTTATTCTAAATCAAGATAATTTTCATGTCCTTTCCATTTCTTCTTGAGATCCTAACCTAAAAAAAAATTCGAAGTGATTATTGACTTCGGGATAATAAGTTTTACGGTATAAAAGTTATACACAACAGCTTTTATGGATGTGCATTTTCTATCCTTAAATAAGCTGGGATATTTTTCTAGAAATGTATTAACTTCAGTTTGTTTAGGAGCTTTCTTTCTTTTAATGTGTTCAGCAAAATATATGTCATTTTTTTGTTTTGTTCCAAGGACCATGTATGTTTAACAGAAGTACACTTTATTTTCTTCTGATCAGTCTCCGCATTTAAATCTTGTGTCAAATTATCATTTGAAGTATTTGTGGAATTATCGGGTATTTGTTCAGTAATAATGTCCTCTACGTCGCAATCTTATGAAATGGGATTTAAATCAATGTTTATATTGTTCAGGTTTAAACCTTTATATTTTTCTAATCCTCCTTCAGTTGCAAGAAGCAACAATTTTGATATTTTTGCTGTCTGATACGTACTATCAGAGAGCCTATAAAAATTGCAATGGGTTTGAAGGGTATGTCCCATGAATCTAGACCTGTTGTTTTAGATCACCCTCTGAAAATTGGAGTAACTGAGTTACGGTTGTCAAATGTTTGCGCAATCTAGTAGCACTTATAGATTTTGGGTTTCGAATATCAAACTTTCCAGCATATTTATACAAGACTTTGGTTCCGTCTAGAAAATTTTTGCCTGTCGTATGGAAAATATAATCATTGTTTTCGATGAATGTTACATTCAACAAAAAATCAAATTGTTCTCTCATATTCGGAGAGAGTAAAACAGGAACTCCTCGTCCTCTCTTGTCCCTTATTACCATACGGCAACAAGAATTAAGTAAATTTTTTTCTCTTTCGGTCAGACATCCTTCAAATTCGGTTGCTTGAACTTCCAAATTTATTAATTTATATGTTTCTACTTTAATTTGCGCTACTTCTGCAGGTCGCCTTCTGTTCATTAATATTATTTGTCAGTATAATACTTCTTTCAAATAATTATGGGCCAATTCTTTTTTTCTTAAGATCGTCGAAAATGTCTTGGGTGATTCTTTCCAAATAATCCTTGAGTTTCTTAAGATCTGATGTTAGTGGTAATAATTTCTCTTTATTCCATTTCTTGCTATTTAAGTTTAAGCTAGCTTGAGCAGAAACTTCATTTGCTCACTGAGATTCTATAAGAGTTTTCAGAATTTTAATTTATTTTCTTCGAGCTTCCGTGTCAGGTTCTTGGAGTAACTGAAGAATAGCCAAGTCACAGCATTTTCTTAATAACGTTCCAAAATTCAGAGCAACCGTGGGAGATTGGAGTAACTGAAGAATAGCCAAGTCACAGCATTTTCTTAATAACGTTCCAAAATTCAGAGCAACCGTGGGAGATTCGTATACATCATTTTTCTCATTATAATTAATTTTTAATTTTTATCACATCATTGAGGCCATTACTGTTCAATTCATTCGCATTTTGTTTTCTTGGATTTATTTCAGTAATAAATGTCACAAATTCTGTGTCATTTGGTTTCAGTATATATTGGAATAACAAGTTTATTTATCTCGTGATAGGAGTATACATTTGAGACAATTCCAGTAATTCTGATGACATTTGTGAAGAATGCATCGGCACCAATCAGAGTTTTTCGTCTTGTTATGTGCTAAGGTAGCCTGAAAATAATTATTCACATGCATATTATTATGTTATTGTTATGAACTGTTATTGTAATAATAGTTTGTCATTTTGGTGTGACTGTAATTTTGTGAATATGTGCAGTTGGGATAATTTAAAATGTAACTCACCGTTCTAGTATCACCATTTTCACTAAATTTATTGAGACAAGAATTGAAATTACTGTTTTCACTCTGATCAGAATAGTTAAGGTAATTTTCTGTTGCGTTTTGATTTTCGTCATTTTTTGGCATGGAGAAACTCTTTTCAAAAATAATTGGGAGATCTAAATCGGATCCAATAGGTAAATGTGCAACGTCTTCTTTGGGGGGAACCACAATTACTTGAAAGTTACTCACTGTTTTGGTCATATTGTTGATACCGTTATTGTTTGGTTCATTAAATTTTAGTTTTTTTTATTTTTGTTTCAGCGGTGGGGTACAGAGAATTTTTTATTGGTTTCTGATGTCGAAAGAGGTAATATGCTTTTCTTTTTTGTGGAAACTATCTTGTGAACGTTTTCATAAGATTGACTTAGTTTTCCTCCAGATTTATTATCCTTTTCTTGTGACGTGGATGATTTAAAAAAAACATATTCGGCCATCAATTTCTTGGCCAAATATATTTTTTGCTCTTAGACTTGAACTCTCCTTGAGACTTAAACTCTTTAGGCCCTTTTAATGAAATTTATTTTCATTTCCAGAAGAAGGTTCGTCGTCGCATTTGAGATCAAAAGTTGAATTTTCTTTCTTAACTTCAGTATTATTTTTTAAATCTTGTGCATTGTAAAATTGTTCTTTTAATATTTGCGGTTCCACATATATTACCCAATTTGAAATCGAATCAAACTCTTCCAAACTTTTATTAAATTCTACCGATGTTCCCTGTTCACAAACTTCCCCACTAGTATCTTAGTTTTTGGTGTAGTTCCTGTAATTGTCAATAGAAAGAAGTGAAAAATTCCAACGAGAAATAACGATTTTATTCAGCTTATCCCACCATCTACAACACCTTCAATAGCGGGGAAGGTAAATATCAAAGAAACTCATGTCAATATCTGGAATAGGTATATAGAGTTCCTAAAAAAACTCATATAAATAAATCAGTAAAACTTATGTAAGTTTACCTTAAAATGTACACCAATAAACAAAAAAACAAAATATGTGTTGGAAACATTCATGGAAAATATATGAAAGCTTTTTGTAACACACCGTGTGGCTGATACGTAATAAATTAATTGTAAATAATTTTTGAAGGAACACAGCCAATAAGCCACTAAAGAAAATTAAGTAAATGATGGCCTCTCCAATAATTTTTAATCTTTAATAACAAAAAACCATTAGATTCAGAATTTCATTCAACCAAAGTAGTATTGTAAAAATAATCACTTGCAAAAAAGTGCCATTTTGCATTCACACAATAATTTATCTTGTATTTAGTTTTCTATGTAATGTCGTCAAATAACATTTGTATTACCCTTAAATTATTTTCTCATATAAAAATATATCTAGACTTCGATAGTTTATGCAGGGGCCATGCACAAGGTGCCTGAATTTAAATAACATATAATATGACAAATATGAAATATATCCCACTCACAGCACGTATAGAGTAACCTATCAGTGGCGACCGATGAAGTTTACAAAAGCTGAGACCCAAGTGGTGACTGTTAGGCTCATATACAACGCTGTTTGGGCAAAATAGCGCCAGGCAACATTTACGAAATATTTTTTCCAAAATAGCTGGCACCAGGTATCTCCAAAACCAATCACAAGATTTTCGTGTAATATTTTTTTCGTAATCAATAATCAGCAGACAAATACATGAAGCCGGTTTTTTATTTTTTTACAATATATTAACTCATTTTAAAGTTATACACAAGTGAATTTTAAGTAAGAAGCGAATTTCTATTTTTGAAATTTCAAAATGCCACAACTTTCATTTAAATGACAATTCCCTAAAAAGCAAAAAACCAATTCTTATATTTGTCTATTGATTACGAAAAAAAAATTACATGAAAATATTGCGATTGGTTTTGGAGATATCTGGTGGTGCCAGATATTTTTGGAAAAAAAATTCGCAAATGTTTCCTGGCGTTATTTTGCCCAAACAACGTTGTATATGAGCCTAACCACTTAAACTAGAATTTGGGTCCCAGCTTTTATAACCGAAATATAGACATTTGAGAATCTACCGATCTCCACTGTTACCTATACTTAACTCACATAACCCCTTATCCAGAGTGTGTGTCAAATACAGCTCATATGGCGTTTAACGAGCTAATGTCTTACGCAAGAAATCATTATTAAAAAATTGTTTATTACCTTGGCCATTCTTAGCTAAAGAAAGAATCTTCATAGTTCTTTGCGACATATTTGTGTGCACTTGTTTCTCAGTTCTCAGTTAATATTTTAAACAGACATAAATTATTTTTTTTTGGATACAGGAAGGGGAAATGCTCATGCGGACCCCATTCACGACACCGTAGTGCCGTGGGATATCGAGGTACTGTGAGCCTGTACTTACTAAAACCCCCTCCCTAGGAGTACCGGACCTTAGTCCATAACTCCATCGGAAAGATTTCACACAATGACTTTTTGGGTTTGAATGTTTCCATTCTGTTTTTGCCGTGGGTGCATTAGCGGGTAAGTATAAGCTTTGGACGCTTATGCTTATGTGGCAGTTGCTCGTCGTAGTCGGTGGCACTACGGAGAAGAGCATTTGGGTGCGAAGCGGCTTTTGCGAACTGAGCTGTCGATAGTTGAGTCATAAACTCAAGTATCGAAGGCATTTCCAGATTAGAGTGAATCTGACTGTTTCGGATAAACCATGGCGCTCTGGTAACCATTCTCAGAATTTTATTCTGGATGATTTGAAGGATCTTGATGTGTGTTGGAAACAAACATGAACGAAACAAATATCTATTAATAGAAACTCAACGTTGCCACGTTTAGATGGCTCAGGTTGTAATGTACGAACTGAGATTTACACATATACAATTTGTATATGCAATTCGTTCTACAGCGCCACGGTAAATTTTATGCGGAACTAAGATTTAGATCTTTCATACCAATCTGAGCCAATTTCTGGAGGGAAAATTTGGCGGGTAAAAGCTATTTAGAAAGATATCACGTAAGAGTAATGAAAGACCAGGATTTGATAAAAATTGACCTACCTTGAAATTAGTACCGTTTGTTTGTTTTTAGATCATATGACCTCTTTATTATGCAGAAACAAACCTGAGCCACATATACAGCTCAGCTTTGTTTTTCTGGCTCAACATTTAACGTACAGTTTGCTATCGTTGGCTCAGCTTGAATATAATTCTCTCTCTCTCTCTCTCTATATATATATATATATATATATATATATATATATATATATATATATATATATATATATATATTATTTATTTGTGTCTGGAAAACCAGATTTAAACTTGTTGTTGTTGCTCTAGATGATTTCCACCCTCCTCTAATTAGAAAATATTTAAAAAATACAGGTATGTTGTGTATATTAAACATATATTAGTTTGGTTATATTGTTATATTCAATTTCAGTTGACTCATCAGACACCATTAACAAGGCGAGTGATGTGGTCAATTTGCTGTCAAATGAAAGCTCATGTAGTGCAATACCACTTAACAGTGAGACTCAAGCTGAGGCATCAGATGTTACTGATACATCAAAACTTCTTCCACAGTTACTATAAGTTCTAATGCTAATAGTGATTGGAACATACCACTAGGTAATATTTTAGAATATAAATATGTGAGTAAAGTTACTTACTAATCAATTTTATTTTAAGGTAAAATTGTGGACACCGTGGAAACCATAAAATATTATGTCCATAGTATTGTACAAGGCTTAAAAAACTAGAAAACACAAAAGTGTATTCAGATAAGACTACTTCTCTAGAGGTTATCGAAAGATACTTACCATTGAAAACTGAAGAATAATTTAAAATGTTTGAAAACTATTTGAATGAAAATAAATATGTTCTATCTACACAGTATGTAAGTTAATTTGCATAATTAAATTTTAAGTAATAAACTGGGTTTTTCAGAGCAAATTAAAAATTTGAATGCAGGTTTCTAAAATAAAGAAAATGTGGATACATATATGAAAATGCTTAGAAAGTTATGCATCCCCAAAAAGAACGCTAAAATTGATGTTTTATTTTCCAACAGATTTGAGTTTTGGTAGACCTTATATGCTGATAGTGAGGTGTTAAGTAATAATCTAGAAAAGAAATGTTTATGACCTACATCGTACCGTTAATCTAATATACAATACAGTGCAAACACAACTTAAGAAATTTACTTGTATTTTTTCTTATGGCAGGGTGCCCACTCGTCTGGAAAACCAGAAAAGTCAGAGAATTTGTAGAAGGAAAAATTTTGTTAGCGAAAAATTGGGAAAATTGACTAAGAATCAGGGAAGAATTATTTGTTTCCACTTTATGATAAATAATTGAAACACAATGATAGGTGCATATTAGTCGCATTTGTACCGCAATTTACTTAACAAAATAATTGATCTATGTCATTTTAAACCCTATTCCGTTTTAGGACACTACTTAAATAGTAGAAAAAATCCACCATATTTTATTAAAGTAACTTTCTTGTTTGAAAAATATAGACATTTTCCGAAAATAAACTTAAAATATTCTTGAAAGAAACTGGTTCAACCTTCCTCCGGAATGAACTTCCTCAAACTTGCCAAGATATAATTAAGCTTTTTGACAGAAATTAAGAACATAATATTTGCGTGAAGCAAACAATTGCTTTTACAAAAATTCGCTTTTTTTTTTACAAAAATTGGTTTAAGTAATGTTTCAAAAAAATTATATTTTTTACGAAAATCTGCTAAGTAATTTATTTCACAAAAATTCGAAAAAAAATTATCAACACTATAGCGTTTTTATTTATTTGTGAGAAAAAATGTGTATGTTTCATAAATGTAATTATGGGGAAGTGTGTTTTCCGCCATGAGGCTAAGACCTAATGTATTCTGTAGTAGTGTGTTACATATTTTGGGGGTAGATTGTAAAAGATCAAAGTCTGAGAAATAGGTTTAGGCATGTAACGGAAATCAGGGAAATTGATATGCTGTTTTTAGTGGGAACTCTTTATGGAAAATTTTTTCTTATTTTGGGATTTTAAATTCAAATTTTTAGTTTAACTTAATTAGTTCTATAGCATCTCGCATTTTTAAATTTATTACCTTAAAAGTGTCAATACGAGTACGAACTAAATGCAGATGTACATACTTCTCTAGATTCACGAGTGCTTATTTTCTTCTGTGTACCTGGTTTTGCCTTTTATGGCACCAGAAGAAATTGTTTGGAGAGAAAACACAAGCACTTATTGTGAAGCCAGAGAAGTCCAGATCTGTATTTAGTATGAAATGGTTTCATCAACTGAGGGCAACAACGATTAATGAATGATTACTGACATCACTATTGTTTTGAGTTTATAATTTTTAAAGCTTATTCTATAATACTTCTTGGTAATATGCTCCATGTTTACTGATTTGCTACTCTAGTAAATTAAAATCATTTCAAACCAAGAAATAGTTTGTATTCAATTTATCTATTTTGTTAATATATGGCAATCACCATATGTACATATTAGTGCCTACATATTAATATTTTCTTTTATCAATGCTACTTATAATTGCAGAGGCAAGCTTCTAGATAGAAAGCTATAGAAAGTATCAAATTTATTTCAAGAAGCCTTTCTCTAAATACAGATGCAGAGGCTATAGTTATCTGGCTTCACAATGGTTTGTTTTCTTCTGTGTAACCATTTGCACCTCTTTACAGCATCGCCATATAGGAAAAAATCTAATTTATTTATATGCATCCATGACAACTATAAATATAAATATGTTTCCATGTAATTTGATTAAAAAAACCCAGATGACGTCATTGAAATGTCTGTATGATCAATGTCAATCTTTAACATGAAAATAAAACAACTTATAGGCCGCGGACGAGCCCTGAGGGAACAAAAAAAGGGGGAGGGTGGAAATCTTCTAGAGCAATAATAAGGGAAACAAGTTTTCCAGATACAAATAAATAAATAAATAAAATAATTAACAATAACAGCAATATAAACAGGTGCTATGTAACAAAAGTATCAACATACAACAACAGATACACATGGAGAACCCAAATCACCATACCACGTCTTTTTAAAGACTTGACGATTGTTTCACTAACAAAGTTAGCGTCATCAGAGGACGAAAAAAATAATTTTTCATCCTGTGATGACGCCGTGTTAGTGAAACGATCGTCAGGTTCTAAAAAACATGTGTTGTGGTGATTTGGGTTCTCCAAGTGTACTTATCAGTGCTCATCACAGTTTCCAATCTTCACTTAGTGAACCCACATCACTCACCCACTATATGGTTTTCATTAGCATGAAAGGGGAATACATTAAATCGGTTTGCACATTTAAAACAAGGTAGTTGTGTAAGTGCTTTTCTTATTTCTAAAGATTCAAAAAAGTCTGGTTTGTGCTTCTCCATCGGGTTGTTAACATCTGGAAACATGTTTCCTGTAGTTTGAAAACTCGAGTGGATATTGATCTAATATTAGTTTGAGCTAAGGCATTCTATGTTGTGACAATGATTTAATTTCAGTTTCCCTTTATTTTGTAGACTCTTTTTATACAGTCTATTGGCGGCAGAGATGCAAAAGATAATATTCAGAGAATTTTAAATAAAACGATTTCTAATGTGTTAATAATGAAATGCAGCTGGCCTGGTTATCGGAACAACCTTCCTTTCCACAAACTTCAACTGGTTAAATTGATCAGAGGTATGCATTCATTTTTCACGAAGAATATTTATAAATTAAAATTATGGCATTGTATTTTAGGGTACATTATTTCCAAACACGAAATACAAGAAAACTATTTTGAAATAATTGTGAGCGAATGGTTAAGGTTAAGCAGATTGCGAAACTCAAGGAAAAAAAGACAAGCAGCTAATGCTACAATATTGTCACCACAAGTATTATAATGCTAGGGGTGGAACATTCCACTAGGTATTATTCTCGAATTGCGATATCTGAAGAAAATTACCTGCTAATCGATTTTCTTTTTAGGGCTTGGAGCACCAAAGCATTGACATAAGACTCATATAAGAAAAATCAAAAGTCTCTAGATAAAGCTATTATTTCAACCAAATCTTTTTTCTTTCTTTCTTGTTTTACATACAGTGTAATTCATAGTGACCATCCATTATACATTTTAAGAATACTAATTAGGGTAGAGGTCTGAAAATTGACATATCTATTAGTTGTACAAGGTTTTAAACTAACAAAATATTTTCAGTTTTTTAGATTTTTCTGTTGGAAGTCAACGTCATCCATGTTACTTCAAATAGAAAGTTTTGTATATTATGTTATTTTAGGTTTATGTTAAATTCTACAGTAAAATTATTAACATTATGTTCTGAAAATTTACTGTTTCTGAGAAAAGTTATATATCTCAAAAATGGTAAACTTTCAGCACAAGATATTGTGTTAGTAACCTTACCCCATAGAATTTGAAATAGAATCAAGAAAAGACAGGTACAAGTGTTCCACTTAAAATAACAAAGGTGGCGTCGACTTCTGGTAGGACCAACAGTTTCAGAATACTAAATGTATTTTAGGTGTTCAGAAGTTTGAAAAACTAATATATATGCAGATTCTGCGGATTTTTATGTCATTGGTTTTCTGTAACCTTTTAATGGACAGTCACCATCATTAACCATATATAAATTGTTTATTGGAAAAAAAATTATACTTATCTAATAATGATTTAGTTGACTTTTTGCAGAATTTGTGATATTTTATGTTTATTTTTACCCACTAGATATAAGAATATATAATTGTTCATTCTTGTTTAAAGAATAACTTTACTTATATTTAGATGTGATAATAATGCCTTATGATATTTTATGTTTATTTTTACCCACAAATTTAAAAATATATAATTTGTTTATTTTTGTTTAGAGGAAACTTTATTTATATTTAGATGTGATAATAATGCCTTATGTTTCAAAGAATTTGTTATTCTGTTTGTTTTCCATAATTTTTGTAATAAAAAGTTTATTATGCTTTTCTTTATTTTGTGCCTATAGTCTCAGAGTACCTACATCAGGTCAAAAATATAATTAAATATACTTAAATACCTATTAAATTATTGGGGTATGTACATCAAATCGTTGAATAGGTGTTGTCCGGCTGTTATGTTTTATAAGATATATTACATAAATGTTTCTTGGTATTGTTCTTTAAGTATTAAATGGATGATCAGCGAGGGTAGCATATATATATATATATATATATATATATATATATATATATATATATATATATATATATATATATATATATATATATATATATATATATATATATATATATATATATATATATATATAATGTAACATACATATAACCCTCTATTGTATCTGTTACATATATGTAGGAGCATCCAGCATCTGTACATTAGTTTCTTAGTACCTTATTTGAGCATTAAATGGATAATCAGTGAAGGTAACATTTATGTATCAAATATTGTATTTATATATATATATATATATATATATATATATATATATATATATATATATATATATATATATATATATATATATATATATATATATATATATATATAATTATTGTTCGGCCGACAGTTCGTTGGGCCAACACATCGTAAAATCGAGTGCGTATCGTTCGACCGACAGCTCCTACATGTATGCAACCCCTGCATACACCAATTCATTTGGGCGGACAAACAATAATTTAGTGGTCGCAAGGTTGGCATGTTTAGAAACATCTGTTTTAAACACCTGTTTTTAAACATGTTTAAAACATATTTTTTAAACAGTTTTAAACACATGTTTTTAAACGGTTTGTTTTAAATAACTGTTTTTTTTTCGCATGAGTTTTTTAGTTTTCTATAAATAATAATTGTTTAATAAATAACTTTCTTTTCAATAAATTGCTTTAATTTTATTTAAAAAATATGGCAAATACAGCAGTAAATTAACACAAGGCATTTTATTTGAGTTTGAGCATTATTAATTGTAACTTAAATAAAATAAATTGAAAAAGTTAATACTATCATTGTGTATTAACAAACAAAAACAAAACCAATATCTTTGTGTATGTGCAACATGCAACATACAACATAATAGGGAATATTTTTTTAAAAATTCGGTAATAGAGAGGTATCGATGGTGAGACTGCAAATTTATATATATATATATATATATATATATATATATATATATATATATATATATATATATAAAACCTCTTTAACTGACCTTGGAAATGGGTTCCAGTGGCCCTAAGTTGCGCTCATTTGAAGAAACTTTCCGAAAGTCTCACCATCGATACGTCTCTATTAGTAAATTTTCTTAATGAAAATTCACTAAATACTAAAAATCATTGATAAAATTCATTTTCAAAACAAAGTAACCCAACTCAGTAAAAACAAAACAAATTTTTTTTTCTTCAAAACAAAACAAAGTTTCCAACACAGGGGAAAGAGAAAAAACCTATTTAGAATATGAATTCCTTTAATTCAAACAGGTAAACAATGTTACTAACTTTGCTGACTTCTCTACACCCAACTGATTTCTAAGCTTGCTGTGTACAAGCCGAAATGATGAGAAAAGCCTTTCGATTCCCGCAGTTGAAGCAACTGCTGTATGAAGCTGTTTTGTTACATCAAGCATCTCTTCACTTGTTTTCCTTTCTATAGACAGCCACCAGGTGATGGATTTTACATTTTTAATAGCATCTGGGGAAAAAAGGTACTCCTTAAAGGGTTCTGCTCTTGCTTGAAATGACATTATTATTGCCACAATATTAGGATGAAAAGTATTTGCATATTCCATAGCTTCATCAGTTTGTTTGTTGGTTAATTTTCTCCCACAAAAACGGTGATTTAATAAATTGGCAAGAAAATGACTAGGATGCGTTGCCATTTGAAAACGTTTTCCAACTAAGGTTATATCAGCTGCAGAATAAGCTTGAAAGTCCTGAATTAGAGTCAGCCAAATTTCAGTTGCTTTACTGGTAGTACAATTGTTTCTTTGTACCTTGTCTAATGCCACAGAAATTAGCTTTAACTTTTCAAGATAATCACTAGCATTAATTTTTAAATTCATATCGTTCACTAACTTCATTCTTTAACATCAATTGATAACCTATTCTTAGTACATACTTTTGACAGTATATGCCATTTTTTGAAATACGATTCGAGACAGTCAGCCAGGGTGTTCCATCTGACATCCTGGGGTAATACTAAGGCTTTACCACCAGCTTGCTTATATTTAGCGGCTGCAAAGTGAGTATTTCGAAAATATTTCATATTTGTGACATGACTTTTTATATTAGGAACCTCGATGTCGTGGGCAAGTAGGTTCATGTGTGCTGAACACCCACAAGTTAAGATATCAGGTGATCCTAGCTCTTCGCAAGTTTATAATAGTGATGTCATCTTTGTCATATTGGCAGCGTTGTCAGTTACAAAGCTTCTCACAGTACAGTTGTATTTGTGACATCCTTTTACTGAATCGATAGGTAACTTTAACAAATATTCTGAAGTGTGACTATTATCTTTTGTATCAATTGTATCGCATAAATATACTTTCTCATCCACTACATCCGTCACAGATACACAAATTATGGACTCATTATGAATATTGCTCCATCCATTTTGTGATATACATACTATCTTCCCCTTCAAATTTGAGTTGATTTTTGCAGACTCTTGTTCATATACTTTGTCCAATAATTCATTGGCTATAATCTTTCGGCTAGGAGGCACATACCCCGGATGTAATAATTCTATTAATTTTTTAAATTCTTTATGTTCCACAAGCCTGAATGATGAGTTCGTAGCATAAACAAACTTTGCGAATTGTGTGTCAAACATCGCCTTATCAGTCTGTGTTGTTTTAATGACAAACGAATGAATTCTGTTTGTTTTTAAAACTGTTTTTTCACAAGGCTTTAGAGAAGAACCGGAAGCTAAAAAAAAGAGAATGGCAATATTAAATTATAATCAAATTCGGATTCAAGAATTTAACTGAACAAATTGAAAATCACTGAATTTGAACAGGATACAAACATGCAGTTAACAGTTGAAGTTGTCCCACACCAAACTGTAGCTTTTAGTTTTACAGCATTCTATTAAATCTTAACAACATTCAGTGGTAAAACTTACATGTAGCTACCAAACTGCTTGCAGGCAATGATCCACTTGCTGTAGTTTCCGTGACCATCACTACTCTTATCATTTGAGTCATCAGTGACTGGATCTTCTATCTGCTTCTGCTTACATGTTTTTTCATCCGAGCCACCCTGCTATTTTGAAGTTACACGTTGTACATCATCACCCTTTTTGTTTGTGTGTAATGCCGCTGTTTCTAAAAAGTTAGACCAAACTGGGTCCTTCCTTCGTCCAGGCATTCTTATTTGTTATTTTGACACTGGTGTAGTGATGGGTTGTTATTTGACACACTGTTATTTTTTAACTGTTGCCGAGAGGTTATGGATATATAAAAATAACAGGTTACAGGAGAACCAGAAACTTTACACTAGAACTCGGACTCGTATCTGTTTCTGTTGCACTGCAACTGGCTACATCGGTTTTCATCCGCAACTGTTATAACAGGATGAATGGACATGAGACTGGGCATTGGGTATAGAGTATAGAGCGGACTTTACTTCATAACATAATACTGTTTTCATCCGCCACTGTTATAACAGGATGAATGGACATGAGACTGGGAATTGGGTATAGAGCGGACTTTACTTCATAACATAATACTTAACACTTTATACTAGTGTGCCTACAGCTTTGGGAACGTAGGATCGTCGCTACAATGAAACTATTCAATTTTAACAGGTTGTTGATGGGGATACGGCATACTGACACGGGTGACGAAGTGATTTTGCCAGATAATTAAATGTTTATTTGAAAAACTATACATACTAACAGGTTAAGACTAAGCGTAGTTATTGCTTCTATAAAATGCTACCAAAAAAATTTATCCACAAACACTCGCAAGCCGTAGGAGGGGTGGGAGGGGAGGAAATCTTTAAATATAATTAAATTTTTATTTCAAAAACTGTACATACTAACAGTTTAAGACTTAGCGGGGTTATTGCTCCTATAATATGCTATGAAAAAATTTAGCCCCAAGCACTCGCAAGCCGTAGGAGCGGAGGGGAGGAAATCTTGAAAGTTATTAAAATTTATATTTAAAAAACTAAACATACTAACAGATTAAGACTAAGCGTAGTTATTGCTTCTATAAAATGCTATCAAAAAATATATCCACAAACACTCGCAAGCCGTAGGAGGGGTTGGAGGGGAGGTAATCTTTAAATATAATTAAATTTTTATTTCAAAAACTGTACATACTAAGAGTTTAAGACTAAGCGGGGTTATTGCTCCTATAATATGCTATGAAAAAAAAAAATAAGCCAAAACGCTCGCAAGCCGTAGGAGAGATGGGAGGGGAGAAAATGTTGACGACAGGGAAGTACAATTTTATTTCAAAAAGTGTTGTTTGTCTATCTTTCAACATTTTTATAGTGAAACTGCGAGCGGTTTTACCTTTATTTTGCTGTACCAAGAAGTTTTAAAATGAAATAAAAAATTTCCTTAGTAAGGCGTAAAAAAAAAGATGTCAAGGGGGTGACTGGGATTCGATACTAGGACCAAGACTATTTATTCAAATTTTTCGATCTTGCCAGATAATTAAATGTTTATTTGAAAAACCCTACATACTAACAGGTTAAGACTAAGCGTAGTTATTGCTTCTATAAAATGCTATCAAAAAAATATATCCACAAACTCTCGCAAGCCGTAGGAGCGGTGGGAGGGGAGGAAATCTTTAAATATAAATAAATTTTTTATTCAAAAACTGAACATACTAACAGTTTAAGACTTAGCGGGGTTATTGCTCCTATAATATTCTATGAAAAAAATATAGCGCCAAACACTCGCAAGCCGTCGGAGGGGAGGTGGGGGGAGAGGAAATCTTGATAGTTATTAAAATTTATATTTAAAAAACTAAACATACTAACAGATTAAGACTAAGCGTAGTTATTGCTTCTATAAAATGCTATGAAAAAAATATAGCCCCAGGCACTCGGAAGCCGTAGAAGGGGTGGAATGGGGAAAATGTTGACGACTGGGAAGTACAATTTTCTTTCAAAAAGTATTGTTTGTCTATCTTTCAACATTTTTATAGTGAAACTGCGAGCGGTTTTACCTTTATTTTGCTGTACCAAGAAGTTTTAACATGAAATAAAAAATTTCCTTAGTATGATTTTAAAAAAAGATGTCAAGGGGGTGACTGGGATTCGATACTAGGACCAAGGCTATTTATTGAAATTTTTCAATCTTGCCAGATAATTATATGTTTATTTGAAAAACTATACATACTAACAGATTAAGACTAAGCGGGGTTATTGCTCATATAATATGCTATGAAAAAAATATAGCCCCAAACGCTCGCAAGCCAAGGAGAGATGGGAGGGGAGGAAATCTTTAAATATAATTAAATTTTTAATTCAAAAACTGTACATACTAACAGTTTAAGACTTAGCGGGGTTATTGCTCCTATAATATTCTATGAAAAAAATATAGCCCCAAGCACTCGCAAGCCGTAGGAGGGGCGGGAGGAGAGGAAATCTTGATAGTTATTAAAATTTATATTTAAAAAACTAAACATACTAACAGATTAAGACTAAGCGTAGTTATTGCTTCTATAAAATGATATCAAAAAAATATATCCACGAACACTCGCAAGCCGTAGGAGGGGTGGGAGGGGAGGAAATCTTTAAATATAATTAAATTTTTATTTCAAAAACTGTACATACTAACAGTTTAAGATTTAGCGGGGTTATTGCTCCTATAATATGCTATGAAAAAAATATAGCCCCAAGCACTCGCAAGCCGTAGGAGCGGCGGGAGGAGAGGAAATCTTGATAGTTATTAAAATTTATATTTAAAAAACTAAACATACTAACAGATTAAGACTAAGCGTAGTTATTGCTTCTATAAAATGCTATCAAAAAATATATCCACAAACACTCGCAAGCAGTAGGAGGGGTGGGAGGGGACGTAACCTTTAAATATAATTAAATTTTTATTTCAAAAACTGTACATACTAACAGTTTAAGACTAAGCGGAGTTATTGCTCCTATAATATGCTATGAAATAAATATAGGCCGAAACGCTCGCAAGCCGTAAGAGGGGTGGGAGGGGAGGAAATCTTGATAGTTATTAAAATTTATATTTAAAAAACTAAACATACTAACAGATTAAGACTCAGCGTAGTTATTGCTTCTATAAAATGCTATGATAAAAATATAGCCCCAGGCACTCGCGAGCCGTAGGAGAGATGGGAGGGGAGAAAATGTTGACGACAGGGAAGTACAATTTTATTTCAAAAAGTGTTGTTTGTCTATCTTTCAACATTTTTATAGTGAAACTGCGACAGGTTTTACCTTTATTTTGCTGTACCAAGAAGTTTTGACATGAAATAAAAAATTTCCCTAGTAAGGTTTAAAAAAAAAGATGTCAAGGGGGTGAGTGGGATTCGATACTAAGACTATTTATTCAAATTTTTCGATCTTGCCAGATAATTAAATGTTTATTTGAAAAACTCTACATACTAACAGGTTAAGACTAAGTGTAGTTATTGCTTCTATAAAATGCTATCAAAAAATATATCCACAAACACTCGCAAGCCGTAGGAGGGATGGGAAGGGAGGAAATCTTTAAATATAATTAAATTTTTATTTCAAAAACTGTATATACTAACAGTTTAAGACTTAGCGGGGTTATTGCTCCTATAATATTCTATTAAAAAAATATAACCCCAAGCACTCGCAAGCCGTAGGAAGGGTGGGAGGGAAGGAAATCTTTAAGTATAATTAAATTTTTATTTCAAAAACTACACATACTAACAGATGATTTCTAAGGGTCGTTATTTCTCCTATAAAATTCTATTAAAAAAAATATAGCGCTAAACACTCGCAAGGCGCAGGAGAGGTAAGGAAATCTTCTTGGATATTTGAATTGTTATTTTAAAAACGGTAGATACCAGCAAGTTAAAATTAACCATGGTTAAAAGTTAAAAGAAAGATAATATAATTGTTTTTAACTAGACAAGTACCTAACAGTTTTTATTATAAGCCAAATCAAGAAAAATGTTGGCAGTATTGTCTAATTTAACTTAGGATAGTTTAAGTAATTATGTGTCTGTCTATTTCGAAAAAAGTCATATATTAGAAGGAATTTGGGGACCTGAAAACGTTATCGTTTAGGACTCAGCTTTTTTACATAAAATTGACTCCACATGTAGCCACTTTTCCGCCTGTAGGAGAAAACAATTTCGGAACAAAAATTTTTTCAACATTTTTGCTCCACCCTGGTAACCATACTTATAGTTAATCTGTTAGTATGTATAGTTTTTGAAATAAACATGTTAATAACTGTCCTCCCCCTTCCAACTCTCCCACGGCTTGCGAGTGTATGGCGCTACATTTTTTTCATAGCATATTATATGAGCAATACCCCGCTTAGTCTTAATCTGTTAGTATGTATAGTTTTTCAAATAAACATTTAATTATCTGGCAAGATCGAAAAATTTTAATAAATAGTCTTGGTCGTAGTATCGAATCCCAGTCACCCCCTTGACATCTTTTTTTTTAAATATTACTAAGGAAATTTTTTATTACATGTTAAAACTTCTTGTTACAGCAAATTAAAGGTAAAACCGCTCGGAGTTTCACTATAAAAATGTTGAAAGATAGACAAACAATACTTTTTGAAATAAAATTGTAGTTCCCTGTCGTCAGCATTGTCTCCCCTTCCATCTCTCCTACGGCTTGCGAGTGCCTGGGGCTATATTTTTTTCATAGCATATTATAGAAACAATAACTACGCTTAGTCTTAATCTGTTAGTATGTTTAGTTTTTTAAATATAAATTTTAATAACTATCAAGATTTCCTCCCCTCCTACGGATTGCGAGTGTTTGGCGCTATATTTTTTTTTCATAGCATCTTATAGGAGCAATAACCCCGCTTAGTCTTAATCTGTTAGTATGTTTAGTTTTTTAAATATAAATTTTAATAACTATCAAGGTTTCCTCCCCTCCCACCCCTCCTACCGCTTTCAAGTGCATGGGGTTATATTTTTTCATAGAATATTATAGGAGCAATAACCCCGCTAAGTCTTAAACTGTTAGTATGTACAGTTTTTGAAATAAAAATTTAATTATATTTAAAGATTTCCTCCTCTCCCACCCCTCCTACGGCTTGCGAGTGCTTGGGGTTATATTTTTTTATAGAATATTATAGGAGCAATAACTCCGCTAAGTCTTAAACCGTTAGTATGTACAGTTTTTGAAATAAAAATTTAATTATATTTAAAGATTTCCTCCCCTCCCACCCCTCCTACGGCTTGCGAGTGCTTGTGGATATATTTTTTTGATAGCATTTTATAGAAGCAATAACTACACTTACTCTTAATCTGTTAGTATGTTTAGTTTTTTAAATATAAATTTTAATAACTACCTCCCCTCCCGCCCCTTCTACGGCCTGCGAGTGCTCGGGGCTATATTGTTTTCATAGCATATTATAGGAGCACTAACCCCGCTTAGTCTTAAACTGTTAGTATGTACAGTTTTTTAAATCAAAATCTAATTATCTGTCAAGATTTCCTCTCCTCCCGTCCCTCCTACGGCTTGCGAGTGCTTGGGGCTATATTTTTTCCATAGAATATTATAGGAGCAATAACCACGCTTAGTCTTAATCTGTTAGTATGTATAGTTTTTGAAATAACAATTTAATTATATTTAAAGATATCCTCCCCTCCCATCTCTCCTACGACTTGCGAGTGTTTGGGGCTATATTTTTTTCATAGAATATTATAGGAGCAATAACCCCGATTAGTCTTAATCTGTTAGTATGTATAGTTTTTCAAATAAACATTTAATTATCTGGCAAGATCGATTTTTTTTAATAAATAGTCTTGGTCCTAGTATCGAATCCCAGTCACCCCCTTGACATCTTTTTTTTAAATATTACTAAGGAAATTTTTTATTACATGTTAAAACTTCTTGGTACAGCAAGTTAAAGGTAAAACCTCTCGCAGTTTCACTATAAAAATGTTGAAAGATAGACAAACAATACTTTTTGAAATAAAATTGTACTTCCCTGTCGTCAGCATTTTCTCCCCTTCCATCTCTCCCACGGCTTGCGAGTGCCTGGGGCTATATTTTTATCATGGCATTTTATAGAAGCAATAACTACGCTTAGTCCTAAATCTGTTAGTATGTTTAGTTTTTTAAATATAAATTTCAATAACTACCAAGATTTCCTCCCCTCCCGCTCCTTCTACGGCCTGCGAGTGCTCGGGGCTATATTGTTTTCATAGCATATTATAGGAGCAATAACCCCGCTTAGTCTTAAACTGTTAGTATGTACAGTTTTTGAAATAAAAATTTATTTATATTTAAATATTTCCTCCCCTCCCACCCCTCCTACCGCTTGCGAGTGTTTGGCGCTATATTTTTTTCATAGAATATTATAGGAGCAATAACCACGCTTAGTCTTAAACTGTTAGTATGTACAGTTTTTGAAATAAAAATGTAATTATATTTAACGATATCCTCCCCTCCCATCTCTCCTACGACTTGCGAGTGTTTGGGGCTATATTTTTTTCATAGAATATTATAGGAGCAATAACCCCGATTAGTCTTAATCTGTTAGTATGTATAGTTTTTCAAATAAACTTTTAATTATCTGGCAAGATCGATTTTTTTTAATAAATAGTCTTGGTCCTAGTATCGAATCCCAGTCACCCCCTTGACATTTTTTTTTAAATATTACTAAGGAAATTTTTTTTACATGTTAAAACTTCTTGGTACAGCAAGTTAAAGGTAAAACCGCTCGCAGTTTCACTATAAAAATGTTGAAAGATAGACGAACAATACTTTTTGAAATAAAATTGTACTTCCCTGTCGTCAGCATTTTCTCCCCTTCCATATCTCCTACGGCTTGCGAGTGCCTGGGGCTATATTTTTATCATAGCATTTTATAGAAGCAATAACTACGCTTAGTCTTAATCTGTTAGTATGTTTAGTTTTTTAAATATAAATTTTAATAACTATCGAGATTTCCTCCCCTCCCACCCCTCTTACGGCTTGCGAGTGTTTGGCGCTATATTTTTTTCATAGAATATTATAGGAGCAATAACCCCGCTAAGTCTTAAACTGTTGGTATGTACAGTTTTTGAAATAAAAATTTAATTATATTTAAAGATTTACTCCCCTCCCACCCCTCGTACGGCTTGCGATTGTTTGTGGATATATATTTTTTGGTAGCATTTTGTAGAAGCAATAACTACATTTAGTCTTAATCTGTTAGTATGTTTAGTTTTTTAAATATAAATTTTAATAACTACCAAGATTTCCTCCCCTCCCGCCCCTCCTACGGCTTGCGAGTGCTTGGGGCTATTTTTTTTTCATAGCATATTATAGGAGCAATAACCCCGCTTAGTCTTAAACTGTTAGTATGTACAGTTTTTGAAATAAAAATTTATTTATATTTAAAGATTTCCTCCATTCCCACCCCTCCTACGGCTTGCGAGTGTTTGGTGCTATATTTTTTTCATAGAATATTATAGGAGCAATAACCCCGCTAAGTCTTAAACTGTTAGTATGTACAGTTTAGGAAATAAAAATTTAATTATAATTAAAGATTTCCTCCCCTCCCATCTCTCCTACGGCTTGCGAGCGTTTGGGGCTATATTTTTTCATAGCATATTATAGGAGCAATAATCCCGCTTAGTCTTAAACTGTTAGTATGTACAGTTTTTTAAATCAAAATCTAATTATCTGTCAAGATTTCCTCTCCTCCCGCCCCTCCTACGGCTTGCGAGTGCTTGGGGCTATATTTTTTTCATAGAATATTATAGGAGCAATAACCACGCTTAGTCTTAATCTGTTAGTATGTATAGTTTTTGAAATAACAATTTAATTATATTTAAAGATTTCCCCCCCTCCCATCTCTCCTACGGCTTGCGAGCGTTTGGGGCTATATTTTTTTCATAGCATATTATAGGAGCCATAACCCCGCTTAGTCTTAATCTGTTAGTATGTATAGTTTTGCAAATAAACATTTAATTATCTGTCGAGATTTCCTCCCCTCCCATCTCTCCTACGGCTTGCGAGTGTTTGGGGCTATATTTTTTTGATAGCATTTTATAGGAGCAATAACCACGCTTAGTCTTAATCTGTTAGTATGTATAGTTTTTGAAATAAAAATATAAATAACTTTCATGGTGTACTCCCCTCCCATCTCTTGTACGGCTTGCACGCATATATAAGCAGTCGGCCAAGTTAAATACATTGTCATTTTACGAGTTAATATGGATACAAGTTCATCAGCTTTTAACAGTGGCGTCGGTGGTGATTTACAAACTTTACAAACAAGTGATAATAATAACTGTGATTGTGTTGTGTGTTTTTTGATGACCAAAGGATTTTCAACTTTGCAGTTTGCTGAAAAACTTGCTATTATTAATAAAGGTAGGCCAAAACCTACTCTAAAAAACTTAAATACAAGAATTAAAACATGTATTCGACATTTCAACGCCGAAAAAACTTATAAACAATATGAATGGTTAACGGGTTGTGAAATCAGGAATAAACTGTTTTGTTGGCCTTGTAGTCTATTTGTGACTGAAAAGGGGGTGTGGAATAAAAATGGGTTTTCCGACTTGAATAATCTACATAAAGTGGTAAAAAGACATGTTATGTCTAAAGCGCATTTACAGAGCATTTTAAAATTAAGTGTCTTTGGAAAAACGCGAATTGAACACGCCGTTGACAAGCAGATAGAAATTAGTCATCGCCAACACAATGAATTGGTTGATAAAAACAGAAACATATTAAAGAGACTTATTGATGTTTTGTGTTTTCTTGGTCAGCATGAATTGGGCTTCAGAGGTCATGACGAAACAACTACATCTGCAAATAGAGGAAACTTTCAAGACCTAGTTTCTTTAATAGCCAAGTACGACATTTGTTTAAAAAATCACTTGGAACAGTCTAACGTTTTTCGCGGGACATCAAATCGCATTCAGAATGACTTAATTTCGGCCGCTGCCATTATTATTTTGAACAGAATTAAATCGGGAATTAAACAGACTCATTTCATTGCTATTGTTCTAGATGAAACAACCGATGTAACTAATTTTAGTCAACTATCTGTAGTAATACGCTACGTAAAAATGGATGGGACTGTACAAGAAAGATTTTTAGGCTTTAAAAATGTGACAGAAGATCGTACCGCAAACGCTCTATATAAAATTGTGCTTAATATTATGAAAGATATTGAGGAGGCTGATAATAAATTAATTGCCCAAAGCTATGATGGGGCTGCTGTTATGGCCGGACATTTAGGAGGTCTTCAAGCTAAAGTGCGGGAAACGTTCTCCAGTGCTTTATTTGTACACTGTTTTGCTCATAAATTTAATTTAATTTTATCCCAATCTATAAATCATATTAAAGAATGTAAAGTGTTTTTTGCTACCCTAAGTGGAATGGCTGCTTTTTTTCCAAATCTACGAAGCGCACACAAGCCTTAGACTCAATTGTTAAAAAAACGTTTACCCAAAGTAGCTGCAACTCCGTGAATCGTTAATTGAACTTTTTGAAAATATTATGGAAAATAGTAACAATTGGGACGCAGAAACAATAAATAGTTCTAGAGGATTTTTGGATGGTTTGAAAAGAGACTAATATATTTTCGGAAATATTTCCGTTTTCAGATAATGTATTTAACATATTGCAATGTAAAACAAATGACATTGGTTTTTGCCTGAAAAAAATTAGTGAATTTAAATCCATTATAATTCAAAAAAGGAATGAATTTGATAAGTTCTGGGAAAAAACAAATAAATTAGGAGAAGTGGAGCCACGAAGAAAGCGTCTGCGCACTGATAATGTGGGAGACCTTCAAACTTCTTATCGCCGCCTTTTCTACGAAATCATAGATCAAATTCAGCAGCAAATTAACTGCAGATTTGATCATCTCAGTGACCTGAAATTTCTTGAATTGTGTAATTTTGGAGGATTTAAAGGCATACCTTTCCCAGAAGATTCATTCAAATCATTATTCCACCACTATGGACATTATTTTGACAAAGCCTTATTACGATCAGAACTTACAGTCATTTATGAAACCGATGTTATTGACACAAAAACTAACGCGAGTGAACTTTTATCTTTCTTAAAACAATGAAAATTGGAAAATGCATATTCTGAAGTGTTCAAATTATGTGAATTAATATTAACAATTCCTGCTACTAGTGCATCTGTAGAACGAAATTGTTCTACATTGAAACGTATCAAGAGTTTTGTTAGGAATTTAACAGGACAGGAAAGACTTTCTCAAATTTCAATTTTGTCAATTGAAAATAACCTCGTCCGGGAAATGTCCCAGAATCCACAGTTTTATGATGACATTATTGACGAATTTGCCAAAAACGACAGAAGAATTGAGTTACACTACAAATAGGTAAGTTGCTGAGAATTGCTTCCTTTATTTAAAATCTCACCGCACGCCCCTGGTGAAAACCAGTAAAGAATTTGGCGCCAAACAAGGAAACAGAAGACATGTAAACAACTTACCGAAATAAATGCACAGTTGCTTTATCCTTTTCATAATTGGCACTTTTATTGTACATACAGTTCTTCACAATACACCTTGGCATTTTTTAACTTTTACCCTTTTAACACACTCCTAAAAACAGCAAAACACACAAGATAACCTCTAATCCCAATTCAACAAACACTTTAAACACTTGGGGAACGAATCAAAACAAAACACATTAGCCCGTTATTCTAAATTTTGTTTGTGATTGGAGGGTGACTAGAGTGGGAAATCGACAGGCTGCAAACTCGGCTTTGTTCCCTCTAACATTTACAACCTCTTTGACTAAACTTAAATATCAGGTATCACGTAGTTTTGTCGCCTGTAAATAACCAATGCCGCCGGTATTGTACTGCCTTGTGACTTGTGACGTCAGACCTTACACCAATAGCAGACCGTTCACGATCACGTGATTTTATTTGAATTTTCAGCGTTTTAGCGAATTTTTCGTAAAACGAAAAATTCACTAATGGGGAGATCTGATATATATATATATATATATATATATATATATATATATATATATATATATATATATATATATATATATATATATATATATATTGTGAGGGGTCAAATCGGGATAAGGTTATCTTTCCCTAATATGGGGAGGTTGCCACGGGATAACCTTATCAATACGGCTTTATTTACGGGATTTGCTCAGGCGCCAGCAGCGTGGGTTTAAAGGAAGACGCTGCGCTCCCTCAGGACTATATATCTGTCCTCGGTTGCTATTTACAGCTACACGGACCCGGGGTAAACTTCAGTGGAGACAGGGTTCACCTAAGTCCTCAGGCGAAGTCCCTCAGGACTCCTTAATTATGGCCTATGTATTAGAGATCAGGATGTTACGTATTACGTTGGGGTGGATTGGTTGGGAAGCTTTAAATGAAATACCGTATAAAACAAATAATCTATTTACAAAAGTATTGGTGGGGAAATATTTACAAAATATATACAAAGAAATATTTACACAAGGGATTCTCCCGGTATACCCCACGTTTAAACTAACTTATTTGACAACTAATCAATTTATTAGAGACCAGAGGCAGAAACTGAAATATTCGCGAGTTATACGGACGGTATCACGAATAGGGGTGGTAAACTCGCGGGTTGTAAGCGGGCAGAAGCGACCCAGGATCGCCAAAGCAAGGCACCGGACAGGTGGTCGGTTTAAGCGGGCATGCAATATTAATTACGGACCCTCAAGCATGCGTTGCAGTCATACAGACTCTCTACGACCGGAGGAAGTGTCTCCCTAGGGAGATGGAAATTTCCCCTCGACAAAATAAAGGAAGCCCTCACTATCAAGTTAAAAGAAAACACAGCCTCCAGACGGTGCCTTCCGGACGGTCGGGATACCGGGTATCGCCAGACTGTTTCGATCGCCAGGAATGGTGGAGACCTACTGCAGCCCGAAATATCCCTGCTGTCGTCCAGATCCAGGAGCACGAGAGCTGCGCCACGGGAGACCGCTTTGGGATGATTTGATCGTGGCTAGTCCGCCCCCCGGGTTCAAATCAACGTGCAGTCGGCCGCTTTGCTAGTGCTCTCGCGCTCTCGGGAAGACTCCAGCCCAGGAACGCGACCCCTTTGCGTCTCCCGACGGAAACATATAAAGCTTTTCCCCCGAAGACTGTAAACGACAAGGTTTTCCCAATAATGTCAGCCGGACGGTCGGGACACCGGGTATCGCCAGACTGTTTCGATCGCCAGGAGTGGTGGAGACCTACTGCAGCCCGAAATATCCCCGCTGGCGTCCAGATCCAGGAGCACGAGAGCTGCGCCACGGGAGACCGCTTTGGGATGATTTGGTCGTGGCTAGACCGCCCCCCGGTTCAAATCAACGTGCAGTCGGCCGCTTTGCCAGTGCTCTCGCGCTCTAGGGAAGACTCCAGCCAAGGAACGCGAGCCCCGGCTCCCCCAGGTCGCCCCGCGGATACAGACAGAAACGAACGATGGACCTATTTATCCGAAGCTCCCTTGCTGCCGTCTCTCTGAAATAAGACCACTGACAAACACAACAACATTCAATATCTTTTCCACACCTGGACTTGTAACGTCACCTCTGGCGAAGGCCACCAAGCGCGCCCAGGTGTTCGCCGCCAGAGAGAGTCGTCGATCCGTGGAAAACCCCTTTCATACAGGCCCTGCACTGTACAGCTAGAGAGACAACGACCTACCTCCAATAATTGGACAACGAGCGGCCCGCTGAAGACGGCTCTCTCCACTTGCCACAGCTGCTAACTCTACTAAGCTGGTGCACCTAACGAATCGCGGCGTACTCTTCCACGGCCGGCCTGAAATACACAATAAAACCCAACACCAAGAATCAAGACGCGGACGGTGGCTGCTTCCTCTCTGTGACCTGGCTCCGCTGGATTCGCTACTGAAATACACAATACAACCAAACACCAAGAATCAAGACGCGGACGGTGGCTGGTTACTCTCCGTGACGGCCCCTGCGACTGCTGAAAAAGAACTAACTTGTCGAGCGCGTTACAGTCGATATATCCAGACCTCGATGCGGCCTCAGTCATCCGAAGCTTATGCGCCGCACGCGGTGCGCGTAGGTTGATGCAGTAGACCAGCCCGTCCGTTCCCGCTTTCATCGTTTCGCATGCCGCAGGACTCGCCTGGGCGACCTCAACCCGCTATACTCCTTACCCTTCCTCCGATCTCGCGACGTTTTCTTGAAATTATACTTTATTGAATGTTTTAATAACAAAAATAAATTAAATTAAATACAGATGGTACGGATCTATTTCCCTGCTAGCTAATTAGATTTCTAATGGTAATTACGTCACTTCGTGACATCCCCCTCTCTTCTCCTGAAAGAAAAAACGAAGTTTTTTCTTCCACATCCCGACCTCGCTGGTCCTCTGGTCCCCAATATAACAATAATAATACAAGAAAATAACAGGCCTACCAATATGTTGAGAAAGAATGCACATAATGTACCCTCAAAGAAGAGTTTGTCTTTCCTATTCCATATAAGCAAGCGGTCCTACCCAATACACTTTTAAACTAAATCAAACATCTTTCAAAGCAAGAATAAATAATTAGTATGTGTAACGGAGAAATGATATCAAATTTCCAACCATATACCCTGGATATGTGCAAAATTTCTTAATTAAAAAAAATATATTCTTAAACTAAGTGAAACGTTTTTCAAAGGAAAATTAGATAATTAGAAGGCGCACCAGGGAAATGATACTGTCAAATTTTCCATCATAACCCCTGGGTATGTGCAACATCTCATAATTAAAAAAAACGAAATATTCTTAAACTAAATCAAACATCTTTGAACGGAAAATTAAATTATTAAAATTCGTAAGTAAACAGAAAATAAAACATATCCTTAAACTAAATCAAGCACGTTCGAACGGGCAATTAAATAATTAGAGTTCGTAAGTAAACAGAAAATAAAATATATCCTTAAACTAAATTTAAACGATGCTTCAAACACAAATACGGAACAGTTATCTCCGTAGAGGCACTGCGACGCGTCTATATGCAATATCGCTTAATTAAAAAAAATAATCAAAAAGAAAAATGCAAGTTAAAACTAAATTAACCAGGGCTCCTAAACGTAAATAAACAAATCGTTCAGATTTAACACACCCGAAATTGATAGCTTCTCGCCTCAAATGAATTAGGAGCTATTTGAACGGAACTTAGCACAAAATGTCTGAGGATTAGGTTGAATACACTATGCTTAAGCTGAATAATAGTCAATGATAGTCTCACCCACAGTCTCCTCGTTTGTGCACCGTCGAGTGGCACTCCTAGAAGTGTCCCACACTCCCGTGTCACACACTGCACCTAGTACCTGTCGCCTGTCCATCCAGTCGTGCAGCCGCACGTGGCCCTCTGCGTCGGGTCCATGGAGCGCCGGCTGGCACCAGACGATACGGCCTGCCCTGGTAGCAGCACCCATCACATGAGGTGGCCTCCAACTGTTTGGGCTTGCTGGTTGGCAACTCCGGCAGTTCCCATGGTTTCGGTCGTTCAGCACCAGGTTACACTGGGTAGCTACACGTGCAACCTAGGGCGTACACTGCGTGGCTCTGTCGATACTCCTCTTCTCCATGACCACAGTTGGTTTTCCTGGGTCCCGACGGGAACATACTCGGGACCTAATGCTTACTTTCCCACCTTGGGAGCATTACACAGCTTCTTACAGCGGTAACGAGTGTGTCCAGACTGACCACACCTCGAACATAAACTCTTCTCTGCCATCGGTAAATACTCTGGTTTTACGGGAACAATTTCGTCGATTCTGGATGCGTCTGCTGCTGCATATGCACGGATAAAGTGTAGTTCTGGCGGCGGCGACGTATTTACGGCCTCTGCATGAAACTTTTTCAAATCCTTCACATGTATGTGCTTCAGCAGCTTGCCCTTGGTATCCCGGAGGTCATATACCACCGGCGACACTACTTTGACCACCGTATACGGCCCAGAATATTTCGCAGCGAGCTTTGCGGCAAAACCACTGGTTCCTTGGGATAACGGATGTTCCCGGCGTAGCACCTGTTCACCAACTTTGCATTGCCATTCCCTGCGACGCAAATTGTAGTGGCGACTTTGTTGGGTGAACGCCCTTGCCAGATTCATTCTTACTAACTCGAATGTTTCTCGTAGCTTCTTCAGACGGTTATGACGGTCTTCTATTTCTTCCGGCGTCGTCTCCGACTCCTCTGTCTGACTCTCCGGCGGTATTTCGCGTTCAGCGTGCACCGCGCCGGGGACGGTCAGCTCTCGGCCGAAGTTCAGGAAGGCTGGGGTGAATCCGGTGGATTCCTGTTTGGCCGTGTTGATGGCGAACCCCAGTTCAGGCAATCTTTCATCCCACTTTCGCTGATCATGCTCGCAAAACTGGGCGATCATGGTTTTCAGCGTGCGATTCGCCCTCTCCACAGCATTGGCCTGGGGAGTGTATATTGGGGTCAGCCTCTGGGCTATCCCCAACTCCTTCAGCCAGGCCTTATGTTCATGGGACACTAGTTGTTTCCCGTTGTCCGAAATCAGTGTCCTGGGGCAGCCGAACTTCGTGATGACCATCTCAAACAACGCTTTGTTGACGGCGGGGGCGGTGGCTTTCCTCAACGGTCGGCATTCTACCCATTTCGTAAAACGGTCTTGGGCGACAATAATAAAATTGTGCCCCATTTTGGACCGAGGCAGGGGTCCCACTAAATCGACGCAGACGGTTTCCCATGGTGTCTTGTTCGAGGAAGGCTGCATCTTCCCGGGGGTCTGTTGTTGGGAGACTTTAAACCTCTGACAGCGATTACATTGCCTCACATAACTCGCAACTTCCCGAAACATCCCTGGCCAATAGTAATGACAAGCTATACGGGCAATGGTTTTTGAAATGCCCATGTGCCCGGCGGTCGGTTCGTCGTGGTTCTCTCGTAGAATTCGGCCACGCACGGTCTTAGGGATGCACAATTTCCAGGGATCGCTCAGCTCGGGCTCGCTTAAGTTGTATGCGTCCCAAAAATGTCGGTACAGTCTTCCGCCCCTGATGGAATAGTCGGGAAATGCCTCCGGGTTCCTTTCCACCTGGTCCAACTTACGTCTGTACCAGGAACAGCTTGCTTCCTCCTCTGTGAAGCAAATATTATCTTCCGCGGACTCTTCACAGCTCTCCAACGGTGAACGGGAGAGGGCGTCCGCTACACGGTTTAGTGCCCCTCGTCGATATTTTATCGTGAAGTCGTATTGTTGTAGAAATACGCTCCACACGCCCAATCGGGGTTTTAATCGTTTGCAACCACCTAAGAGATTGGTGGTCTGTCAGTACTGTAAAATGGTACCCCTCCAGGTATGGGCGCATTTTTTCAATCCCCCATACCACTACTAGGCACTCTTTTTCCGTCACGGAATAATTTTTCTCGGCAGGGCAGAGCGTCCGGCTGGCATATGCGATGACTTTCTCTGATCCATCGATGTTCTGAGTCAGAGCTATGCCTAAGCCATTATCACTGGCATCAGTTTGCAGGACGAATTCTTTCGAAAAGTCCGGACAGGTCAATATCGGCGTCTGAGTGAGTAATTTCTTCAGGTCTTTAAACGACCTCTCTTGCTCTTCACCTCAGTGCCATCGATTCTTCTTCTTCAATAGCTTGGTCAAGGGGGTCACTACCTGTGAGAATTGCGGAATGAAACGGCGGTACCACGAGGCGACCCCCAAAAATCGACGGACGTCTCTTACGGTTCGTGGGGTCGGCATGGCCTCGATAGCCTCCACTTTATCCGGATCGGTGCTGATGCCATCCGACGTCACAACATGCCCAAGATATTTCAGCGACTTCCTGCAGAAGTGACATTTCTCCGGGTTCAGCTGCAAGTTACTCTGCCTCAGCCTTCGGAACACTTCCCTCAAGTTCTCCAGGTGTTCCTCGAAGGTCTCTCCCATTACGATAACGTCGTCCAGGTAGGCGAAAGCGTGCGGTTCCATATCGGGGCCTATTATAGTATCCAACAGCCGCTGGAACGTCGCTGGAGCCGAGTGAATTCCGAAAGGCATAACCTTGAACTGATACAACCCCCTCCCCGGGACGGTAAAGGCGGTGATGAGCTTACTTGTCGGCGTCAGAGGGATTTGCCAGTAGCCCTGCTTCAAATCCAGACTGCTGATGTACTTGGCCCGGCGAAGCTTGTCAAGTATGCCCGATATATATGGCAGCGGGTAGGAGTCCTTGACGGAAACCTTGTTAACTTCCCGGAAGTCCACACAGAATCGGTATTTTCCGTCCTTTTTCTTAACCATCACCACAGGTGAGCTCCATGGGCTGTTAGAAGGTTCTATAATTCCTTCTTCCAACATCCTGTCGACCTCGTCGTTAATGACCTGCTGCATTTTCGGGTTTTGTGGGCGGTATCGCTGTTTAATAGGTTCTCTCCTCGACAGGCGGATATGATGTTGTACTCGGTCAGTAGGGCCAGTTATTCGTTTGAAATATCCAAGTTCTTTCTCCAAGAACAGATCAAGTTGACGTCGCTCTCGGGGGGTCAATTCCCCCAAGGTGTTCGTTTCCATAGTATGTATTAGAACTACGGGCGGGGGTGGAGTTGCTGACGCCAGCAGTTCTCCATCGAGGTAGGTTTTAGCGGTCGGTAAATCTATACGGAAGTCGTACTTCCCCAAAATATCCATCCCCAACACTATGTCTACCGGGAGGTGAGGCAGATACAACAGCTCCCCTTGTATCTTCTTACTACCCAACATCAATTCAGTCACGTACATTTGTTGTACGGAGACCAGTCGTCCATCGACGATGCGGATGCTTACGTCTGGCAAGGAGACGGCTTGTAAATAATCTGCGTCTATTTCCTCAAGTGCGGTACCGCTCAGAAAGGACCGGGTCGCCCCTGTGTCCAGCAAAGCACTGAAACACTTCTGGCCTATCCTTGTCCTGACTATGGGTCTGTTGTCAGTTTGAGATCGTCTGTCAATGGCCGAGGTGTCGTTGGGGCGGAACTGCTGGAGTCTCGGCCCTCCACAGTTCCCATCTAGTTTCCCGGACATTTGCAATCCCGGGATAACACTCCTGTCTTGCCACAGCGCGAACAAAACAGTCGTGGTGCTTTCTGACACTGGCTTCTCATGTGTCCTGTCTCACCACAATTCCAGCAAGTCGTGCGCTCCATCGCGAAACGAACCTGCTTACTGGTTTCCGGACGGTTAGTCGTAGGAGAAGTCGGGGGTGTAAAACGGCTCTTAGCGGGGGAACTAGTATTCCCACTTTCTTGCTTATCCGAAGGAGGCCGGCTAGGCTTTGGTGGGCCCTCCTTGGTATCATTTAGTTCCTTCAACATCGCCTCAATTTCCTTTGTTTTTTCTATGAACCTACGTATGTCTGGCACGTCGCAATTCCAGAGCATCTGTCGGAACTCTGGGCGCAGGTTTCTTCGTAACCAAGTCAATTCCTGTTGCCTGTTGATGTTACCGTGCCGGCGTATGAGTGTCTGTAGCTCCGTTATGTAGGTAAACACGGGCTCACCGGGTTTGTGTAAACGTCGACTGATTTCAGCTTCTAAATCTACGAAGTAGTTTGCCGGGAAATAGAAACGCTTGAAATCCTCAATAAAGTCTTCCCACGATGTCTAGTACGCCCTATTATTTCGATGCCACAGCAAGGCTTGACCTTCCAAGACCTGTGGCAACACTGGCAGAAGGCGGTCCGAAGATACGTTAAAGTGCAAGCGGATTTCTTCTAGGCGTTCTAAAAATGCTACGGGGTCAGACCTGCCCTGGAAATGCAAGTTCCACGCAAACAGATTGAGTGGTTCTGGTTGCCGTCTTGTCGTAGTCTTGGTCACAGGTGATATTGGCGGCGGGAATGGCTGTTGCATAGGCGGTGTTAGGTGCCCGATTAAGTTTCCCGTTCGTGGTGACGACGGCGGCGAAGCAGTAATGTCAGGCAGTGAGGCCGCCTCGGTGTGCGGCGGTCTTCCTTCTCGCAAAAATCTTATCAATTGCCTTCTCATTTCCTCAACCGTTGTCTGGGGTCGTAGGCAAAACCTCGCTAACTCTATTTCCAGTTCAGGCTTCTTCAGCCTGTATATCCATCCTACCCGGCCGTCAAATAGGTCCGGGTCGGACTTCTCTTGAGGTTCAGGCTCGACGGCCTTGTCCGTTTTCGGGTCTGACATTGTTCAGTACAGACAGCAAGGCGGCAAGACGGCGCTGCGAAGCTGTCGAAGATGTTAACGCAGTGTTAGGATGAAACGGGTCGGATTTGTAACAGTAGTTTCCCTTGGTCAGCAGTGTTAAAGAAATTAATTATAAACACAAAACAAGAAACAAAATAAATTCGGTATAACAAAATTCTCTACAAGTTGAAACCAAAAAAAAAAAAACACTATATATTAACGCTAAACTTAAGATGTTGATTAAAAGAAATGTTACTCTTAAAGAATGTAATCGTATTACGTAACGCAGTAAACAAACATTCAAAGCTAGCGTGAAAAAAAAGTTAATTATTACTACCACAAAAATATTGTAAGATCAACAGCTGATTACAAAGAATTCTACTCAAAGCAAAATAAATTAATGTTCACGGTTTCACAAAGTATTGATGATACGGCGATTGCTATCGTAGATAACAATATTGTAATTCCTTTTTAAATTCTGCCTCTGTTTCAAACTAAAAATATACCGAATTCCTAAGATACGTGTAACATATCTTATCTACACTTTTCCAACAAACTCTTATCACACTTAACGATAAACTATGTACATTAAAATTTAAAAATTTAAAAATATTTACGGCTACTTCCCTAAATCCACCTTTCTCTAATTTAATTTACTAACTTAGGTCCCCGCTCGCAGGTGCCATTTGTGAGGGGTCAAATCGGGATAAGGTTATCTTTCCCTAATATGGGGAGGTTGCCACGGGATAACCTTATCAATACGGCTTTATTTACGGGATTTGCTCAGGCGCCAGCAGCGTGGGTTTAAAGGAAGACGCTGCGCTCCCTCAGGACTATATATCTGTCCTCGGTTGCTATTTACAGCTACACGGACCCGGGGTAAACTTCAGTGGAGACAGGGTTCACCTAAGTCCTCAGGCGAAGTCCCTCAGGACTCCTTAATTATGGCCTATGTATTAGAGATCAGGATGTTACGTATTACGTTGGGGTGGATTGGTTGGGAAGCTTTAAATGAAATACCGTATAAAACAAATAATCTATTTACAAAAGTATTGGTGGGGAAATATTTACAAAATATATACAAAGAAATATTTACACAAGGGATTCTCCCGGTATACCCCACGTTTAAACTAACTTATTTGACAACTAATCAATTTATTAGAGACCAGAGTCAGAAACTGAAATATTCGCGAGTTATACGGACGGTATCACGAATAGGGGTGGTAAACTCGCGGGTTGTAAGCGGGCAGAAGCGACCCAGGATCGCCAAAGCAAGGCACCGGACAGGTGGTCGGTTTAAGCGGGCATGCAATATTAATTACGGACCCTCAAGCATGCGTTGCAGTCATACAGACTCTCTACGACCGGAGGAAGTGTCTCCCTAGGGAGATGGAAATTTCCCCTCGACAAAATAAAGGAAGCCCTCACTATCAAGTTAAAAGAAAACACAGCCTCCAGACGGTGCCTTCCGGCCGGTCGGGATACCGGGTATCGCCAGACTGTTTCGATCGCCAGGAATGGTGGAGACCTACTGCAGCCCGAAATATCCCTGCTGTCGTCCAGATCCAGGAGCACGAGAGCTGCGCCACGGGAGACCGTTTTGGGATGATTTGATCGTGGCTAGTCCGCGCCCCGGGTTCAAATCAACGTGCAGTCGGCCGCTTTGCTAGTGCTCTCGCGCTCTCCGGAAGACTCCAGCCCAGGAACGCGACCCCTTTGCGTCTCCCGACGGAAACATATAACGCTTTTCCCCCGAAGACTATAAACGACAAGGTTTTCCCAATAATGTCAGCCGGACGGTCGGGACACCGGGTATCGCCAGACTGTTTCGATCGCCAGGAGTGGTGGAGACCTACTGCAGCCCGAAATATCCCCGCTGGCGTCCAGATCCAGGAGCACGAGAGCTGCGCCACGGGAGACCGCTTTGGGATGATTTGGTCGTGGCTAGACCGCTCCCGGTTCAAATCAACGTGCAGTCGGCCGCTTTGCCAGTGCTCTCGCGCTCTCGGGAAGACTCCAGCCAAGGAACGCGAGCCCCGGCTCCCCCAGGTCGCCCCGCGGATACAGACAGAAACGAACGATGGACCTATTTATCCGAAGCTCCCTTGCTGCCGTCTCTCTGAAATAAAACCACTGACAAACACAACAACATTCAATATCTTTTCCACACCTGGACTTTTAACGTCACCTCTGGCGAAGGCCACCAAGCGCGCCCAGGTGTTCGCCGCCAGAGAGAGTCGTCGATCCGTGGAAAACCCCTTTCATACAGGCCCTGCACTGTACAGCTAGAGAGACAACGACCTACCTCCAATAATTGGACAACGAGCGGCCCGCTGAAGACGGCTCTCTCCACTTGCCACAGCTGCTAACTCTACTAAGCTGGTGCACCTAACGAATCGCGGCGTACTCTTCCACGGCCGGCCTGAAATACACAATAAAACCCAACACCAAGAATCAAGACGCAGACGGTGGCTGCTTCCTCTCTGTGACCTGGCTCCGCTGGATTCGCTACTGAAATACACAATACAACCAAACACCAAGAATCAAGACGCGGACGGTGGCTGGTTACTCTCCGTGACGGCCCCTGCGACTGCTGAAAAAGAACTAACTTGTCGAGCGCGTTACAGTCGATATATCCAGACCTCGATGCGGCCTCAGTCATCCGAAGCTTATGCGCCGCACGCGGTGCGCGTAGGTTGATGCAGTGGACCAGCCCGTCCGTTCCCGCTTTCATCGTTTCGCATGCCGCAGGACTCGCCTGGGCGACCTCAACCCGCTATACTCCTTACCCTTCCTCCGATCTCGCGACGTTTTCTTGAAATTATACTTTATTGAATGTTTTAATAACAAAAATAAATTAAATTAAATACAGATGGTACGGATCTATTTCCCTGCTAGCTAATTAGATTTCTAATGGTAATTACGTCACTTTGTGACAATATATATATACAGGCTGTTACTTAATGATAGGGCGTAATTTTAAGGGCGCGTTCCTGAACCAAATTCAAGTAGAAAAGTTCATATAAACATGTGTCCTGAAGAGTCTGGCTTTCAAGATACAGGGTGTCAAAATTAAAAAAAAAAGGTTTTTTATTCATATCTTAATGATCCTTTTGCCCATTTTGTTGAAATCTGGCAGGGTTATTCATTGTAATAAGACGCTAAGTTGGTACTAACTAAAAGATAATTATAAGTTCCAGTGGCGTCTCGGGGGGCAGTCTCACGAGTAATATTTACTAAAAAAATGTACGCTACTGAGTTTTTTTAATTTTAATTTTTTCAGATTAAGCACCTAAAAATACAACTTTTTTGCCTCCTAATATCTTTTCGTATATTACTTCCTTTTCGACGAAAAAAATAAAAACGACTTAATTACATGTCGAAAAATTGTTAAAATAAAATCAAGTTAATTGTGATCGTTCAGAATATTTATTTCAAAGCCATTGTTTAAAATCTAATAAATGAAAAGTAATAACTATTTACAAAAAATGTTGGAAATGACTACCTCCCGCTTCTATGCAGGCTTGTGCTCTCCTTCTCATCGAGCGACGAACAAAATTCCATAAGTGTTACGTATGGTCTCACATCCGTCAACAATTATATTCCTTAGTTGTTCTTCTGCCTCGATTAGTGTAACATAAACTAATGCTTTTAGGTGCCACCACAAATAAAAATCTAGGCTGTGTAAACCAGGCGATCTAGGTGGCCAGAATTGTGGTCCTCCACGACCTATCGAACGATTTTGGTAAGCTTCATTCAAATACTCACGAGCCAATATGCTAAAGTGGGCAGGAGCACCATCATGCATGAACCAATGTTGTTGACGTAAATATAAAGGAACATCTTCATGAAGCAGAGGCAAATTATTTTGTAGGAAATGGCTGTAAGATTGTCGGTGAAGACGTCGTGGTAAAAAAATGGTCCAATCAAATAGTCAATACCGCTCCAAACGCTGACAGAAAATTGTTCCTGAAAATGTGTATCTGTAATAGCATAAGGTTTTTTTGGGCCCAGTTATGGTTATTTCGAAAAGTAATTATTGCATTTCTGGAAAAATTGGCTTCGTCCGTAAACATAATGATGGAATCAAAGTGAGGATTTTCTACAAGTCTTTGATGATACCATCTACAAAATTGCGTACGCGGTTCAAAATCTCTTGGCAGGAGCGCCTGAACTCTTTGTACGTGATAAGGATACAACAGAGAATCTCTTAAAATTTCCCATACCATTTTATAGCAAATATTTAATTCCCTACCTTTTTTCGGGTACTAGTTGCAGGATTCTCTTCGACCGCATGTAGGACAGCCTCATCAACTACTTGAGTTCGAATTATATGAGGTCTTCCGTCAGAGGTATTACCTTTAAACTGCCAGATTCAGTCAGACGACGATAAATGTTTATGAATATTTGTCTACCTGGAAGGATACGATCAGGATACCTTTCTTGATAGAGCCGCCGGGCCATCGCCGAATTACCATTGGCCAGACCATAAAGGAAATGCATTTGTGTCATCTCCATATTAGAATAGTTATTTACCATTTTTTAATAGCACAATTAACCGTTTGACCAGAGGGAAAAATAATAACAAACTGTCACAGAAACTCAAAAACATTATGTTTATAATGACAAAACAACGATCATAATTAACTTGATTTTATTTTAACAATTTTTCGACATGCAATGAAGTCGTTTTTATTTTTTTCCTCGAAAGGGAAGTAATATACGAAAAGATATTAAGACGCAAAAAAAATTGTATTTTTAGGTGCTTAATCTGAAAAAAAAATTAAATCAAAAAACTCAGTAGCGTACATTTTTTTAGTCAATATTATTCGTGAGACTGCCCCCCGAGACGCCACTGGAACTTATAATTATCTTTTAGTTAGTGCCAACTTAGTGTATTATTACAGTGAATAACTCTGGCTGTTTCAACAAAATGGGCATTTGGATCATTAAGGTATTAATAAAAAACCAATTTTTTTTATAAACTTTGACACCCTGTATCTTGAAAACCAGACTCTTCAGTACACATGTTTATATAAACTTTTCTACTTGAATTTGGTTCAGGAACGCGCCCTCGAAATTACGCCCTATCATTAAGTAACACCTTGTATATATATATATATATATATATATATATATATATATATATATATATATATATATATATATATATATATATATATATATATATAAATATATATATATATATATATATATATATATATATATATATATATATATATATATATATATATATATATATATATATATATATATATATATATATATATATATATATATATATATATATATATATATATATATATATATATATATATATATGTGGCGGTGGTTCCGACCGTACTTTAGATATACACTAGAAGGTCGCCATTTCACCATTTATACGGACCACAAACCTTTGACATACGCTTTTGAACAACGCGTCGATAAAGCATCTCCAAGGCAACTACGACATTTAGACTTCCTAGGTCAATTTACCACAGACATTCGCTACATACCAGGTCCTACAAACATTCCCGCAGACTATTGTTCTCGCATTGAAACAATTTCACTTTCTTCCACTGTGTCACTCCAAGAAATTGCGCAAGCTCAGTCATCTTGTGAGGAACTCAAACACCTTCTGCAGTCTGAATCTTCCTCATACAAATTTCAAAACATGCCTCTTGACAACGGATTGAATCTTATTTGCGATTGTTCTTCAAAGAAACTTCGCCCATTCATTCCCCTCAAATTTCGCCGAAAGATTTTCGATTCTATCCACAATTTATCTCACCCAGTCATATCAGCTTCCGTCGATCTGGTCCAGGATAGATTTTGTTGGCCCAAATTGAAACGCGATGTATCTCTTTGGTCTAAAACTTGCATTCCTTGCCAGAAAGTCAAGATATGGAGACACACTTCCAGTGCCATTGGACAATACACCCCAGCCATGAGAAGATTCTCGCATATAAATGTTGACATTATGGGACCATTACCACCATCACAAGGTCAACGCTATCTGTTAACAATAATAGACAGATTTTCTCGATGGCCCGAAGCAATTCCATTGTCAGATATTACAGCAGAAACAGTAGCGAACACTATTTTCTTCACTCATGCTGGATCTCTCGTTTTGGTGTTCCGCAATACATCACCACAGACAGAGGTAAACAATTCGATTGCCACCTTTTCACACACCTCACTAAAACACTAGGTGCAGACCACATCAAGACCACAGCTTACCACCCAGCAGCCAATGGTGTAATCGAGAGATGGCATAGAGTTCTGAAACAGGCCTTGAAAGCTCATATGGACGAAAACTGGGTCGCTAAATTGCCAATTGTGTTACTAGGACTCAGATCGTACATAATTCCAGAATATCGCTCAACACCCACTGAAATAGTCTACGGAGAATCAATCAAACTTCCTACCGACTTTTTCAACAGCACACAAGCTCATGATGTTCCACCACTTATATCTCAGCTAAAAGAAGACATAAGGAAACTTCGACCAGTACCTTTTAAACATCATACTGCAAAAAAGGTATTTGTCCATCCTAAGCTTATGGAAGCTCCTTTTCTTTTTGTTCGCATTGATATTCCGCGAAAAACCCTCGAACCAGTTTATGACGGCCCCTTTGAAGTGTTATCCCGAACTGACAAAGTCTTCAAAATCAAGTAATCACACGGAGAAGAGACAATTTCTGTTGACCGTCTTAAACCCGCATTCATTCTTTGTGATAACGAACAGACAACTTTCCAGCCTCAGAGACATCCTACAGTGAAAGTCCAACACTTAGTGAAACTGAAAGTGACAGTGAAGTTCCCGTTCCCGTTCAAACTACATGCCATGGACGTAGAGTTGCGGTGCTATCGGGGCGGCAAGGCCGCGGACGAGCCCTGAGGGAACAAAAAAAATGGACGTAGAGTTCGATTTCCACGAATATACTTTAACTAATAGCGTTGTCACTGAGAGGGAAGTATGTGGCGGTGGTTGCGACCGCAGTGTTTCCGTCAACACTACTCTATGTTTCTGCATTTGACAGCTAAACGTTGCGTTACGTTATGCGACAGCCAGCTGTCAAGAACTACCGCATATAAGATACACCAGGCGATCTCTCTCTCTCTCTCCTCGCTACCAACCGCTACAGTGAACTGCTATGTACTCGTGTACTGTTGTAATTGTTATTAAAGTGTATTATAGCTAAATGTATCATATAGTTTATTCAGTTAGTGAAGTAATAAAGTTATATTAAATGTTTACGTATGGATTTAATATCAACAAGTGCAATTAACATCCGCATATATATATATATATATATATATATATATATATATATATATATATATATATATATATATATATATATATATATATATATATATATATCGTATCGATAACTCAAAAAATAATTGGCCGATTTTAATGAAATATGCAAATAACAGCTATGACAACCAAATTTCAGGTACGTTTCTACTATCCAACTTACCCTAGGTACCAAAATTCAGATCTCTAACTTAAATGGAAATAAACTCAAAGACGCAGCAAGTGCGTTATGGTAGTGAATTTTCATAGAAATGATCTGGCACCAAATATTTTATTATAACTTTTTTTTATTGTAACATAGAAATCTGAGTTTTTGTGTATAGTTTACTTTTTATATCGTAAACCTACCCACCAAATTTGGTTACCATACCTTTTTTATTTTTTGAGATAAATTTTTTTTTGAATGAAAACTCAAAATTTTCCCGGAAAACCTCGTCCGATTTTCCTGGGTAAGTCACTTACAAAAGGAAGGTACATGCCAAATTTTATCAAAATCGGCATGTTATTTTTTGAGTTATCGGTGTGATATATATATATATATATATATATATATATATATATATATATATATATATATATATATATATATATATATATATATATATATATATATATATATATATATATATATATATATAAACATATAAAAATTGAAACTGACACCGGATATGGGCTCTAGGGGTCCTAGTTCGCGCTCATTTGCAAAATTTTTTTCAAAATTCAAAAGTCGGGATCTCTCCCTTAGTGAATTTTTTCTACGAAAATTCACTAAAAAGTTATAGGCATTTTAAGAAAAAAAAAATTGGGTGCCCTGGTGATCAGAGGAAAGCACAAGAACAAAATATTTTGTGTGGTTAACAAAACCAATTCGATATTACATCCAACGGTTAAGTTTTCTTGACGCAAAAACGTCAAGAAATAGCAGAAAAAATATTTTGAAAATTTGTCTTCTTCAAACGTCAAAGTCGCGATATGAAACGTCAAAATTTGCAATTTTCAGACAACGAATTTGGAACAAATACGGATAATGTAGACGATATGTCGTAAGAAGTGTGTTTTACAAAGCCTTAAGATTCCGCTTCAACCATCATTGTCCTTCATTTTACTAAAATATTTTCAGGAAATCCATTTCAAATAGACCCTCTTTCTGATGCTTCCGCAGTAGTTTCAGCTATAGAGTTTATGGTTTAATAGTCTATATTTTAGCAAATTTTCGTAGAAAACATCGTGTTGAGAAGACCGCGACTTATGAATTTTAAAAAGATTTCTTCAAATGACCGCGAACTAGAACCCCAAAAACCCATATACGGGGTAAGTTTCAGTTTTTGTCTATTTATACATATACAGGGCGGTGCTTTTTCAGGGCAACTCTCAATACATCCGTTATTATACAAGATATGACAAAAAAGTATTTATGTTAATTATAGGGTATCTCGAGCTGTACCTTGTAAACTTATTTTGACAATCACAGGCTCGCCCATAAGTCGTTGGTGATACACACTTTCTTTTTTTAATAGAACACCCCCTTTTATTGCATTTTTGTGTTTTCCAGCGAATTATAATGCATGTTTGTAAAAAAAAAAATTATATCGTTCATTGTTTTTGAGTTATTTCAATTGTTTTGCAACTTTTCACGTTTTTGGCACATACTTGAAACACATATCACAAATTGTGAAAGGGCGTTTTTATCAATAGATAGCGGAGCCCCATGAAGATGACGCATTCAGAGAGCTTTTTGTTTATATTTACTCGTCGAAAAAATCGAGCTGCCGCATACGGACGCATTTAGTACAAATTCACTACCATAACGGACTTCTTTGTCCCGAACTTTTTTTAATTCATGCATGTTGTCCATTGTAAAAATATTATGTCCCCTAAATTTTTTCTGCTGTCACTTCTGTCATTTATGTACCCTGTCTCTGTCTATTGTCTATTATATTATATCAAACTTGTCACTTGTCATCAGTCATCAGCAAAACTGCAATCAAAAATCTGGATTTTGATTTCCATTTTCCATACTAAGTCTAGGTCTAAGTAGTAATAGTGATTCATATTAATATTTGTACATAAATAAAAAGAAAAGTAACAATCTGAAATCAAACATAATGAACATTCCCTGGAAACAACCTCATTCAGACAATTCAGAGTTATAAATATTTCATTGCTATTACCTTATGTTGAAGACTGTGATTCGTTTGGTGGAGTAACTCGGCATCTACGTGGCCTCAAACGTTATTGTAGCCAAAATATGTTATAGGATATATACTGATTACGAAAGGTAGAATGTGTTTTATTGTATAAATATATTATATTGAGAATAAAGGCTGGAGAAGGTACAATAATGGCCAACAAATGTAAAGTGAGTATAAATATGGCATTAATCTGATAGTTTATATATATATATATATATATATATATATATATATATATATATATATATATATATATTCTTAAAAAATTGTGGGAAAGCCGTCAGTTGCAAAATAAAACTCTTTATTAAAAGCCGAGCTTTCGGAAAAGTTTATTCCATTTTCAAGGATCTAACGTGAGTTTTACTATAACTAATTATGAAAATACAAACATGAACAAAACCGTTTTTTAAAATTTGACTTCAGTCAAATTTTAAAAAACGGTTTTGTTCATGTTTGTATTTTCATAATTAGTTATAGTAAAACTCACGTTAGATCCTTGAAAATGGAATAAACTTTTCCGAAAGCTCGGCTTTTAATAAAGAGTTTTATTTTGCAACTGACGGCTTTCCCACAATTTTTTAAGAAAATAACACTATTACCGTCACGAAAACTTAATACTATATATATATATATATATATATATATATATATATATATATATATATATATATATATATATATATATATATATATATATATATATATATATATATATATATATATATATATATATATATATATATATATATATATATATAGTATATTTATTTTATTCTGATTCAGGAGTGTGGATGTACTTGTAAAAAGTGTATAGCTATCGATGCTGATGTTCAGCTCCATGTTGAGATTGAAAATTTGAAACAGAAACTTTTGGAACGAGAGCACCATATTGTTAAAATGGAAACAAATTTTTTGAACGAAGCAAATAAATTTCCCAATGGTGAATTAAGTGCACTTAAAGAAGAACTCTTGACCTGGCAAGATAAATATAAACGGTAAGTCATATTCAAAAGTTAACATTTTAAAATTCCTAGTAAAGACTAGATAGGTACGGCAATCCTTTAAGTAGACTGGTCCTGTCAAGGCATACAGAATTGGCGGCGCTCGATACGTGTACAGCGTTGCCAGCATGTGCTTTCTATCCTCTCGCCAGCAAAATAATAAATAATTAATGTGTTACGTTCAAGTTTAGAACAGAGTTGTAAAATGAATACAGGCAGGCCACTAGCCATTTACAGTGAGAGTTCATTTAGCAGAAGTAATTTATATTATGTATTGTTATGAATTTGCTTAAAATATGTCACTATGGTTGTATGGTGCATTCAAAAATTCATTGTGTCCAAACAACTCATTTTTTTTATAAAAGTCTGTCATCTTAATAAACACACCACACTCTATTTACGTGAATTAATGAAAAAATGCAGCACAACCAGTTGTACCCGAAGTTGGCTGTAACTTAATTTTTTTTAAATGGGAGTGATATGTTTTTTTTTTTCAATTTCCGAATAGATCAGATGATTCTACACCAGACTTCTGTTTCATACCCCCCCTCCATCAACACATTCGCAAAAACCAATGGGACCAGTGTACTATAGCGAAAAACTACACAGCTTGATAACATTAATCAATGAAGCCAGACCCATGGCAAGACATCGCGCGCTAAAGGAGAGACTAAAAAGACTGATGACATCACTCTTGAAAGGACTTCGAAATGAAGGCGAATCAGTAATAACACCACTAGGCTCACACAGTTCATCACAACAGTCTCTGAGTACATCGTTATCTGTAGAAAGTCAACTTAGTAACATAAGTAGTACCTAATAATTCTACCAAATAATAAATAGCATTTATGCAACACAAACAAACATTAAATATAACAACGCTAAATGCCAAGAGCTTACGAACAGATTTTAAATGGAACACAACGGAAAACTTTTTGAAACATACAAGTCCAGATATCCTTCTTCTTCAAGAAACAAATATTGATTACCTTCCAGCCTGCAGCAATAATCTATATCAATATCAATTTTGTATTGACACATGCACATCTGATTACTCAGGAACACTGATAGCTATACGCAAGAATTCAAATTTTAAAATTGTCCAGACAAGTATAATCCATAGATCTTATGCACAAAAAATTGTGGTCAAAGATTCTAAAAATACCTGGCAGATTTTCTGCACATATATTCCAAGAAATCAAACTTTGGCGCGCAATGTACTTCAAAACCTAAAATTACACTGCTTGCAACAAATAAGGGACCACCCCGATCACTATATTATATTAGCTGGTGACTTTAATTGTACAACAAATCCTGCATTAGACAGACATATCTCAAAAGAAAGAGACTCAAAATTGTCACAAGACCTGACCAAGTTTATCAACGAATCTGAACTAGAAGATTGCTGGAGATTTTTTCACAGAGACACACCTTTATTTCACAAACCTCACCTAGATCAGCCTCTCGTTTAGACATAATATACTGTAGCCGAAACCTACTGCAAACCTTAAAAACCTGCTATACTCAGTTGTCATTCTCAGATCATTTGGCAGTCACAGTCGAGTTTCAGAAAACATCCAGTACACAAAAAAAATGTCCGTACTGGAAATTTGACAACACTTTACTAGATGATTTAGACTACACTGAATACATGGAAACATATCTTAAAAACGAAATAAAAAATTTAACAACCACTCATTTGGTGGATGAGTGGGAAAAATTAAAAATAAGAGTTAGAGATATAACAGTATTATACACTAGGCAAAGAGAACAGAATGAGACATATGAGCTTAAATATTTGCAAAAACTTGTTTCGGATTTAGATTATCGATATGCAGAGGTTGATCCAAAGCTTGAAGATTTATACAAGTTACAACAGAATACCAAAGATGTGTACAAACGAAATACAGAGAAGAAGCTTTTGAGGTCAAAATTTGAGAGGCTCGTAAGTCAGGATATCCCTACAACAGACAATTTTCTAACATTCGATTCATATAAATCCATGACACATCTTCGAACACCCCATGGCATTGTGACCGATATCCGCCAAATATCAACCGAAGTTGTTCGACACTTCGAGCAGAAACACCAAGAAAGTTCTTCTTCCAGACTTAGTGAAGGCAATATTCTGTACACCAACATACAAAAAATATCAGATAGTGACAAACGAATTTTAGATAAACCGTTTGACGAAGAGGAGATACTTGCGGCCTTGAAATCGCTTAATAAAAATAAAGCCCCATGTATAGATGGAATAACACCGGAATTTTACCTCAAATTTTGGCATTTGCTTAAAAAATGCTTTTCCAAGCTAATACACGAAATACACCAGCGAAATGAACTACCCAAATCTGCAAGAAAGGCAGTTATCTCACTAATGTACAAGAAAAATGATCCATTTGAATTGGAAAACTGGAGGTCAATCTCCCTCATGACAACAGATTACAAAGTTATTGCAAAAGTTTTATCAACAAGACTATCTTCTGTTATAGTTTCCGTGATTGGAGATGACCAAAGCTACGGAGTTCCTAAGAGAACAATCTACGACTCACTGCATCTGCACAGAGATATTCTTCACTACGCTAATGATCAACAGTTGCCCTTAGCACTGCTTAATCTTGACCAGTAGTCCGCTTTTGACCAGGTTAATCATCAGTACCTATTCCATATTCTTAGCTTAATGAACTTTGGTGAAACTTTTACCAACCTAATTAAAATCCTATACAGTATCAGCCATGTAAGAATAGGTAACATATTAACACGAGAATTTAAATTTTCTAAAGGTATTCGCCAGGGATGTCCTCCGTCAGGATTACTGTACATAATATCAATGGAACCCTTTCTGGCATTATGCAGAAATGACCTACGTGACCTACGAATTCCATCGTCTTATAGAAATCTTACCACCACCGCCACAATAGACCTAAGATCGCGGTGGAGGGACTGGAATAGCCCACTCACAATAAAATCTAATCTAATCTACCACCACCGCTTATGCTGATGACGTCTCTATTTTCATTTCTAATGAAGGTGATTTCCCCCGCTTTAACAAAATATTTGATATATATTCAAATCAGTCAGGCGCAATCCTTAACAAGGAGAAATCACGAGGATATTGGACAGGCTCTTGGAAGAGGAGAATTGACAGACCACTGGGATTTGACTGGTCAACTAATAGAATCAGAGCTCTTGGTATCACCTTGTCACACGATTTAAAGCAAGACGTTGATTATAATTACGAACTTGTGACGCAAAAACTCTTACAAAAGTTACAAAAGTGGTCGCTAAAAAAAATACACTGTCTATAATCGGACAAAAAGTAGTAATTAATCAGTATGTAGCACCTATTCTGTGGCATACATTGCAGATTATCCCGTTTACGAGTAAACAGCTAGATAGTCTCCAAAACATGGTAACTGACTTTATATGGAAGGGAAAACATTGGGTCTCAAAAAAGGATCTATGTGTTCCGATAAAAAATGGTGGGTTAGGTTTGGTACATATACCTTCAAAAGTGAGAATGTTCCGATGCTGGTTACTTAATCGATTGATCGAAGCAGACAATAAACCCATGTGGTCAAACATTTTGAACCATCTAATAGAATCAGGCAATACCCTTGGATTATCATGGCAATATTTGTTTGTAAACAACATGAGACAATATTCCAGAGAAACAAGTCCATTTGTACAGTCGCTGGTTGAAGCTTGTGAAATTGACGTTTTGAAAATTACGAACTATGGAAATTCCATAGAAGATATCAAAAATATGCCATTAGTGATGTCAAAACTAAACGACGTGGGCATTAAACATGCATCATATTTTGATAAAAAATGCTAACATGCATAAACTTAACTAAACCTACGACGAAAGCATCAACTTAACTAAACCGCCAGCCAAAGCATCAGAGAAAGGGTCTATTTGAAATAAATTTTCTGTAAATATTTTAGTAAAATGAAAGGCAATGACGGTTGAATCTGAAACATAAGGGTTCGCAGAACACTCTTCTTGCAACATTTTCTTTTCACTATCCGTATTTGTTTCACGTTCTTTGCCTAAACATTGCCAATTTTGACGTTTTAAATTGCGAGTTTGACGTTTTGAGGAAAACTCCAAAATTTGTTTCTTTAGCTGCCCGTTTCTTTATAATACAAATACGCGTACCAAATTTGGTTGCCCTCACTTTGTTATTTCCGGAGATATACATTCTTTTAGAAAGAAAACACAAAATTTTCCGGGAAGACCTGGTCCGATTTTCTTGGCTAACGAACTTATCCAAGCCACTTGCAAAAGGGAGGTACTCATCAAATTTGATCAAGATCGGTCCATTATTTTTTAAGTTATCGGTACGATATATATATATATATATATATATATATATATATATATATATATATATATATATATATATATATATATATATATATATATATATATATACACGGATCTCCCCATTAGTGAATTTTTTAAAGAAAATTCACTAAAAAAGAAAATTTGAATCACCAACGACTTATGGGCCAGCCTGTAATTGTAGAAATATTTTTTTAAGATGTAGCTCAAGACATGCTATAATTAATGAATACAATTTTTTTTCGTATCTTGCATAATAACGGATATATTGAACTTTAAACATTTTGTATGGAAATTCGACAAAAATGATATACCATTAACTGATAAACTTTATAGCCAACACTACTGCCAAGGCATCAGAGAAAGGGTCTATTTGAAATGAATTTTCTGGGAATATTTTAGTAAAATGAAGGACAATGACGAAACTAAGACTTAAAGCTTTGTAAAACATTCTTCTTGAGACATTTTCCTTCCATAGCTCATATTAGTTTCAGGTTCATTGCCTAAATATTACCAATTTTGACGTTTTAAATCGCGACTTTGACGTTACTTTGTTAATTCCGGAGATATAATTTTTTTCGAAAGAAAACAACATTTTCCGGGAAAACCTCGGCGGATTTTCCTTGCTAACGAACTTATCCAAGCCACATGCGAAAGGAAGGTACTCACCAAGTTTTATCAAAATCAGTCCATTATTTTTTTAGTTATAGGTGTGACACACACACACACACACACAAATATATATATATATATATATATATATATATATATATATATATATATATATATATATATATATATATATATATATATATATATATATATATATATATATATATATATATATATGTGTATGTATGATCTCAGAAATGCAGGATAAAAATGAAATCCTTAAAGAAAACAACAAATTACTCACTGAAAAAATCAATCAAGTAAACAAACAGCAGAAAAAAACATCCGATGATAATCTATATGAAAATGATAAGAATAGATTGGTCAACCGGAGGGAGATAGGCGTAGTGGTGACGTCGCAGGGGAGCGGGAAGAAAGATCCCAAAGTTCTCACTGATGGTGTCGATGTCAACAATGTCAATGGTGGCTCTGGCCAAACCACTGGCGGACACACAACCCATGACGGCGGTGCTCGGCGGGGACCCGTATGCTGGAGTGGGGATGCATAATTTTCGTCGAACTCATCTGCGTGTCTACGTCCAGAATCCTCGTAGCTTAAAAAATAAACTCGAACAACCGTATAATGCTTCAGCTTCCTGCGAGTACAACGTCCTCGCTTTCACCGAGAACTGGCTTAAGGCAGGTATTGACGACTCTGAAATTGCGCCGCCTAATTATATAATATACAGATCTGACAGAAAGTTTGAACTAACGGGGCTAGCGAGAGGTGGCGGTGTATTGCTGGCCATTAGCTCGCAGTTTAGTGCACGCCACATTGACATTTTTGCTCTGGATTTGGACAGTGCACCGCTCATTGATGTTATCTGTGTTATGATCACCGTCGACGATGTCTCTGTTCATCATAATCATCATCATAATTTGGTGCTTTGTAACGATCACGTTTGGTTACTGCTTTAATTATTCAAAATAAACCCACAAGAGACTTAATTAATAGCCGACAATCCAATATCTGTAAGGCAATTCATGTTTTAATTTCAAAAATTATTTTATGAAAAGTCGCCAATGTTTAACTGTCCTAAACACCGTACTATATTTTATATGTGTAAGTTAAAAGTCAAATATCTAAAGACGCAATATGGCTTTGTTAGTAAATAAAGCGTCGCATTTTGCGGAAGGAATATTTCCAAGAAATAAATCTCGTTGCTACTGACTCTGGAACATTCCGTAATCGGTGATGTCACCTAACGACCGTTTGGAAAACGTTGCAGAGAATTGGCGGCAAAAGCCTTCAACTGTGTACACGGAGGTGCGACGTCGGCAAAGCCGCCGATTGGAGGTCTCGTTTTATCTCATTCGAAGAATGGAGGCTAGAAAGAGCTAGCGCGCAGCCAGTAACGGTCAGAGTACAAAATTTTGCGTGCAGGCAGGAAACATTTGCCGAACCGGAGATATGAGAAGGAGAGTCTCTGCTGGACCTTCTTAGAGTGAACACCGTCAGCTCCGGTGGCTATTAAATTATCTTAAAACGGGGTTGTAATGTGCTTTATGTTATCTGTACTACCTAATGATATTGTCAGTGATTATTTAAAGTAACTTAAATGATTTTCGAGTTTAAATAAACATAGTATTCAGCCTAAAAAATGGGATCTAAGTTGTGTTTCTCTGTTTCGAATTGTTGATTTCTTGTCGTGATCAGAAATAATTCCTGGTTATTATCGTACCTTAAGTCAATTGGTAGTGAATTTTACTGAAGCAAATTCACGTTTCAACTGCGGTTCGCAAAGTTTCCATCAAGCGAATTCGGAACATCGACATAGGTGTCAAATGGTCATGTGATATTAGAGCAGTAACACCCACCGGCCCAACAATCTCTGATGGGAAGTCCCAGTCGTTTTCCCCAAATTTTTCCGCTCTTGTTGGAGTCTGGAATCTGTGTCAGGCACTCATAATTGATCCCACCTGGAGAGCATCTTCACAGGGTCACCAGGTAACTTTAGCACCAGAAGATTGGTGAGTCTGAACAAATCTTTTCTCTGAATCAGCAGAACTTTCATGCCGAAATTTAACATCTGAAGTTTTAATAACCTGAACTTTCAAAATCACGTAATCAAGTTTGAGCTTAAACACTGTCAGAGAGGTGCTGTCAGCACAACTATATTATTTCCTGTTTAATCTCTAAGATTTTGTCAATTTTTTTTTGTAAATTTAAACACCCAGTTTTTATTAATCTCTTTTAAATTGTAATTAGGAAATTTTGTCTGTAAAATATCTAACATATATATTCTCTTTAATATCTCTTAGTTTTCATAATTAATATATAAATTTCACGTAGGGAAATACTAAAAGATCTTCTATCTTTGGAGCCTCACTCAAGAACTGGCCAGTAATTCACTAGAAAATCTAGTAATTGATTGACAAACGTCAAATAATTCACCTAATCATTTGTGTTTATTTTTGAACGATACCCTAAGTAATTAACAGTAACATTTGAGTAGTATGCAACTATCTTTATCTTATTGTTTTGGTACACGTATGTAAATTAATAATTTCTTGCTCTTGAGATTCTTGTTATTTATCTGATTGTTATTTGTGAGCAATTAATGTTTACCTGAGATTTACCAACCATTTTTATTTCATTTTGTTTGCTATTCCAAATTTAATTCATATGAATAAATTTATATATTTTGTTATATTAAAGTATCTGTTTAATTGAAGATAAATTCCTCCATAACTTCTTCTTTCTTTTGGCATCAGCGCAAACAACTATTTCTTACTAACTATTCAGTTGATATCTAAATTTCTTTGTAACCTAGCACTAGTCTGGAGAGCCCACAAATCTAGGACTCTGGGCAGTGTGAAGCAAGCAAAGGAAGATAACGTGAGTATCAAACTATATCCAGATCTGCCAGCCTCCTCAAAGTGCTGCTGATCTTAATAAATTTGATAATCTGATAGATAGCTACTTTAGGGTAGGGTGTTATAGGCAATTGTGACCTCACCATAGAGCAGATCTATATCCACCTGAGATCAATCACATATACCACGGTTATCGTCCGCTAAAGCTTTTTCTTTGAAGGAAGTAACAGCCTAACACCTCTTATCATGCTCTTGGAGCTTTTCTTGGCTCGCTGTGTGCCTGCGAGTTTCTGTTCTCCTCACCGATATTGCTGCTGGGTGATTTCAACATTCTCGAATATGTGGCCTATCTGTAAGACAATCGTATTTCGAATAGGGTCCGTGCAGTTCTGTCCCTTGAAAGCTTTTACAACTTAAGGCAGCTGAACAACATTATAAACACAAATGGTCGACTTCTGGATCTCGTTCTGTCTGGTCTCACGGGTACGGTCAGTGGGGTTTCGGACGTTCTGTTGGACGAGGATGTTCATCATCCAGCGCTCGAAATTACTCTTGACATTCAGCAGACTTCTGAGAGCCGGGCAAATATTCGTCCGGCCACCTTTGCGTATTGTTTCTGTAGAACCGACTTCAGGGGGCTGTATGATCATTTGACAGCCGTGGACTGGAGTTTCTTGGAACGATTCGGGGATGCTGACCTGTGCTGCGATCAGTTCTATACGCTAATCTACTCTATATTTGACATCTATATTCCCAAGACGCGGATTCATGCGCAGGTATCCGCCGTGATTTGACTCGGAGCTGATACACAATATTATAATGAAATTTAGAGCCTGGAGGCAGGGCCAGCGGTGACCCCCTTGACTATGCCGAGTTCAGAAGACTCAGACAGCTTGTCAAAACATCCTTTGCTGTCAGGCAAAGACTACTCACAGTGGGTTGAAGATAATATTCATTCCGGTCCTTCCAGCTTCTTTAAATTTGCCAATCATAAAAGAGGTGACTCAACACTTTCATCCTCCATGACTTGTCGCAGGGTGCCCCTCTCGGATCCCCCAGGATTTTGCGGAGGCATTTGCAGAGTTTTTTCAGCATTCTTACTCTGCTGATACTAACCACAATGGTGTCACAGCTCATTCCTCTTCCTGCTCTCCTCTCTTCGACATAAAGGAGGTATCAGAGCAGCAGGTGTATAGGGCTCTTTGTAAGATCAAGCCATGGCATACTTCAGGTCCGGACCAAATCCCCGAGTTTTTGGTTCGAGACTGTGCACAGCTGTTTGTTAAGCCCCTTACAATAATCTTCAACATATCCCTGAAATCTTCAAAGTTTCCTAGTGTCTGGAAGAGGGCGAAGTCCGCCCCGATCCTCAAAAACGGTGACAAAATTGAGGTGGAGAATCACAGACAGATTGTTCTTATGGACAATTTTCTGAAGGTGTTTGAAATCACTTTGAATGACATCAGGTATTTCAATATGAAGGGCCTTATCACTGTGGCTTAGCATGGGTTCGTGAGGGGTCGATCCACCGTCACCAATCTGGTGTGCCTGACGGATTATATCTTGTCGGGTTTAGACATGAGAGCACAGACGGACGTAGTCTACTTGGACTTCTCTAAGACATCGATCGATTGAACCATGAGCTTCTGCTCCGGAAGCTGTGCCATATGGGTTTCTCTCCGAATCTGCTGAAATTCCTTCATTCATATTTGTTAGATAGAAAGTATTTTGTATCATACCGCGGTCGTACTTCGACCGAGGTGGTGGCGTGGTCGGGCGTTCCACAGGGGTCCATTTTGGGACCTCTACTGTTCAATCTGTTCGTGAACGATATATCTGGGGTAATAGATGTCCCGCACCTGCTGTATGCGGATGATCTAAAAATCTTTCTCAGAATAGAGGATCTAGAGGACTGTGTCAAGCTGGAGACAATCTCAACATGATACATTCGTAGGCTCGCACGAACTGCCTTCCTATCAACATACAAAAGTGCGAAGTAAGGACCTATAGTCTGAATCTCTCACATATTGAATTTCGCTACTCTTTGGGCGGCGTTGAGTTTCGGACAGCCGAGACTCTTACTGATCTAGAGGTTGTTTTTGACCACAAGCTGTCTTATAAATCACATAGAGTCTATCATCTCAAGGGCGTTTAAGGCTCTAGGCTTCCTTGTACGTAACTCAACCACCTTTCAGAACATGAGCACTCTCAAAATACTGTATAATACGTACGTACGACCTTATATAGAATATGCGTCCGCGGTTTGGTCTCCCCACTATGAGGTGCACATAAGTGCGCTTGAGTCTGTTCAGCGCAGATTTTTGAAGCTATTAGCCTACAGAACTGATGGTGTTTATCCTGCGATGGGCACGCCGCAGGCCCATATGTTAGAGCGAATTTCCATTGAATCCCTACAAATCAGACGAACAGTCTCCAACTTAGCATTTTTATGGAGTCTGCTCAACCATGATATTGACTGTCCGCAGATACTGCACGCTCTATCTTTTCTGATGCCGAGGCTTACCTGCAGATCTCATGACTTTTTTTACATCTCCGATCCTAGGACTAATGTAAGACAGAACTCACTTATAGTAAGAATGTGTACCACCTACAATATGGTGCACTGCTCCATAGATATTCTAAATTGCAGCAAGGCAGAACTAAAGACCGCTGCTTCTCTCATGTAATGCAACTTGTGAGTGTGCGGACTGTTCCTAATTTCCTCACCCATAGAGAAATATATTCTTTTTGCATTGTACTGTGTATCAGATTCTATTGTATTATTTTGTATTATGTTTGTTTGCTTGTTATTTGCTATATATTGTTGTATATTATTGATGTATGATCTAGCTTACTCTTTATTTGGGGATAACCCGTTGAGTAATGTATATTTAAATATATATATATATATATATATATATATATATATATATATATATATATATATATATATATATATATATATATATATATATATATATAGATAGATAGATATATATTTATATACAGGGTCATTGATGGTCGATGGTAGGTTAGACGTTTATGGAAAATGGGACATAGGATTAATCTGAAAATTTGGATACTGCCATAAATAGGCACGACTTTGTGTTCCTAAAATATTTTTATTTTGGCGGTGTTGCCGCTTCTACTCAAAAGTAGTAACAACTTTCTTATTTTTAATGGGACACGCTGTATATTATTTTGTTTCTGGAATTGTAATTTCTTTATGATCATTTTTTCTTAATAGCTTCCTATACCTATCTACCTTGGTTTTCGAGATAATACATTTTTTTCTCAAAAAAATGGTCCCACTAAAATTTTAATTTTGCTGCTATTTAAACTCATATAAGGCTGAAATTTTGTCCACAGTTTGAAAAGCCTGGTATTTAATAGTTACCTAAATAAATTCATTTCATGTTATACAGGGCGGTTTAAAATTGATGATTTCAACGTGACACAAAAAAGGCCAAAACTTTATTTTTTTAAACAGGACACCCTGTATATTATTTAAAATTCTAAAAGGCAATTAAATTTCCTCCAAGTTGATGTACCATAGTGGTATACCTAGCTCGTCAATTTTTCGAAATAATCGCAATAATTAATGAAAAACACATTATCTTTACATAATTTGTATTAGTTGGTCATGCAATGCCATTTGATTTGACAATTGCTTAATTCAATGTTCAATGTTCTGGTTTGTATTGGCCTTAGCTGCATAGACTCCAGCCAGTGGTGGTTTTATTATTTGGGCTACACCTTCTAAGGTGTGTCTAGAACATTCTCTATGGCCCAAATGTTAATTCCATTAACTCACACCATGCTAAAATAGAGGTATTCTAAAAGGACAAGGATAGTAACACAACATAGGAAGATAATTTAACTCTTCTCTCCCGGGTGCTTCAGCGGGACATTACACACCCGAAATACGCATCTGGACCAGAGAAACATATTATTAGGATGATAGTGGGATACATTGAAAACGTAACACATCATAATAGGTGTAGAGCTTTTTATTTATTTTATATTTTATTTTTTTTCCTTTTTTCTCTTTATTTTAATGTTATTTTATTTTATTTTATTTTATTTTTGTCTCAAATTTTCTGCCCTATGTTTTTAAGAAAATGTCTTACTGTTTGAATGACTTCTATGGAATCCGAGAATAATACCTGATCTAAATGTATCGGTGTGTCTATTTTAAGGTTAATCAAATTATTATATAAGTTACTAGAGAGATCCGAATGTCTCTCACATCCGAAAAATATATGTTGGAGACTTCCCACTTCTCCACAATTGCACAAATCATTCTCCTTGGCATTTATTCTACATAAGTGCGTATGAATTGCACAATGTCCGCTCCTTGCTCTTGATATGGTAGTTATTGCCCCTCAATTTAGTTTAAACTTATGAAACCAAGGAATATTGTGGGATCTTTATAGTATGAATAATATATTTTTCCCTTATGGGCTCCTTGAATTTTTCAATGTCTTTTCCATTTATCCATGACATTCGCTTTTAATTTAGACAAAATTTCTCTGTAATCCGTTTTTATTATTATTCTGCTACTACAGCTTCTTCCTATTGCAGCTAATTTATCCGCTTCGTCATTAAAGTGAATATTTGTGTGACTTGGGACCCATGGTAGGTGATATTTATGTTGTTAGAGCGAAATTCTAAAATGATTTTTCGTATCTCTAGAGTGATTGCATCATTTTTGGTTACTATGCAATTTCTACATATTCGACTCAAGGCGCTCATTGAATCACTGAATATAACACAATCCGAACTGATGTCACTTGTTTTTAGTATTATTAAGGCCTCTAGAATAGCAATATTTTCGGCATTGCAAATGGACATGGGATTCTCAATTTTCTTAGCAATGTTCAAATTAAGCTGAGAACTATATATTCCTATTCCCATGTGTTCTGTTGATGGATCAAACGAAGCATCAGTAAAGATTAATACATAACCGTCCCATTGGTTGGTGCAGATGTCTCTAAATAGGACGCTGTTATCTACATTTTTTTCCAGTTTTGTATTTTCGTAATTAACATTACTTAAATGTATGTATGGGTCATATCTAAAGGAGGGTAGTGTTGAGGATGTTTCAATATATGGCCTATGTACATTTATCAGATCTAACGCTTCAAATAGGGCTGGAGGGGTTGGATTTCGCCAAAAGGACACATTAATATTATATTGAGGTCGTAGTTTCTCGATTTCCTCTGTAACTGGGTTATTCAGCACTGATACTGATTTACATAAGAATTTTTGTGCCATCCACAGATTTTGGAATTCCAGGGGCATCTCTCCTCTGAGTTCTAGCAAGATGTTAGTAGGTGTTGATTTCATGGCTACCACCACGATCCTTAAGGCCATATACTGGGTTTTGTTTAATTGACACATATTATTTTTAAACACTTTGTGTAGAAACTGTAATGCATTAAGTAGATGAGACCTCACAATGGATTTATAAAAGGTTAAAAGTACCATAGGATCTGCACCCCACCAGGTTCTGCACAATGCCTTCATTATATTAATCCCTCTTAAGGCCTTAGAGCATGCTGCATTGATTTGATGATTCCAAGTCAGTTTGGTGTCAAAGGTAACCACTAAATACTGCAGGTTATCTTTCCAGGGTATTATATGGTTATTGATCATAATATAAGGTAGTAAGTACTAAATGTTCCTGATGAGAAAAGAATAGCTTCGCATTTATTAAAGGAAATTGGCAATTGCAGTGTTTCCAGACATTGTGCAATCCTGTCTAGAGTATCATTAATTATATTACATAGATTGTATACGTCCCTACCATCGGCAATAATACATATATCATCTGCATATTGAATTAATTGTACATTATTATATGAGCCACTTGACAGAGGTATGGTATACTAATTGAAAAGTAAAGGTGACAGTGGTGATCCTTGGGGCAGGCCCCTTGAGGTCTGCTCAGGACCAATCCCCCCCCCCCTGTTCGTGGGTTTCTAAGAAATATTTTTCTATCAGAAAGTATCTGTTTGATTAAAAGTGCCAAGTCTTGAGGACAGTTAATCTGCGCCAACCTTTGATACAATATATCTATATTTACATTATCCTATGCTGCTTTAACATTGATAGTTACCATAATTGTCTTCCACCATTTACTAATCGCACCGTAAATTATACTAGTCACCATGGCTATACAATCATTGGTGCCATGTCCCTTTCTGAATCCCAGCTGTCTTTTGGGTAATACTGTTTGATTTTCAACCTGCCATTCTATCCTATTTTTGATCATGGACTCCAAGCTTTTGATAATGCTTGATGATAACATTATTATGCGATAACCACTTACTTCCGTTATGCTCTTGCCAGGTTTAGGAAATGCGATCTCCTGATACTTTTTAACTTCCCCTTGTATATTATGTCTTTCTTGAAGTAAATCATTTAAAAGATCTAGTAAAATTTGAAGATATGAAAGAGGTAAATTTTTAGCATGGAATATGTGATACTATCTATTCCCGGTGTTGTGTCTTTTTTATCTCTTAAGACTGTAGTTAATTCGTCCATGGTAAAAGGAGCACTATTTATATTATGAAAGTAGGGTTCTGCCATATCCATTATTGGTTGAATTAAATGGGGGGTGAGGGAATCCAACATTTCCTCAGCTAGCGAGTCAGGAATATCCATCTTACTGTTTTTGGTAGTGCAATATTTTTAAAGATGCGGACAGTTCTACAGATTTACTTGATGGGTGTATCTCTATTGATTTCTCCACAAAAGTTTCTAAAGCCCATTCTTTTTTAATTTTTTATGGTTTTGCGAGTTTGTGCTGTTTTTTTTTAAATTGATGTAATTTTCTAGTGTTCTATGGCTTTTGTATATATTAAAAGCTTGTTTTCGCTAATATATTGCCCTGTGACAGTCTTCGTCCCACCATGGTTGCAATTTACATTGGGGTTTTCTATTCTGCAATTTGGGTATGCTCATATCAGCAGAGCTTTGTATTATTTTTATCAGGTCATCCAAGTTTTGAGGATTTGTTGTCGTGTGTGAAAAAGCTTCCTTATATTTTTGCCAATCTGCCCTTTTCATGTTATATTTGGACAAGGTCGGCAACAAATTATAAATATTATCATTAATACCAGTTATCTGAGTTATTATAGGGAGATGATCACTTTTGCGGGGATTAGGTACCGTGTACCAATCCGCCCTGCTAGCCAAATCTGGATCACAGAGGGTTAAGATTATACACTATATCTAGGACCAATTGTCCATTATGGTTGCTAATGCTGGATCCCCACATGGGATGCTGGGCATTAAGATCACCCACAACCATAACTGATTTTGTTGTTACCTGATTTATTAATTGTCTAAAGAACTAGATAGCAATCGGGAGGGTTGTATATATTTACAATAGTTATTTCCCATATTTGTATAATTTGAAATTGGAATTTGGTGGGTAAAACTATATTGGGGAATTGGAAGGTAAGATTTCGAAAAGGAATTGAGGTTTTAATCAGTAACATGATTCCACCCTTACCATCATCGCGGTCTTGTCTAACTTCATAATAACCTGATAACCTAAACCTATCACCTACCTTAAGCCAGGTTTCAGAGAGGGCCACAATATCTGGATTATAATTTTGTACTATGCGATTTAGATTTTCTTTGTTGCTGGCCATACTTCTCAGGTTCCATTGTAACACTTTGAATGAGTTCATAATAGATATAAAAGGGGGTAAAAGGAAAGGGCCCTACCCTTCCTTTTTTACTAGGGTTTCTGAGGATTTTGTGTTTGATACAGTTGTTGGTTTAGTGTGGTTATTTTCGATTAGGCTTATAATACAGTTTAAACTACTTTCCCCAGTTTCTGTTAAATTTTCCTTATTTAATAAATTGTTTAAAATTAATATAATATTACCCGATTGGGTAGCTAAACTTTCATTTAGTTTATTTATACTGTCCTTCGGCATATTCAGACGTGTAAAGGTAGGGAACAGCAACTCATTATGAGCTTCATGGTCATATCCCACACTATTGTTTTTTCTCTTTCTATTACTAGCAGTTATTGATGAATATGGCTGTTTAGGGCTTTTGTTTTTAGGAATATAATTGGCTCTATGCTCTACGGTGATATAGTTATTTTCGTGAAGTGTTGGAAGTATTGGGAACTCCCGTAATGAGCTATTTATTCTGGTACTAGCATTGACAGCATCATTAGGCAGCATAATGTAGGTCCTAGGAAACTTTTTGTTGCCTTCATAGAATGATACATTGTTAATGGCGCAATACTGATTAACTTATTTCTGTCTCGAGTATTGTAGGTTGGATACAAGAGTTTGATGTAAAATCGTCTGATCTATTCGAAAAAGAAAAAAATGTATCACTCCCATTTAAAAAAAATGAAGTTGCTGCCAACTTCCGGTACAACCAGCGGCGCTACATTTTTTTTTTCATTAATTCACGTAAATAGACTGTGACATGTTTATTAAGATGACAGACTCTTATAATTTTTTTTGAGTTTGGACGAATTTTTGAATGCGCCATACAACCATAGTGACACATTTTAAGCAAATTCATAACAATACATAATATAAATTACTTCTGCTAAATGAACTCTCACTGTAAATGGTTAGTGGCCTGCCTGTATTCCTTTTACAGCTCGGTTCTGAACCTGCACGAAACAAATTATTTATTTATTATTATTTTCCTGGTGAGAGGGTAGAAAGCACATGCTAGCAACGCTGTACACCTATCGAGCGTCGCGAATTCACTGTTCACACTTTAAGTAGCTGATTCTTATAGACAATTCATTCCAAAACATGTTACTTTTTTCTGTCAGTATAATATGTCACTCAAATGATGTGATAGGCTGATTATAAAAAGTGTTGACAACTAACAGATTTAATATATCCATCTTTGTTTATTTTATTGAACTTTTCACAATACACAGTAATTTTTAGTGAATTTTCTTAAAAAAAATTCACTAATGAGGAGATCCCGACTTTTGAATTTTGAAACAATTTCTTCAAATGAGCGATATTTAGGCCCCCCAGAACTCATATCCGGGGTCAGTTTCAATTTTTATATGTTTATATATATACATATATATTTATATATATATATATATATATATATATATATTTATATATATATATATATATATATATATATATATATATATATATATATATATATATATATATATATATATATATATATATATATATATATGTGTGTATCACACCGATAACTCAAAAAATAATGGGCCGATTTTGATCAAATTTGGTGAATACCTTCCTTTTGCAAATGGCTTGGATAAGTTCGTTAGTCAGGAAAATCGGCCCAGGTTTTCCCGGAAAATTTTGGGTTTTCCTTCAAAAAAAATTTATATCTCCGGAATTAACAAAGTAAGGGCAACCAAATTTGGTACGCTGATTTATGTCATTATAGGTGAGGCGCCTACCAAAATTTAGTTCTGTAGGTCAAAAGACAAAAAAGTTATGGGCATTTAAAGAAAAATAAATTGGGGTTTTCCTCAAAACGTCAAAGTGACAATTGAAAACGTCAAAATTCGCAACATTTAGGCAAAGAACTTGAATCTAATACGGGCTATGGAAAGAAAATGTCTTAAGAATGTTTTACAAACCCTGAAGTCTTAGTTTCAACCGTCATCGTCCTTCATTTTACTAAAATATTTCCAGAAAATTCATTTCAAATAGACGCTTTCTCTGATGCTTGGCAGTAGTCTTAGCTATAGAGTTTATCGTTTAATGGTATAGAATTTTTGTCGAATTTTCGTAAAAAATCAATAAAGCTAAATATATCCGTTATTATACAAGATATGAAAAAATATTGGATACATTAATTATACGGTGTCTTGAGCTACACCTTAAAAAATTATTGCTACCATCACAGGGTGGCCCATAAGTCGTTGGTGATACAAATAATATATTTTTTTTGTGGAAAACGCCTTATGTTTTCGCATTTTCCATCGAAATATAATGCATGTTTGTAAGTTAAGAAATTCTGGACGCAGCAAGTGCGTTAGGGTAGCGACTTTTGATTAAATGCTTCATATTTGAAAAGCTCAATTTGCTATTAACCTATAAGGTTGACCAAGAAACGGATTTTTTCGGTTACATTTTAAGTTTACTTTCGGAAATTTCTGTACGTTTTCAAACAATAAAGTTATTTTGATGAAACATGGCACATTGTTTTTACTATATAGGTTATACTGGTAACCAAATTTGATGCCTGCTTTCTGAAAAAAAACACATATTTGCTATTAAAAACATTTTTATGAAAATTCACTACCATACCGCACTTGCTGCGTCCAGAATTTTTTTTCTAACGGGGAATATATTTGGTGAATTTGCAGATGAGCTCACGGGCAGTTTTAGACTGATAGATAAAGTTTGGTTTCTTACATGCACATTGACACTTACCTTTTGGTTCCTTTTCTTTGTTGGGTTATATCCATTACAACTACAATACAGTACGATTCTGTTCCATTACACCTTCTCCCCTCCTAAACGTTAAAATTTGAAGCAAACAACAATAGGATTCACAACCCTTCTGGACTCTTGCTAAATCTATTGGGAATAATTTCTGCAAAAGCACGTTCCCACCTCTTGTCTCAGGGGATGAAATTGTTTCTACCGCCCTGGGCAAGGCTGAACTTTTTGCTTCGTTGTTCGCCGCAAATTCTACTCTCAACCCACCTCCAAATGTTCAACCACCAACAGTCCCCAATGTCGCGCATAAAATGACTGATATCATTTTCAAAACCAAAAAGGTACGAAAGATGCTCTCTTTTCTTAATACCAGGAAAGCATCTGGCCTTGACGAGATCCCAGCAATTGTTCTCAAAAAATGCGCACCAGAGCTTGCTCCTGTCCTGACTCGCTGTTTCAGATATCTTATAATAAAGGCATATTCCCTAGTAACTGGAAAACTGCTCGAGTACAACCCATCCCCAAGAAAGGATCCAAAGCGCTTCCCAGCAACTACAGGCCCATTTCTCTCCTTTCAGTCGTCTCTAAAGTGATGGAAAAGTATATAAACACCGAATTACTAAAATTTCTTGAAAAACACAGTCTAATCCACGACAGGCAGTATGGATTCCGTCAGCGCAGATCGACTGCCGACCTCCTTTCCTTTGTCACCCATTCTTGGAACAAGTCTATGGAACAACACGGTGAATCCCAGATTGTTGCTCTAGACATATCCAAAGCATTCGACCAGGTCTGGCACGCAGCGCTGCTTAATAAACTTCCGGCCTATGGCCTACCACCAAAACTCTGTATGTGGACAGCAAATTTCCTCTCCAACAGGAGCATATCTGTTGTTGTGGATGGCCATTCCTCTAAACTGTATCCAATTAATGCAGGAGTTCCTCAAGGTTCAGCTTTAGCCCCTACTTTCTTTCTTCTCCACATCAATGACCTCCTCTCGAGCACATCCAACCCAGTTCACAGCTACGCGGACGACAGCACCCTCCATTCAAATATACAATATTCTAAGCCTGTCCCTTTAGCCCAATTAGATGAGGATCGAAGACTCATGGAGGGCTCTGTCTCCATGGATCTCCAAAAAATATTAGACTGGGGAAGTAGAAATCTTGTACAATTCAACCCCACCAAAACTAAGTCTTGCTCTCTTTCTCACAAGAGATACACCAGCACTAGACCCATCACAATGAACAACCAAGTTATTCAAAGTAATGAGTCCTTTTCTCTTGTTGGCATTTCTGTGGATCGAAATCTTAATTGGCACCAACATGTCACATCAATTGCAGAAGCGGCTGCTAAGAAATTAGGTTTCCTCTTCCGGGCTCGCAAATACTTTTCACCAGCTAATCTCTATACCTTATATACTTCACAAATAAGGCCAAACCTTGAATACTGCTCCCACATCTGGGGTGCCGCTGCCGCTTCTACACTCGCTATCTTGGACTCCATTCAAAAGAGAGCTATACGTCTCATCGGTGACCCTACCCTCACCCAAAGGCTGCCATCCCTTGCCCACCGACGTGCCGTTGGTGACCTCTCTCTCTTTTATAGATATCTGCACGGGCACTGCTCAGAGGAGCTTTCCTCCATAGTTCCCCCACCTGCCGCCCCCAACAGATCCACTAGGGGAACAGAGCGAATGCACCCTTTTACTGTCCAGGTCACCAGACATAGAACATCTTGTTATGCCCGCTCTTTTGTCCCGAGGACTTCCAAGTTGTGGAATTCCTTGCCTGCACATGTTTTTCCTTCTTCTCCGAACCTGCAAACCTTCAAGTCCAGAATTAACAAGCTGCCTCTTTCCTCCTTGTCAACACCCACGGTACGATAGTATTTAGGCTGTAAGCCCTCGTGGTGTGTTGTTGAAATTAAAAAAAAAAAACCTGGAATATTCTAGTTCCTGCATGCCTAGGGTCTTCACATTGGTTGGCAGTTCTTGTTCTTTTGGTAGGTGGCTAGTATTACCAGTTCGCTTTTAGTACACAAAGTGGCAGTGATCAGGTTATAAACTATCTTGTGTCTGGAGACCTTATTTTTGAGATTTTGCATTGTTTACCTTGTTTTCTCTACCCTCCTACCCAGTGTTGAAGAGTTTGGAGGGTCTATGCGTAGCGATTTTGTGTTCTGTGACAGATTATTTGTTTCCTACATTGTTTTTCTAATGGGCAAAATCCAGCTAGATCTTAACTGGAATCTGGCCACAAAACCGATCCTGAAATGTTCCTGTTATAAAGTTGGATAGAAGGGATACCAGAACTGAATCCAGTTGTGCCTTAATTCATATTAGAAAATTATGTTTTTTAGTGTATATATTTTAACTTGCCAAATTGGTTTGCACATTTAACATTTACTGAAATTCCATTATTTACCAGTTATTTGCATTTAATTGTTGACAAGTTTGACAAACAGGGAAATAAGTGAAGACAACATGGGATAACATTCAAACAGAAATAAATAACAACTGAAAAGTGTAACTTCCCAGGGTATAAGTTTTTTGCAAAGACTGCTTACACCTAATCACTTCACACTTTTACATTTCTAATTATGTGTGCAAATCTTATTTGGTCTTGGCAATACTAAACTTTATTAGACATATTAAACTTATAAACAGAAAATCAAACAACCAGTCATAAATGGAATTTGTATAAATATAAATATGGAAATGGATGAGCAAGTTGAAGTCCATAAGAAAATAAACTTTTCTAATGTAAAATCTATTTATTAAAGAATAAACAGTAGAAATATTTTTTATCTTTAAAGTAATTATTATTATTATTAAATATATATATATATATATATATATATATATATATATATATATATATATATATATATATATATATATATATATATATATATATATATATATAAATAAATTTATATTGAAATAACTGTTGAAAGTTTTAATATGTAGAATTTTTTTAAAATGTACCTACCCTTTTTCACTTACTGATTCCTTTCATGTTTTCTGTATGAGCGCCATCCATTCTTCCAGTTACTTCTTTATTTAATGTACCAATTTCCTTATCTCGTGATCACGTTATAAAAAGTTATTTAAATAATATTTACTTAGTTTATAAATATCTTATTATTATTATTATTATTATTATTATTATTATTATTATTATTATTATTATTATTATTATTAATAGCATCAATGCTAGTGCAATGCCTCTTCTGTTTTCAATCTCCAAACTCGTCTCTGCATTCTTATTAAAGCATCCTTGCATTTGGTAATGTTGGACCCCTTCAGTTGGTTAAAATATATTGATTTTGAAAAAAAAGGTTATCAGAAGTTTTAAGATGTTTCTATACAAAATGCTAAGTTTATATCATATAAAATAGTTGTCATTACTTCTCTTACAAAAAAAGTTTTTGCAGCAGACACTATATATTTCGTCACACTTAAATCGCTCAAAAGGCGTAACATTTGACATCTGATGTTGAAAGATCACAATGTCTTACATTGGCGCATTGACTCTTAATCAGGGAAAAAACTCTGGACGCAGCAAGTGCGTTATGGCAGTG